>JBBMOE010000005.1:12429692-12567437 GCA_037975065.1 Chaetodon trifasciatus
AAAGTTCCCTCTGAACTCTGGAAGCAAGGAGATGGTAAGACTGTGACCACCAAAAATCAGAATGGCACACAGGATTATTTGATCATTTACTATGTGTAATGCAGATAATTCATAATCTACTCTTTAATATGTTTGATTGAAAGATAACATTTCCTGAATAAAGTTCCTTGCCTAATAGCTTGACTTGTTACGGTCATAATATAACTGATTCATCAGTGTTTCTGTGTTTTATGTCTGCAGATTTGAAAGTGTTAAAGGTGTACATTGAATTTTCTCTGGACCAGCCAAAAGGAGGCCTCCACTTTGTTGTCCCTGATGTGGAAGGCAGTATGGCGGAGAGAGCAGCTCATGTGTTCTCCTTTGGATACCAGAACTCCACCAGGTCTAGAAATGATGACTAACCTGAACAGTCAAATAACAACACATTCTTCACTTCCACAGTGCCAGTAACGCCCAGTTTAGAGCAGAGATTCACCACGAAACAAAACCATTTTAGAGCTTTGCTGGGAAAAGTTTGAGCAGTGTGAGCTGCCCTGAATCAGCTTGACTCAAGCTGGCTGATGGTGTTGCCTGCAACTCAGCTTGTCAAGTCTCCAGTGGCTGCTTTTAGAACATAAGGCACGTCACCTGTTTGAGCAGCTTGTAGCTGGTCTGCTGTGTCAGCTGGTTGACTTTTGGATGGAGGAAAAAGGATCACCTCATCAATATGTTTGAGGAACAGACTTGTCTGTGTGACATGAGCCTTAAAATTAAATTTTACTGCTTAACTTAACTGCCAACATTTTCCTCTATTCCACTCGCATTCACCGTCACTCTTTGCTGCTCGCTCTCTCTCACGAGCTCAACCACACTGTACGCATACACTGTTTATGTTTTCTCTGTTTCATCGATCCTAGACATGCAGCTGAAGCAAGTATCTCACTGTCGATCATATTTTAAGATGCCACAAATTGTATAAGCCGACAGTAAGAACAGAAGTACTGAAAGTTGTTGCTATGGAGACACTACACCATCTTGTCCAGTCGCATTGGTGTAAACTGTCAGGTTTTCAGAATGTTGCAGACTGCTGCATTGCAAGTCGTTGCACATTTCAGCTCATCTGGTTGTGACAGTCGTGATAGTAGAGTGTATGACTGAAAACATCGTCTCACCTTCAAAGGAGGCTAGAAGTCCAGCAATTAACGAAATCCTCAGAAAGTTTACAGCTTGTCCAACGTCACATCGAGGCTCTAACAATGAAAAACACTTCATTTCTTTTGACTTAGATGTGCTACTGCCAACCAGGGTCAACATTTTTTTAAAGTTTCAAACCTTTGTTGTCTTAATTACGTGGTAATGAAGCCTCCTTCTTGTAATCTGTTTTCATTTGACAGTTCTTAAACCTATTTACTCTCATTATTTTCTCTGGACATTTCCTGTGCTGTCATGCAGACTCACACTTATACAGCAAACCCACAATAGCAGTTGTAAGTGCATTCATTTATGTACATATGCTCAAAGCTCATCAGATTGTCTCATCCTCCAGATTCTGGTTCCCCTGTGTAGACTCCTACTCAGAGCTCTGTACCTGGAAGCTGGAGTTCACTGTGGATGCTTCCATGGTGGCAGTGTCTTGTGGCGATCTGGTGGAGACTATCTACACCCATGATATGAGGAAAAAGACATTCCACTATGTCCTCCCCATCCCAACTGCGGCCCCCAATATCTCCCTGGCTGTGGGACCCTTTGAAATCCTCGTAGATCCCTACATGCATGAGGTGGGTTTGAGTGATATTTCTGCATGTAGTCTGGGAACATGCAGTAACACCAACCCTCATGTCACTGTTTGATGATGTCTGTGTTGATTATTTGTGATTCATTTTCTGAAACATCTCATTTTAACTATAGGAAATCTAACAGTGAGCACAGCACTACTTAGACTTTATGGTTCAAAGGTACAAAGAAATCACATAGTCGCTTCCAATATGCTCATCTAGCAGTCAGAAACATGTAGTAAGAGGAAAATTGATATTTCATTTCAACAAATAAATGATGAGATTAATCAAATAGTTATTAATTACAAGTATGTTGTAATGTACCAGTTATTTGTCCATACTTGTAGCCTCTACTAATGACCAATAGATGTCCCTAAACACAAGGTAACAGTGTTGAAGGTCATGTTTCCTTGACTGCAAACAGCCCTTCAAAATGAGAAAACAGCAAAAACCTCCATGGTTCTAGCAAACCACTTTATTTTAGAAATCCAGTGAAGTAAGAAGTGGTGTATGGCCACCCCACTTAAGCTATGTATTAAGTAACTGCAGTACATGCAGTTGTAGAAGTACCAAAGGACACCCTTGGTATTGCACTAATGTAACTGGCAGACAGAAGAGAACAGATGTTAGTATTACTGCTGTGTTCTCAGTGGAGAGCTAACGTTAAACAGTTGTGTAAATACAGTGTCCTTGAACTTTTAGCCTTTTCCTTTGGGTATTTTTCACGTTTTTCTTCCTGACATTTTGAAAGATGCCAAATTAACAGCTTCAACATTGTGCTTTGTGCTGCCCCCCCCCCCCGCCCACCTCAGGTGACCCATTTCTGCCTGCCACAGCTGCTGCCGCTGCTCAAACACTCAATGTCTTACCTGCATGAAATTTTTGAGTTTTATGAGGAGATCCTGACGTGCCGCTACCCTTATGCCTGTTTCAAGACTGTGTTTGTGGATGAGGCCTATGTGCAAGTGTCCACCTATGCTTCCATGAGCATCTTCAGGTAAGCATGAGATACTGTGTGCCCGACTCTGCCTGTGATCTAGTCATACTGTATTCACTGTATTGATCTTATTCTGTCTCAACTTCAATTGTTGCCTGTGTTTTTCAGTACCAACCTGCTCCACAGTGCCATGATCATAGACCAGACCCCGCAGACGCGCCGCTGTCTGGCCCAGGCCTTGGCTCAGCAGTTCTTTGGCTGTTTCATCTCCAGGATGTCGTGGTGAGAGTCAACACAGCGAGGCTATCAAGTCTGAGACGGGGAGTCTAAGCCACACAGTATCAACTGCAACTGAACAAAGCTGCAACCAAACTAGAGCTTGTTACATCAATGAAAACATCGCAGTGGTGTCCAGCAGTGGATCACTGGGTCAGAGATCCCTGAAAGATGATTTACCAATGTGACTGGCATGTATTGAAGAGATAATGTCCTTGAGCTCCTGCTTGTTGTTTCTGGATGGGTTAAAATCACTACATATTCTATTTTCAAAATATTATGAAGCCCACCTTTGAATGTGGTCATTAAAAACAGGTATGAATACCTTTGCCTTCAGATGTGATCAGATGGCATGTTAATAGTTCATTCAAAGTGGTCTGTGACTTCGAGTAACTTTGATTATCCTTGGAGGCCAGATTTGTATGTAATGGAAAAGTAGTGTCATTATTGTTTGGAACTGTGCTCACATAACGTACAAAGAGCCCAGAATTTCTCTCCACTGTGTTCTGGTCTTTTTGAGAAGTATGGTAACACTTAGCCCTCAGTGCTTTTCCTATAAGGCCGGTGATGAGAGATTTACAACAGAACTAAGCTCTTTTGTCAGTACTAAGAGTCAGAAGTCAGTCCAGCACTGGCCTGTATTCTCCAACGTGATGGATGGATGTGTTACTGCTTGGCAACTTGGCCAGTGTGGTCTGAGTGTGTGAGAGACTGAGGGAATAATCCAGGGGGCTTGCTTGTGTTGAGAGGCCCATCAAAAGGACTTTAACGCTCTCTAGAGCTGCTCGTCCTGTGGAGTGCAATGCATGCGTGTCCTTCCTTTACCTCATCTCATTCTCCATCCTCCTCCTCTCTCCTCCTCTCCTTGCTGACCTCTAAACACACATCAGATGTGGGGCCTTGGTCTGCTGATGTTGTTGAGCTGGCGGGTGTTGTGTAAGAAAAGATCTCAGGAAAGTCAGATCTGTTTGATTTTAGCAAAGCATGGCACTGCCTGCTAGCAATTAATCAGAGTGGGAGTTAACTGGGGCCTGTAATTGAAAACAGGCCCTGCTCAGTAGCCTGTCAGATGTTTGAAAGAGAAGGCAGAAAAAAAGAGAAACTGCTCCTTTCCAAATCTATAAAACTGTATTGATAAATAGTGAAGGTGGTTGTGAGCTTGAGAAAAACAAGACCTGGATTTCTGTTTAATCTCTGCCTCATGTGTCTGTCTAATAGAAAGTGAGCCAAGTTTTCTTCTTCATGAATGTCTGCTGACATGAAGATAGACTTGGTCTGTAGTATCTGACCGTTTTGTTATCTAGTTTGCTGTGTTTTACCATATTTTGCATTTTTTCCGACCTTGAACTTGGGTTATTGTTCAAGAAAGGTTTCATACATCTGGGGAGTTGAGATGGTGAAAGGAAGGAAAGAGCTTCACTGTATTCCACAGGTCTTACTGATCAATTATATGATATGATCCATAGAGTATTAAGGCAAAAAGTGGATCAAATCTTTTCAGGAAAATAACTTTTCTCCATTATTGCACTTAAACAGCTGACATCATCTTAATTACATAAGCCAGAGTGCATTCAGTTCAGACTTAAGTGGTGAAACCGCCAAGGTTGAATCAGTGTATTGTGTCTCCATTTATACAATACAATAAATCCAGGCTGATAGATTTATGAGAGATGTTTGCCATGCCAAGTTTCTTCCTGGAAACACAGCAAGAGTAAAACTCACAGTAAAACTTACTCAAAGCATTTCCACTTTCAAAGAGCACAAAGCAGTGTGGGCAGCTGGCATGAATGGTCAAACTACAGTAAAGTCTCTTTCAAGGTGTTCATTCTCATAATTGCGTATGCCTTTAACTGCCTCTAACTTCACACCACACTACTAGAGAAAGGGGAACATTGAACAGTGTAATTTAAACTGGCCTCATTGTTAAAAGGCTGCACACTTCTTCTTCTCCATAAATCACAAAAAAGTGGCTCTGGAAAGTGTAAATGAGGTCTGAAGATAATTCACTTAAATTCATGGAGTTAAAGAGCAGTTTGTTTGCTTTTCAGTCTGAGTAATTCCTTAAAAGGTTGGCCATATACCATAAATCATGAGGGGAATTAAGTTCATCATGGATGAATTCTTTAAAGTTTTTTAATGACCTCTATTTAGTAAGTGTCGGCTACAGTGACACGATGTGTTGTTCCTTCTACAGGGCTGATGAGTGGGTGCTGAAAGGAATCTCGGGTTACATCTACGGCCTCTACCTAAAGAAGACCTTTGGAGTCAATGAGTACCGGCACTGGATTAAAGAGGTAACAGTTCCTGTTTCCACTGTCCCAACACTTACAAGGTTTCCCAAAGGAATTGGTGAGCAGAGGTGGCGTACAGCACATCTCACTATTTGTGTCATCAGTATGTGTCACTTTCCCAACAAAACTGAGATTTTCTTTTCCCCAAACAATATGAAGTGTCATGGTATCAATCAGTCACCTGCTGAACTGAATCTAAACAAATAAGTGCCACTGCTCATTTTCCTTATATCATAACTATTCTAATATTTCATAGAACTCTAATAATGTCCTCTGAATTCTAAGATAAAATTGCGTGCTAGTCCACAATGATTTGAATGCTCTCAGAACTGGTGGTGAAGGTACCATGGGAGGGTAAGGTGAAGATAAGGTATCTTAGAAATGATTAGAGCTGGTATGATTAGATGCCTAATCCATTAGTTGATTAACACAAAAATAACAGGGAACTATGCTGATAATCAATGAATTGTTTCAATCATTGCAGTAAAAATAGTTGAAAGTGACCCAGCAGTTCATACATGGGTACATGGGTCCAGCTTCCTCACTGCTTTCCTCCACCCTGTTTTATTGTAAATTGAATATCTTTGTGTTCAGGACGCTGTTTTTTGACATTTCATTAGAACTACAAAAATAAGTTGATGAATCGATTATTTGATTGATAGAAAATCAGTTGACAACTGTTTTGATTGTCAGTTAATCAGTATAAATATAAATTTTTACTTTTTGGGGGGTTTGTTTTGGACTTGAACAAAACAAGCAATTTCAATACATCATTTTGGATTTTGGGAAATTATAGCAGGCACCTTTCACTGTTTGACATTTTATAGACAATTTACTTTAGAAAATAATCAGCAGGTTAATTGATAATGAAATTAATCTCAATTCGTAGCCCTACAAATGATGTGCATGAGATGTGAAAAGAAGGCAAGAAGAATTATGTTTAAAACTAAAGTTAGATGATGACGTTTCCTCCTGAGCTTCTCATAAATGTCACTAAATATTATTCTGTTGTTTCCAGGAGTTGGACAAGATTGTGGACTATGAGCTGAAGATGGGGGGGGTTCTTTTGCACCCGACCTTCAGTGGAGGCAAAGAGAAGGACAAGTAATACATTAGCTTCAGTTTGGATCCCAGTGTATTAATCACAGTCATTTAGTTTTCATGTTTGAAGCGTCCATAAGAAGTCACCTTCTGGATCATAATTGAACGACATGCTGACCAAACGTTTTTCTCCTCAGTCCAACTCCCCACCTTCACTTCTCCATCAAGCACCCTCACACACTGTCCTGGGAGTACTACAAGATGTTCCAGTGTAAGGCCCACCTGGTGATGAGGCTGATAGAAAACCGAATCAGCATGGAGTTCATGCTGCAGGTTAACCAGCATTCTCTTGTCTTCTGTGTCTGTAATGGTTTAGAATTGACTTCATAACAGAATCTGGTTTAGTCTTCCTGTCAATTCTTTGTTTTCTGCTCTCCTCTGCACTCTGTAGGTTTTCAACAAGCTTCTGAGCCTGGCCAGCACAGCCTCATCCCAGAAGTACCAGAGTCAAATGTGGAGTCAGATGCTTCTGTCTACTCACGCCTTCCTCAAGTCCATCTCCAATGTCTCTGGCAAAGACATCGGCCCGCTCATCAAACAATGGGTGTATCCTTTTGTCTCTAATGGATCCTAGTTGGTGATTATAATAAACTGGTTGTACTGTGTGACTTAACGCATTAAAGGTGTAATACATAAGAATTGGCCACCTGTTGAAGGTCACTCCAAACAAATAGGGTCCTCATATCATGAGAGTAACTGCTAACTGCTGCTCACTCTTTGCTGTAGCCATCTGTGACTGTAGCTACTAATTGCGTTAGCTAGCTATCTCAGTTAGCTGTGCAGTAGGTGGCTCTGGGGTCTACTGTGCTAACTTCAGTAGATATTTCCGCAACACAATACACAGATGTCTTTGACATCAAAATTGTTGATTATTCACATTCTGTTGATAATGTTTTAAACCAGAGTTTAACTAAAACTGCAAGAAAGCAGAGCCCAGGTTGCTTTAAAGAAATCTGGAACCAGTTTATCATTGCTCTTGGCTTGAACAGAAACTTACTACAGCATTTTAAAGCGTCATTGTAATATAATAAGTAACTGACCACCACCTTAAGCTGAGACCTCCACTCTTAAATGGTTATGTTTTCCCCACCTGTTCTTGGTTATCTGCACGATTTAGACTTAACTTTTTGTACTCAGGGACCAGAGTGCTGTGGTGAAATTCTTTGGCAGTTTTGCCTTCAACAGGAAGAGGAACGTGCTAGAGTTGGAGATCCGTCAGGACTACACATCATCTGGAACTCAGAAATATGTGGTGAGTAATGAGAGATACAGCATATGGACTGCGTGTGCTGTCTGTGTGTAGAGCAGATGAAAGTCAGTTTGTAGAAGCTGGTTGCTTTTTTTATAGCAATGCACAGGTTCAGATGAGATTTTGCAATTCTAATCACGATATACATCTGGTCACAAACCTAGACTGAATCAAGATTCTTCTTCCATTTTGTGTGTGTTTATTTTGGGTCTATTAAATTTGAAGTAAGCTTTTATTTTCAGATTTTCACCTCAGGCTAAATTGAATCATGGGAGAATAGTTGTCCATGGTAAGCGAGAGTTTGCTGTGAATGAAGATTGAATGCCTGCAGCCTGAGCAATAAAGTGCCAGTTGAGGCACAGTGGTCACAGTAGCCACTGCCTCAGACCAACACAACTTAAATAATGTTGTGGACTGTTAAAAGCCACCTTCTTAATATGTAATGTCAGCTACAGCAGCTAGTATTAGCATTAGCTAACTTGATGGCATTTCTCTACTCAGTTAACTGTGGTGGAAAGTAATTAAGTACATTTACTCAAGTTCTGTTCTAAAGTACAAGTTTGAGATTTCTACTTTGGGTTGTTTTCTGCTTCTACTCCACGACACGTCAGAGAGAAATATTGCACTTTGTACTCCACTGCATTTATCAGACATGTTGGTTACTAGTTAGTTTGCAAGGTCAGATTAACCATACAAAAAATAGTCAATAAATATATTATAATCATTTCATCAACATCAGTAATTAGAATCCAGAAATATGATATGTATTATTGACAATTGGCCAATTCTGCATAGTAAATAATTTTGCTTTTGGAACTTGAAGTATATTTTGATGCTAATGCTTTTAGATGTTAACTGTAGTAACATTTTCAATACAGAAGTTTTACTTTTAACAGTGTCTCTCTACAGCGTGGTGTTACTGCTTGCAAACGTGCATGTGAAACGATTCTACAAGTGAAGAGACTTAAAAAAATAAAATGAAAGAGAGGCATGATGTGTGTTCTGCTTCTTTGTTCCCTCTCATCCCTCTGTGCCTCTCTCTTCCTTCCTCTGTCTCTACTTTTTCCATTTCTCTTTCACTTGTCCTCGGTCTCTTCCTCTTCTAGCACTACATCTGGGCCTCCGTTGTCTGGTGTGAGTGTAAGTCTGTGTATGTGTGTCTGTCCACCAGTGTGCCAGCCTGTCCCATGGCCCATCTTCCCTGGTGTTACACATTGTGATTAAAAGAATCGTCATTCTTGTCACCTTTTGCCCTCTCACTGCTTTGCAGTTTGCAGGTTAGAATAACGTTAGAGATTCATATCTGTGAGGGTCTGTTTGGTTTCCATGCAGGGTCCCATCAAGGTGACAGTGCAGGAGCTGGATGGGTCCTTCAACCATACACTGCAGATAGAGGAGAACAGCCTCAAACATGACATCCCCTGTCACTCCAAGAGCAGACGGTACGTACGATGGCACGACACGTTGCGTCATTCTTTCTCTCATGGTTAGTCTTTTTGATATTTTTTACACTTAATATTTTTTGCATTTCTCCATATTATTACATCAATGTACTGCATTGTATATTAATATGTGTTATATATGACATGTTCAGCAACTCAGGCTCTATTCCACCTTTGCTGGTTCTCAGTCTTCTCATGTCTGTTTTAGTGAAACAGCGATGTCAACAGAGTTTTCTCGTACTTTTTGGTTTACAAATCACCGATTGCTCTGTTGTTTTCTTTTCCCAGAAACAAGAAAAAGAAGATCCCTCTGATGAATGGAGAGGAAGTTGACATGGATCTGTCAGCCATGGAGTAAGACATCACTGCTGTCACAATTTGATGTATTATCTAAGAGTTTAGTTACTGTCCTTTCTTGAGAGCTTACTTGACTATTATGGCTGAAAGGAACAGTGCCTCTGCCTGCTTAGCCTTCACACCCATCATTCATGTCACTCACATGTTGTTCTGATGAAATGTTGTGAGATAGATGTCTGGGGACATGTTTCTAGGAGGTACCTGTGCGAGTTGAATTGAGGTACTTTTCATTCCCTCAAAGTGTTCATCTCCTGTTCTGTCTGCAGTGCTGACTCTCCTCTCCTCTGGATCCGGATCGACCCAGACATGTCCATTCTGAGGAAGGTGGAGTTTGAACAGGCTGACTTCATGTGGCAGTATCAGCTGCGCTATGAGAGGGATGTAGTTGCACAGGTGGGCTAATGGCAATAATGTATTACCAATATGTCAAAATTGTACTTAAGTACATTACTTGAGTAAATTTACTCAGTTACATTCCACCACTGACCTCATCTCTCTGCTAGGAGGAGGCCATCTCTGCATTGGAAAAGTTCCCAACTCCTGCCTCCAGACTGGCTCTGACAGACATCCTGGAGCAAGAACAGTGTTTCTACAAAGTCCGCATGCAGGCCTGCTTCTGCTTGGCCAAGGTATGTACCTGTGTGTGTGTGTGTGTGTGTGTGTGTGTGTGTGTGTGTGTGTGTGTGTGTGTGTGTGTGTGTGTGTGTGTTTGTGTTTGTGTGTGTGTGTGTGTGTGTGTGTGTGTGTGTGTGTGTGACCAGGTACAAAAATCTGTTTACACAGTCACATTGTGGGGACTCACCTGCCTTATGGGGACAAAATGCAGGTCCCCTTAATGTAAATCATTAAATTTTAGGGTTCAGACTGAGGATAGGGTTATGGGTTAGGTAAGGTTAGGTTAGGTAGAGGGTTAGGAATAGGCAAATAGTGGTTATGGTTAGGGTGCGCGCGTGTGTGTGTGTTTATGGTCTCCATTGCTAGTTCAGAGTCTTATTCAAGGCAGCATTATGTTGGTTTTGGAAATTATGGTCCCATTTAGAGGAAAATAGATGATGAAGCAGGGTGTGCTTTAGGTCGTTGTTACATTGTAAGTAACAAGTTGCTACTACAGCAACCTGTCACTCAGAATAGAGGTGTAGCAGTGTGTATCCATGGCACCATGTACATTTAAACAGCTGTGAGCTTGTTTTTGGGTGTTGTCTGTGTTTTTGTCCTACAACTTTGACCATGTTCAGTTCATGGAAATCAATTGTAACATTTTGATCACCTAAGAATGTTTTGTTCAGTGGTTGTACTAAAAGACACTATCATTTTTTCTGCTAAGAACATTTTGTTTTCAGCCTGTTTTTTGCTAAACAGATGCAAATCTCGAGTAAAGCAAATGATTTCAAGGATTGAGAGTGTGGTTCCAAAAGGCAGAGGACTGGTGTTGTGTTGGTTCTCTGCTTCCACTCATTAAATGTGTCAGAGGTCACAAAAACATGGTTTAGGCAGCCAGTGGGTAACTTCAGTTTGGTTTTCATCTTTGCTTGTTTAATTTGCTCTGGAATCAATGACCTTCAGAATGACAGTAAAGATAAATTGAGAAAGTAGCATATGGAGATATAAGAGGGAAACAAACTGCTTCACAGATAGACTGAAGCTATCATGACTCTGCTTTGTTAGTCTGAATTCCTCTTCCTCTCCATCTCTATTCACTTATTATTGTGGTAAAAATCAACATTTTTACAAAATATTTAGTTCAAAAATATTGTGTAATGGGCTACATGATGAGAACAACATAGAACTTCCCAGCCAGCAAGGCCACCCACCAGTTTATCCCTGGCTGTGCTGAAGCTCAGTTGACTGAATAATCCTATTCTGTGGCTACAGGAAATTCTCGATTCTCTGGATTTGGTCTATTCAAACTTTAACCTCAGTGGATTTCAGCCATTCGGGCTCCACCTGAACCAATATTTTCACAGCATGATAAACTGAGTGGAGGTTGAAATGGCAGCACTTCACTTTTTTCATTAAGTTGCTGCATTTGGCAACAGAACCCCCAACAGACTCCATCGTAATGGCCTTTGGTATATACTACATCCACACACACACACACAGATGGAGACACAAGCTCATACACAGAGATATACACACTCTCTGAGACACACATAAACACATGCACTCATAGACTTACATACCCACTTTGACCACAAAGTGAAATATGGCTGACTTGAACCCTCAGATGGAGTTGGCTGCATTATTATTGGTTGGGATGGCATTTACGTGCTTGTTATTGGTAGAAAGTGTGGGAAGGAAGAAGGAACAGCCTGGAGCCAACAATTGGGGGAGGCGGGGGGTGGGGGGACATAAAAACTGCCAAATGCATGCACATGTTAAAAACTCTGACACACAAAAAATACAGATGTGTTCGTGAATGTGTGCACACACACCACACAAAAACATTCCGGTGTACAGACCCCCCTTTATTTATCTTACCAAATGACAACATCCTGTGCCAGTGACCCTTAGCCCCATATTACCACATTAACATAAATTCCCCAATATCCTGTTGGAGCCCAAACACCTCTGGAGCCACTGGTCTTCATACCTGTGGAAACCTTGTGTGCAGCTCATGTGTACATTAGTCTTAACTTTGTTGTTCAGTTCTCACCACAAAAATTTGAATGGACAGGAAGTACAATGTTATACAAGCTAGAACATTCTTGACTTGCCATTTTTGTTCTGTGCAGTATTTCTTAGGCAACTAGCGCAGCTTGTGAGAGTGCAGCTTTATGCTGTGATGACAGCCGATGAAGGACAAGTGACAGTTGTTGTCCAGCTTGAACAGAGCTGAGCAAACGTAATGGACTACAGTATGTGTTCTCCTCTTGCCCTTTGTGCATGTAAACCTCGCAGATAGCCAATTCTATGGTGAGCACGTGGCAGGGCCCGCCAGCTATGAAGTCCCTGTTTACCCGAATGTTCTGCTGTAAGAGCTGCCCCAACATCGTCAAGACCAACAACTTCATCAACTTCCAGAGTTACTTCCTACAAAAGGTACATCAAACAAACAACACTGGTTGGCACACACACTTGTTCTCAGCCCCATCACCACAAACAGCTTCATTAACCATCAAGTCACTGTTGACAGACTGTAGAAACAAACTTGAACTCTCAATCAAAGCCATTGTTTTGGCCTTACAAGTAGAGCTCCACAGATAAATCAACATAGCCAGTATCTTTGCCCAATTTCAGCTCATCACACATACTGTTGATCAGAGTTGGTGTATGTTTTGCCTGATTAGTAGCAAAGACCTTCAGTACAGAATACCACAAATATGTTTTCAGATTTGTTGAGTGTTTCAGTTGCATATTCTGTCCACCAGAGAGACCTGGCATGTTTATTTATTAGCTGTTAAATGTCTCACCAAAGATTATTATCAAAAATGTTTAAACTTGATGATTTTAAAGAACAAATGTTGAATGTTATATTGTTTCTGGATTATCACCATTCAGATGTTGGTATCAGCCTCAAAATTTATTTGGGCTTTACCTGCATGGCCATGTGATGGACTTAAGCACATTGTAAAATTGAGCTATCAACGTATATTCCTCTGTCCTAATTGTATGAGGATTTCTGTTTTGTCTTTGTTTCTCATGTTAGACGATGCCTGTTGCCATGGCGTTACTCAGAGATGTCCAGAACCTTTGTCCCAAAGATGTCCTCAACTTCATCCTTGACCTCATCAAGTATAACGACAACCGAAAAAACAAAGTAAAGACACACATTCACACACTCTTTTTCTCTAACATCGTGACTCTTAATCAGTGATGACTATGGACAAAACCTTTAACATACACAGTAGTTTTCAGGTGTTCTGTGGCATCATGAACATGGATGGTTAAAAAACCTCTTTTGGCATATTTAAAACCTAAAAAAATGTGATTACGTTTTGTTATTTTACAGATGCCAGCAGTCAATCTTTGTCCCCAGTGATCAACATCCAAAAATATCGACTTCCTCTTTCCGTTTCTCTTTCCTCTCTCCTCCTCTCCCTCCTGCCTGTCTGTCTTCAGTTTTCAGATAACTACTACCGTGCAGATCTGATTAAAGCACTGACCAACTCTCTGACCCCAGCCATCAGCATCAACAATGAGGTGCGGACAGTCGACAATTTAAATGCTGACGTTCGACTCATCTTGGAGGAGATCACGCGATTCCTCAATATGGAGAAACTACTGCCGAGCTTCAGAAACACCATCACTGTCAGGTTAAGAGCGGAGTGTGTGTGTGCCTGTATCTGTTTCACGCATGTTCCCCTAAAACATGCGTCTCCTGGCAGCTCTCAATCTCACTTTTACATGACAATATTCTTTAAAAAGTTGGTATGTTGCTTCCTGTGCTGCACAGCGGAGCAGAGAATCCTATCCAGTTTCCAGCTAATCACATATTCATATAGTGATCTGATCTCCAACTATAAGCAGCCAAAAATTCTTTTTTGATGTTAGCCTAAAGTGAACTTTCCATGAATTCTGCTACAATAGTTGGATAACAAGGCAGCGTAAGTTTAATTTTAAGGTGGACTGTGTTTTAGTTTTCATAATTAACACACACCCGTCTGCCATAGAAAAGGCGCAATGCCCTCTGTGAGTCATTGTTTGTATTTATTTCACACACAACTGGAATATCCCTCATTTTTCATCCCCTCTGTTACCCTCCTCTTCTCCCTCTCCAGTTGTCTGAGAGCAATTCGTCAGCTTCAGAAGAACGGCCATATTCCCAGTGACGCATCGCTCTTCAAATCCTATGCCGAGTACGGACACTTTGTTGACGTTCGCGTCGCTGCACTGGAGGCTCTGGTGGACTATACCAGAGGTAAAACATTTGTTGCAAATGTGCTCACTGTTATTAGAATTATTAGCATTCTTGTGAAGCTCATTGATCAAGATGAGAGATCATCACGAGTGACTCTTTTGTACATCAGCTGAAGTCTGTGTTACAGGTTTGGGAAAGCCAGATAAGTCTGTCTGTGCTTTATTTTGACACATCTTTGGTATCTTGAGGATGTTTTTTGTTGTGACATGTTTTTATATTCTGGTCAGTTGAACATGCTTCACTCTCTTGTGTGCTTTGTTGTCCTGCAGTTGAAAGAAGTTCAGCAGAGCTGCAGTGGCTGCTCAACATGGTCCAGAATGACCCAGCTCATTACGTCAGGTCTGCGAACAACTGGCACACACAGGCACCATCTGACACACTTTCATGCTGTACATCACACACAGTTGTTCTCACTGTAACTACAACGATCTCACCTCAGGGTTTTTTTTCTTTTTCATGGTTGGACGTCATTACATGACACATTATTTCAGTGTTAGTAAAGAGGGAGAAAATCCACAGCGTTTGTTTCATCTATAAATACATTTGACAGTTTAAGTTCTTCAACTGGGCACTGACCTTCCATAAGACACTGTCATACCAGTGGGCTCTAATCTGAGGTGCCACCATTGCTGAGGCTGGTAGCTGTAATGAACTTTCCATCTGCAGCAGAGGTAGCTCTTGGTCTTCTCTCTGTAATGGTGGACTGTTGTTTCTTTTTACTTAGTTGAGCAGTTCCTGCCATATTCTGGATTACTACAGCAGTTGATTGGTGTTTATTGTATACCAGCACTTCTTCTGCACAACACAACTGCTGGTCCCAGATGCATGAAGAGGCCAAGAATTTCCACTGACTAACTTTTGACAAGGCACAACTGTTAATTGAAAACCATTCAAGGTGAACACACCTGGATGAGAAGGTGTATCCACACTTTTAAGTACTGCATATGGAACCACTTTCTGGCACAGGCAAAGCTGTGGATTACAGGTTTCCCCCTGTAGTTTATTTTCCATTTGAATATGAGATCATTGGTACGTCTAAATGACCAGCCTCACCCGCTGTAATGTTAAACGAGTGTACAGCTGACAGACACACTACGAACTTGGATTGTCATCTTCTTGTGTGTATTTCTTGTTTGTTGTCCAATCAGACATGAGATCCTGGGAATGCTCTGTAAGAATCCACCTTTCACTAAGACAACAGACTCCGCTCTGTGTAACGAAGCTTTGGTCGATCAGCTCTGGAAGCTAATGAACTCAGGTGAGACATGCACACGTACACACATGCAAACATATGCAAACACACACATACCTGCACTCCTTATGAAAGACAAGTAAAATCCTTAAGAACATCTTGTTGTCACTGAGTCAGTCACACTGCACAGTACTTATAACAGAGTGGAAAAGGCCACCGTACTATTGTATGTGTAGAGTGCCAGGCTGGTGTGAGCAGCTTGTGAGTGTATATGACTCAACAATGCAAAAGTCATTCATATAATTGATCAGATACAATTGAAAGTGGATTAGAAATGTTGTGCTAGCCAGCCTGTGCACACTGTGGCATCAAAAACAAATATCAGTTTTCATCTTCCCTTTTTCCAGCACTAACATGAACCCATTTCTCTGTGGTGACAGACTTATATTACTCATTTTTATGATATGTATTAGAGTTGTTCAACTCCAAGGCTGCTCAGTTGTCTCATGGATTTAGGGGATATAGTATAGCTTAATGTTGGATTCAAAATGCATCTAATGATCAAAAGGTTTGGCCAGTTGCTCTTTGGCTTTTTCACTCAAGAACAAATTACTGCTGAGTTTTCTTCTACCACAAATGGGCTGATCCAACCACAAGTAGGGGAAACACACAGTTGAGAGTTTAGTTAATACACGTCCAGTTTTTTCTTGTAAGGACTGCTCTCACAGAACTTCAGTCACTGACACAGTGCGTGCAACAGAACCAAGAAAACATTGAAGTCACCAGCGTATTTTCTTTGGTTTCATCTGACACGAAGTAAATCCATTTGAGGTAGAAAGCTTTCTCCCTGTAGAGGGACTACTACAGAGACCTGATATGTTTGTAGGTACCATCCGGTCGTTACACATGTTTTCCTGTCTGTCAGAGCCAGCAGTTCCTATTTGCCATGGCACTGAAAAACAGCACGTTTCACAACAGGAGCCAGTCTCATTTTACCAGTTCACTTCTGGTTTCAAACTTCTGAGGATATTTCATGAAATACTGGCACTGTCTGAATGTTTTCAAGAAGCAGAGTGGCTTCAAAAAGCACTATGGCCATGTTGTGTTATGGATTTCATTTAAAGTATTTTTTAAGAACTTGTAAAGCCTTTAAAGATCCCAGCAGCTCAGTTGGCTCCTTCACTGTGACATGGACGTTTGGAACCACCAGGGTTCCTCTTTGAGTTCCAACTCAGACACCAGGCAGGAAGGATTTGGTCAAGGGAGGTGACAAAGACTCAAAACTAGTTCACCACCACCCCTCGGCTTTATTTATCATACAGGGACCTCATTTTTCCACACCTGCTTATTCAGTTTGAATTGTTTCAAATCAAATCAAGGTTATTGACACACACACAGTCATACACAGTACAATGTATAGGGAAATTCATTCTTTGCATTTAACCCATCCTAATTATTAGGAGCTGTGGGCGGCAACTGTGCAGCACCAAGGGACCAGTTCTAACTCAGTGCCTTGGTCAAAGGGTCCTTACAGGAGAATTAACCTAACAATAATGCTTTTGATGGCAAGGGAAAGCAGAGGAGCGGAGGAAAGCCAACTATGGGGACAACATGCAAGCTCCACACAGAAAGACTCAGCAATTGAACCCAGGACCTTGCTGGGTTCAGGACCTTGTGTCTTCTAACCAGTGAGCCACCGTGCTGCTGCCAAAAGAAGAAACAAAACAAAATCATGAACACCTTGTGTTCCCAATCTTGAGTAAACAGAGAGAAGCTCTTACATTGCTACAGCCTCCATTCCAACCAGAGCCCCTTAGAGTATTATCATATTATTCAGGCGTGCTACGTTTACCCTGACACTTATCTCTTGACATATTTTGTCAAGAGGTGATAAGGGATTGCTTTCTGTCTTTCAGATGGACAAAGGCAGAGGTACATTAGTCTCCTCTGCCACGCGTTTGACTGGACGCACTTCTGTCAGACTGCTTAACAGTCAGCTGTTGCACAACTCACTGACACAATCTGGACTTTGTAATCCTCTGTAATCCTCTACAATCGATCACAAGGATATTTGAATTAACTTTAAAGGAATCGCAGTGAAAAAGTTGGTTCTGCCCTGAAATGATTGTTTTCAAATGAGTAATGCAGCGCTTGTATGGCTCAGTCAGCTGGTGTCCAGATTTGTACTGATCTCTGTTCCATGTTATAGAAGAAGAAGGACAAACCTTCAAGGTTTGCTATAGTTCATCGTGTAGTGAAGGAGAATTTGACTTTGAATTTTTGCTGTTTTATGTTCCACATCATTCAACATTACTGCTTCTCTGTCCTTTTTCTTATTAATTGTGTTCTTTTCAGAGTGGAATTGTGAGGAATAGCTGCAAGTCTCAGCTTACTCCCATACACATGACTGCACATTCATTTCTAGTGTTTGTTCCATAACATGTAGAAAGTACTGAAAGATGCCCATCACTGACTGCCACAGCCTGAGGTGACAACCAACAGTCCACAAAAGATATTTCACTAACAATGATGTAAGACAGAGAGCAAGTCTGCACATTTGAGAGCCTGGAAGCAGAAATAATCTGGCTTTTGTCTTCCATAAATGACTCTTATGGATTTTCTTGTTTCAAGATTTGTGCACATCCTCGTCATTGGTGCTTAGTGGTTACAGTATAAGCAATATTAGCCCTGTAGAATGTACTTCCTGCAGCACTTCAACACCTTGGCAGGGTGTTTTTTTGTTTTTTGATCAGTGTGATCACAGTAGGTTTGATGTGTTTCAGATGAAATATTTTGCTTCTCGTCTTTTTGCTTCATTATTATCTGGTTGTTTCTTCCAGTCGTCAATTGAACAAGGTTAGAGTCTACTTTTTGGTGCTGTGCCTGTACTATATACGCACATGCTTCAGCCTTCTATTGTGTCCTCGGGTTTCATTGTTTCTCTTTCTTCCAGGGGGTCCTATGTGTCTTTCAGCTCGCTTGCCAGGCCAGTCTGTGGTTCAGTGTGCCAATCCAAACACACACCACCTCCAAATCCAAATACAAGTATATGTTCACCATTCCTGAGGACCATCGGGCACTGATTGCAATGTATTATTTCATTTATTGACTTACAGGCTTGAAGGATGAAGAAAAATATTGATGATCATTATTTCCAGTGAACTTTTGTTTGCCGGTCAGTCAGCGCGGGTGGCTGCCGGACAGCCTGACTGCACTGCCAGTTTAAATACAGAGTGACCAGAGTGTGGTAACCTTAAATACTATGTTATGAAAATGTGTTAGAAACCACAGCCCTCCACGTGTTAAACACACACACTCACACAGGATGATGTGTCACTGGCTGAAGGTCACAGTGCTGGAAGCACACAAACGCAGAGTGCTTTCTGCTCAGTCATTTGTTTCAGCCTCCCTCTAAAGCCACAGTCCACCCTCCATGCGAGGCGCCTGGCCTTTGGATTGTCAGCTTCAGCAGTAATTGGTGTTGAATTCATTCCAGCTCTCAATACACTGCTACTCAGATGACTCATATATTGATGCTTTTGGCTCTGGTGTGATTGAGAGCTTGGATTTAGTTGTGCTCACATTGTCTCTGTGGGAATGTCAAATATAATGTGTGGTTGAAGAGCATGCAGCTCAGGATTTATCCCTGGAGTATACTCTGTAAAGAAATGGCTTAAAGCACAAACTGAAGGCAAAAGTGTTGAGAGCTTTTTGAAACAGCCACGAACATGGGGTGAGAAGCCTGCTGTCATAGAGAGGGCCAAGATGTGATCATTGTCCAAATGGAGATGTCAGTGAACAGTTCATGGTTTTTACAAACAAAAAGTGGTCTAAGTTGAGCGCTTGAGAGAGATGTTCAAATCCTGCAGACTTTCTCGCCGGTCAGCGCTCTTCAGCGTGGTCCGCGCTGTATACTGACCCTCTTACTCTCCTGGCAGTTGTGTTTGTTCCTCCATTGGCTGGTGGCTGCACTGAAACGCAGTCCATCATTATCTGACATTCTCATGACTTGCCTCCCTCTGACTTCCCTCCACCCTTCCATCCTTCCAGCTACAAAGTGACACAATGAGCCTTTACAACCTAGCCCCCTGCTTGTCAGTCTGTACCTCCTTTTCACCTTGCCCTTCCTTTTCTCAGGTACGTCCCATGACTGGCGGCTGCGCTGTGATGCCGTGAACCTCTACTACGCACTGTTCGGTCTGACTCGGCCCTCCTGCCTGCCCTTGCCAGAACTAGGCCTCGTACTCAACCTGAAGGAGAAGAAAGCTGTTCTGAATCCCACCATCAAGCCTGAGCTGGGGGTCGGCACCATCATGGACACGCCTGCCAGCATAGGCATCCATGGTGTTGGCATGAGCTACGCAGCTGTAAGTGGTGTGGGACATATGTGGCAAATGTCAGGACAGTTGGTGTAAATGGAGAATGCACTTAATGAACTACTGAATGGACTAAATTTCAGGTTATTTCTTGACAGGCCATATTTGTAGTTTGACCATGAATTGTGTCATTTCGGCCAACAAACACATCAGTTAAAGACCTACTACATCACGCCACAACTCAAGTTCCATTGGATTCTGTGCCAGTGGTGATGTAATCAGTGAGCTGCTCGGTGGTCTTTATTTCCTTCTCTGTGAGTGTCTTTGATTTAGTATTGCCACAAAAAAGTTTTCAGATGGCACACGGATATCAACTCCTTCATAAAAATGGTGTTATCTTAGGTTGGATCTGTGTAATTATGGGTACTACAGAGCTGCCAATAGTGTTTGGCTGTACCTCATTCCCATTGCATCACCGGTGTACCCAGAATCAATGTCAAGCACTGTTCTGCCTGTTATGGCCATAAATACATCTCTCTGGCAGATGATTGAATCAGAATCCTCTCCTGCGCTGTAGTCACCCTGAGCTCAGGCTGAAATGACGATACTGACAACACTTAGGAAGCTGCTGCAAAGCTCTCAAAAATATTGACTCAATGGTTTTTAATTCATTCTTATTCCATTGTTCTGCAAAAGAAAATGCCTTCAGTGGTTTCATACGCACAGTTTCAATGTGCTGCAAATGACACTTAAAAAAAACTAAGTAAGCCACATAATTAGGTTTCTTTGTTTGTGTCTTCCAGGTGGACGAAGAGCCAGATCCTATTTCATTAGGGGTGTGTGGGGTGGGCCAGCCCCCTCTGGGCCTGAAGAGGAAGGCTGAGACCCCGCTGGGCTCCCCTCCAGAGCCAGGACAGATCCTGCAGCAACAGGATGATGATGGACGTGGAGGGCGTTACAAGATCAGGGTAACAGACTGCTCTGACCTTTGACCTCACTGTTTTTTTTTGTGCAGTCCTGCTGTACTTTACCTGCCAGGCTGATCATTTCTGGACTTCTGTTTTACTGAAATGTTCTATGTTGTGTTACAGTAATATTTCTGCTGTCTACAACATGATGCTCTGTTATCCCATATTAACACGAAGTTCTGGTTTGTTGTAGTTCAACACAATGGAAGATGAAGATATTGATATGGAGACTGTTCATGATAGTCAGGCCTTCATTCACCATCATCTCAATCTGCTAGAGAGACCGTCTACACCAGGTAAGCTCACACACAAATACGGAATATTCCTGACATCATTCAGGAAAAGAAAACACTACCCAAATTCTGGTGCTACACACACTTGTCCTCTTTCTCTTTTTAGGCAAAGAGCCGCCGTCAGTCGAACAGTCCATGCTCTCCATGCCCGCCACACCGGTGCCGTCCTTTTCCAAAGAGACCACCTCTTTGTCCTCCAAACACGGTGGCGAACATAGCCACCACCATCACCACCACCACCATGAGCACAAGAAGAAGAAGAAGAAGCACAAGCACAAGCACAAGCATAAGCACAAACATGACAGCAAGGACAAGGAGAAGGACAGAGAGAGGGACAACTCCCATGCTTACAGCAACAGCCCGGCCAGCGGCAGGTCCCTGCGCTCGCCTTCTTTGTCTGACTGAAACACCTTGAGGGGAGTTTGGTTTTCACTTGTTTCAGTCATCCATCATACAGTAGCAGGCTTGTATCCCCGTTCAGTACAGAGACAAAATGTAAAGCAAAATATGTTTAGCTGATCTAAATATTCATGACTCAGTCGTGTTTTCCTACAGGAAGACATGTTTGGACGAAGTGTGGAAAGAAGGGATGCTGTTCAAGTGTTGTACTCAGATAAATGGCAGCACTGAATTCCTCTGCAGAAACAGCAGTGAGTGTTGGCCTGAGGCAGGAAACAGGGAAGTCTGAACAGAGGCTGCAGTGTCATTAAGGTAAATCCTCCAGAGGTGTGTCCTCACACCACACAGACACACAGCCTATGGGAGTTCCAAGCTGTCTGAGGCGCGCAACCACATACACCTCCCTCCACAGACCTCACAGACCCCCCCCAAAAAAAAAAGACACCACTCTGGTCTGCCTCATCCCCACACTCAATCCCGACATTCAGTGTGCGGCTTCTGAGGGGAAACTCGTTTGATGGTGGTGTGGATTTTACCATTCTGTCTGGACTGTGCCTCTGGTGACTTTAACATCGTGCAAATGACTTTCCCTTTTTGCTCACAGGTGAAAATTAAACCGAGGGATTGCACTGTGCTGTACCTTTGAAACTCAAGTAATACTAGTGTGTTTTTTGTAATGCTTATTATTTCTAAACTGTCATCATTCATTAAAGATGCTTTTGTATTCATGAATGTTTTCACTTGATTGAATCGTGCTCCACAAAGACGTCTGTGGCTGGGTTTCTTCAGCTTTATGAGGTGGTTTTAAACAACATAGAGAACATGCAGAATTCTATATTCCCCTTTAGACAACCACAGAAGTATTCAAAGTGTTAAAAAACGCTTTTCTCATCTAATCAGCCTAAATTCATCTTGTCATGCTTAAAAATAAACAGTAAAAGACAAAGTCTCAACATCCATCTCAAGAGTCTTGACATTGGTCAAATAGTCAGTGTCAGCATTTATTCCCATTTACTACTTATGCATTATCCTGGGAACTCTTATCTCCACTGTGTTATGAGTTTTCCCCTAGAAACAGTTAAAGGGTGTTGTTCCTCTTGTTAAACACAATAATCTATGAAAAGTTTATGAGACATTATAGTTTTCACCAACATACTGTAGATACAAAGCAGCAATGACAGAAATGTAGAATTGAAAGTTGAAACCGTTTAATGCAGAATTCACAAGCTTTCAGGAAAGTGATTGATGTAGCTTAAGATAAGAACGTGGGTCTTACATTTTCAACATTGTCATGTTTGTTTGACTTGTTGATTTTATTATATTTCAAATAAATGGAATTAAAGTACAGTATCTCTTTTTTCTATTTGTCCAGAAGGCAAAGCGTATTGATGACTGTGTGGAAAGTGGGTTGGAGCGACGTTTGAGCTACATGGAAACATGTAGTTTTATTTTTTGCCTCCCTGGCTGCTTAGAATGTGTTGCTACTTGTCCCATTTAACCCACTGAAAGGATATACAATATAAGTATTTTAGATAATAACGGGGCGAAGGATCGGAATAGTTTGTTTATTATTCTTCTGTCTTTTCAGATTTGCTATAATATACTCATAATTCATTCAGAATATTTTGTTATTTTCACCCACACTGCAGTGAAATTATACTGCTGTTAATACAACTGTATTTATTGATGTCATTCAAACCGTGTTCTTTGCAGACACAGACGTTTACCAAAGGACCACTCTCCTGCAGACTGATCATATTAAGTCAGTCACCGGCTTGAAGGCGTTTTTCATTCATTTTAGTGCAGCAAATGAAGCCAGTGCAAACACTGCACATGTGGTTAGGATGTGCAAACTGCATAAGCGACTCCTTCTCCTGGTTTAACCCGCGGTTCTCTGACTGAACTCACAAACAGGCGTCCATTAGGCATGAGCTCTCACCTCCTTCCAAAGCTCGACTGTCTGGATGTCAAACATTCTGGATTAAAAGTGGGGAGCTGTGGCTGATCGGTGCAGCTGGCATACTTCCGCTCCTGACGAGGACTACATACCGCATTTGCCCGTTTTCATCCTCCTTTCTTGCTGCCCTTGTATCTTCTAAATCCTGTCAAAGAGGAGGGCCCTCCTCCAAAGCGAAGCCAATAAGAAGCTGGTCCGCACCTTTCAGTCACCTCCCCCTCCCGCTCCAGACCTCTCCAGCGGTCCGCCTCTCTGGTGGTCCGTCGGTTTCGAAGTGAGCATCATTCACTTTCAGACCTCCAGCACAGGACGCCGCTCAGGCCGACAGAGGAGCATGTTGCTGCAGAAACTGGTACGGTAAGAGTCCTGTCGCTGTGCTCGCTTCAGAACACAGACACTCTGTGCGCACATCTGCGCCTAAGCGCGCATTGTATTTTGGTAGTTTGCGTTATTCATTGTGGTCCAAAGGGCATTTTCCAGGTTTTTCTTAGTCCTTTTTTTTCCTAATAACCCCCTCCCCCCTTCCTGCTGCTAACATTTGCAAAACAATTGTAGATTCGTCCGTCAACTCCTTGTGGCCAACGTTTCGTCAAACCATCAAAGGCGATTGTCATGCGGATGCGGGTGGTCCCTATTCACTTTGAACCAAGCACCGGTCAAGCACCGGTCATCGGTGTGACAGGGCATCCACACAAAATGGAAATCCAACCAAAATAAAAAAAAAAAAAGAAAAAGAAAAAGAAAAAGTAGCCAGATCACCTGACCGTCATTTAGTAAGACGACTGAAAACGTGTTACAGTATGGAGTCTCTGCCCCCTGTGTCAGCTCTCTAATGGAGGGTAAACCTTGTGACATTTGATAAGCCCATGCAGCAGTTACATAAATGACTCTTCCAATGTGTTGTTACCTCAGGTTGTTTGGATCCTGTCAGTCCTGTGTGGCACTGATGTGTGTTCAGGATTTGTCTACGACCGGCCCAGACGCTCAGGAGAGGACAGGACTTCAGCCAGGACAGAGTGTGAGTACGCTGCTCTTGTTACTGGGAAGCATCTTTGAACCACTTGACCCCGAGCTGGCAGACATTCTCACAGCTGAGGCAGCCTTGAAACAGGTACTGAATCCCTCCCACCTTCAGGGTGGCTATTCTGTAACTGACCTTGACCTCTGACCTCCTCCTGGATTGTAGGAAAGAACATAAGATGCTTTACTGATTCTTGTCTTCTACAAGAATCATTGAAGTATCGCTTTGACAAGAGAAAGCAGTGAACCTGGACTGTCTGTGAAGTTTGGTGTGATAAAATTCCCACGAAACAAGCATTTCCTTCCTTCTCGACATGAATAATGCAGTCCATTATTTAACAGAGTGTGCGGCTGATGCCCGTTTATAGTGACATGTGTGGCAGCAACATCTTACATGTCTGAACTGTGAGCAGTTGAACTGAACAGAGATTTAGCTTGACAGACTGGAACATGTTAAGGATTTCTAGAGCTCTGAAGGGGTGTAACTCTCCAGCATTTTACCAAAGATAAGCAAAGATTTTAGAAAAGTCACAAAAATGAGCAGAATTTTCTTGATTCATCAATTAAACATTTGGTCTGCAGTCCAAAGAAAACCAGAGACTCAGTTTACTATCACAAAAGACAAAGTAATTGTTTCAGCTCTGCATTAGAGAATACTTTATGGAATGTAGCTGTTTAATGCTGCACAGTGGAGGAAACACTCTGTAGTTTGTCCTCAGTTGAGGTGCACTCTAGTTTTATGTACAACAGTAGATAAACAATCGTTCCATCCCACTGACATGAGATCAATTTGTAAAAACGATGTCACACTGGCCTCTGAGAAATTGTGATGGCATGTTTAGACTACATTTTATGTGCTGCAGGATTAATGAAAAATTATATTGAATTAATACTGAAAATAATGGTCAGTTGCAGTCCAACATCACTGAAGTATTGTGAGGTTTCCTGCTGTAACATGTTTGAGAACAAAACAAAGGTGCATTAATCGCAGGTGAAATTTCTCAGAACTGTGTTCAACACACATTAACAACACATGTGTTCAATAAAGCATCTCCACAAAAAGTCGCACACTTTGCATTTAGTTGCCAAAGCGCCTGAGCACAGGCCATGTGAAGTGTGTTTTGGACCTGTATTAATGTATCTTGGCCAAGCGTTGTTAGGACATGCCTACAGCTACGCTCCAGCTCCATAACATATGCAGAAAACAACTTCTGATGTTGTTTTTAGAGTTAATCTTGAAGCCTATATGAGCTTCAAGCGCCATCAGTCACCCAAACGCCAACCGCAGTGAGACACATCCACCCCGGCTCTCTCCAGCATTGCACCTCTGAACGTGAACAACATGCAATTAGATGAGAAGCAGCTTTCCACAAGTGCCGCTCCAGAGGAATTTTTTCTGCTTCGCTTATTTGCTGGGTTATTTTCTATATGAAGTGTCTGCCAGCGTATATGAAATGAGCGAGCAGCAGTATGTGGTGGTGGAGTTACAACGGATCACTGTGCGAGGTTGTGATTGGGCGGCCTGTGTGTTTTTATGAAGAGAGGGAGTGTGTTTGTGTTGCTCTACCTTGAGTCAATATTAAGAGAGCATTGGAGCTCATTTTTTGCTCCAGATTCTCAAGCCCTGTCAGCACAAGACGGCAGAGGTTTGCTTCGCTGTGCTGTAGATTGTCATAGCAACGGGCAGTGGCTGCAGTCTGGAGTTTGGTTATTGTTAATTTTGCTACTTTTATGCATGAGAGGGATTCACAAAAAATGCTTATGTGCACACCATGAGTGTGAATTTGTAAGAGTCAAGATTTGCACAACTCTTCTTCAATGTTTCATTCACCGAAGGTTTCTGAGCAATTTCTTTACACTCCATCAATTAGTCACGAGGCTAAAATGTACTATAAATCCAAAATAAGACTGCATTTGTTTTTACAAAATACAATACTGCATAAACAGACTGAAGGTCAATTTTTAATTGGAAAATGAAATAATAGATCTTATACTCTTTCAATCTAGTATTTATTTATTCATTTATTTTGAAGCTCAGTAGACTCAAATCTCTTCCATCTCTGAACACTTATGGATAATCCTATACAGGATGGCATATTACAGTCCTGAATGCCCACCAGAACCTGGACATTCAGTCACTCAGATCATCTAATTTGTTACATGGTGAACGTTAAACATGCAAACACGCTGCATAATGAGCAGGTTGCTACACTCTCAGCATGTAAGATGTTAGAAAATACAAACGTAAAACAGAATTCACTCTGCAGAAAGGTTTCTGCCAGTGAAGTAAAAAATGTAAACATCAAGCAGCCTGCAGAAGCAGCACTGAGTGCATTGCTGCTGAGCAGCACAGCTGCCAGGGGTGAGGAAGAAATCCTGCACCATCTTTGGTTTTTACTTGAAGAACATATACTCAGAAGCATTAAAGTGCTGCACTGACTTCTTCTGTCAGTCACTGAAATTTGATTTCCTCATGTGAGTACTGATGATGCAGGATGGCAATCGCCAAAACTGTCCAGTCGAGTTACTTGTCAGTGTGGATAACTTTGTTTGCTTCTAAAGCGTAACTGAGAACAGTTTTTCCATTTTTTGCTTATGTCACACATGGTTTATATACACTCCATTCAAAGTTTCCCGTCCTAACCGACTCAAGGGCTCCTCTTGGATGCTGCTTTCAACCTGGCGCCTGGTCGCTGCGTTTTTATGGAGTCCCGCCCTCACACCCTGCACGCTGTTATTGGCTGAGGGCTATACACCCACTGCCCAACAGCTGATGTCTGGAAACATCCTCAACACAGCAAAATAAGAAAATACAGGCAGAGGGCAGGTACGGACATGGCTGTACGCTTCTAATGGCCATCAGTGATGACTGACAGGGATTCTTTCTGTGTGACTGTGCATTGTTTGTTTTTTTAGGAAAATCCTACTCTACTTTTATAAATTCAAAATGCCTCAGCCTCCTTTTGGGTGCAGCCCTTCTTTGCCTGTCAAAAGGATGATTAACAAGGCTGAAGTTAGGGTTCAAACTCATGGAGCTGAGAGGACACTGCAAGTGTTCACCTTTGACCTGTAGTCCACACCCACTGCGACGGAGCAGCAGTGAGGCTGATGGGAACGAGGGAGCTGATGCTCCGCGCCGCTGTGCCAACGAGCTGAGCAGCATACATCATTTAAAGTGTTACACCTCAATTCCTTCACACAGTGCATATGCACGCACACGCACACATGTCCACACAGAACACACAAACATGTGCTGAAAAACTGTTGGCATCCTCTGGTTCTCTCTGTGAGCCAGCCTGTTTTTTCACAGGTTAGTGGACAAGGAGCACGTTGTTCGAAATGTGGCAGTAAGTTCACTCTGTCTCATACTCAGATCCCCAGGATGTCTTCAGTTAAGCCAGGGGCGTCTCACACTGTGTGCTGGGATCCAAACTGGACCACTGTCCTTTGGCTCAGAAGTGGACAAGAGCGTTACTGTGTTTTGCGTAGAACCCGAGTGTCCCCATAGAGTGATAGAATTACCACCGTTTGGGTCCCAGGAGAAGATTTAAAGTTTAGTGATGGCTGAGTTTGGCACAGGGCCTACAGAGCTTTTACCACAGTTATTATTAATTATTTTCAAAGAAAAAACAGTTCATTTGCTGTTATTTTTAGTATTTTTTTAGTTTCAGTTTAATTTCCTTGCACTCAGTCATTCATTATTTGGACAACATGCAGTCCTTTAAAGATGATCTCTCTGATGTTATTGCTGCACCCACTGGCCAGATGCCAAAATGTCATCCCACTCACATGTGGAAGGTGTTCTGTTCATCAGCAATGACATTGGGGCACCACTGGGAAATCAGGGAATGTACTTTAAACGCAGGCCTGATATCTCTTCACTAGCTAGTATGACCCACGAGCTAACAAAGTTAGGTTGTCAACACAACTGCGCCGGCTGCCTTTGATTTTATTAGCCAACTACAGATCATTATGCAAAAACCCACAGTAAGGAAATAAGGAACATTTACAGTGATATACAGTATATATACCTGATGACATCATAATCATCTGAACACATTCAAATGTATGGGGATATCCTTATTAAAGGAAAAAACACAGAGATGTATATTAACACACACATACACACACTAATAATTTAGTACAAACTTCTAATCAATACTTTATAAAAGATACACTAAGAAAATCAGTGTGTGTCAGTAGGTTAACAGGTAAAAATCAGCTCAGTGCCAAAGTTATTGCAGTTATTGATCAGATATCCTACAATGGCCTGTTAGCACTGGCAGCTGTATGTGATTGGTTGTCTCAGATCACATTTGACCACATGCATTTACTGAAAGAGTTCAGGATAAGATGTCACATATGTTTTAACATTGTACCTGATCAGAAAACTGAGGGATTCTTATGTTCAAATCCTAACAGAGTGCTCATGTTTGACATGAACAGCTCTGTGCTCAGCAGTTTGCTGATGCTGTTGCAGCAGCACTGAGATTGTGCAGAGCTTCTTCATCTCACTGCAGGAAATCCAAATAACAGAGAAGTGTATTCTTGCAAACACCCACTGAATGTGTGTGTCTCTGGTCCTCAGCTCGCTCTGCGTCTCAGTACGTGCCAACGTCCGGTTCCTGCAGGAACAGGTGTTTTGAGCTGGCTGAGCAGGAGCCACCAAACTGTCGCTGTGACAACCTGTGTAAGACCTACAACGGCTGCTGCTGGGACTTTGATCAGCTCTGCCTCAGGACAGGTACTCCATCGTTCTCCCTCCTCGTCTGCTCATTAGTTTGTTCTTTCTGCATAGCTTTTCATCCCCTCTGTCTTAATACGTTTATCTTCAAGAGCAAAGTTTAGCTAATGAAACTAGACTTTACTCACACTGTCCAACTTTAGAGGCCTTCCCTGACCTCATGGTGCAGGTCAGGTCAGAGAGGACAAATAAAACTCACATTTCTTTCTTTTTTGTCATTAAGCTGCAGGAAATCCTTAGACATCTGGTGTTTAATATCCATCAGGTGGTCAAGAATATTTGGGAAATCAGCCATGTAATGTGACTTTTATATGTGGCTGCGACTCTGCTGAATGTGTTTGTGTGTGAACGAGAGAAAAGAAAGGATGCCCTTGATTTACAGCATTATTACATGTTTTCAACAAATATTTTACACATAGCACAGGCATGAACATTCGAACAGTTTTCTAAATGTTGAGGAGGAAGCAGAAAAAAAAGTCCATGGATAAGCTCCATTGTCTAATTACTGATAATTAATTGCTCCATTACAATTCACACGGAAATACTACATTTGACTATGCTACATTTATCTGAGGGCTGTAGTTACTACTACTACTACTATTACTACTACTACTACTACTACTACTACTACTACCTCTGCGTTAATGCACCAGTAACTGTAATCCAGTTATATAATTGTGAAACACTCATTTTCACTGCATTTTCTATATTGAGTACTTCTTGTAGCTAGAGTCACTGAGGTGCCTGTATTAAAGTTTCATTTTGAATACATTTGACTTGTGATGGGGTTTTTATACAGTGTGGTATTGCTTCTTCTACTCAAGTAACAGTCTGAAACTTCCATTCACTATTGCCTGCTTTGATTATGTGCTTGCTTCAGTGCTGGTCACAGCTGTACTCTGTACTATGTTGCCACGTAGCCTGATTATTTTGGATCTAAATGTGTATTCCTGCCCTGACGTGGCTTAATAACGCTAATTACCGTTCTTATTTTCAAAGTTCTTTTGCCGAGCCTTTTAATCAAGTCTTATAAATACCTGGATATCGTTTTTAAGCCTGATTGTCCAGCTGCAGAGTTCAGCTGAATGAGCTGGAAATGAGCCATGTACTTAATATGCATGTACTTGATGTCGGCCTGAGCAGATTTCTTACTGATTATGCAAGCTGTACTTGTTTTTTGCTATTTCTCCCTCTTCATGTATTGCCCTCTCTCTCTGACAACATTTCCCCTCTGCTACTTCCAGTCTTGGTGGTCTGATTTGATGTTCTCTCCCTCAGCCTGGCGGTCTTTGGTTTACCACTGCCTTACCACTGTAACCCTCCCTGACCCTGAAACTGATGATATACTTCTACTCTGGTTTTTACCCTGATGGTGTCAAATCCTGCTTTAAGCTCCAACTGTCGTCTGGTGTTCTCATCTTGATTCTTTGGCCAGAATACATGTAATGTTGTCAGTGTTTGTCCCAAACTGTGGAGTGCTCAGCTCTGAAGCATGCAGCCAAACCACTGTGACATTAATATATCAGCTTTCATGTCTCAGTGCATGTGGTTTCAGCACTAATCTATCAGATTTGGTTTTGAAGTTTTTATTCCGTGCTGCTTCTTATGTGAACTGAAGTCCCTCCTGTGCTCCTGTATACAGAGGGAGGCTATGAGTGCAGCAAAGATCGCTGTGGGGAGACTCGAAATGAACAACACGCCTGCCACTGCTCTGATGACTGTTTGGCCCGAGGAGACTGTTGTACCAACTACAAGACACTGTGCAAAGGTTTGCAACTGTAAACATACTGTCCTGTATGCAGTATGCTTAAATGCTCCATGTGTTGCAACATATACTGTGTACCACCAAGAACTACGTAACTAGCCTCAGGCAAATTGACTAGCAAGCTGTCACCTGGAACTACTTTAAAACTCTCACCCAGTTATCAACATTAGTCAGTTTAGATACTAAATCTGATGGTTATGGTATTTTTCTTAGAACAGATCAAAACACTGTCTGTTCTTGGCTTGTAAACTATTGTGAACAGCCCAAGTTTATTTACAGTTTAAGTTCATGAAATCAGGGCAGCTTTCGCCAGTAAGCTTATTTCTTAAATCATGTAAAAAAGAAACCTGGTTTATGTAATCAGATAGTGGGTTAGAGAAACCTGCTTTGGCCTGCTGATTTTTCTGCAATGTTTATGTGTAACTATGTTTTTTTTTTTTTTTTTTTTACAATTACAGCAATTAGCAGCTGGTGTGGAGTGAAGCTTCCTTGTATTTAAAATAATGCCATCCAATGTCTGACTAACACTGAAACTCAACACTAAGTACCTCTGGAAGTCTAAATAAGTCTGCTTTCACTATTAAACAATGGAGAATTTGTTAAATTCAGGCACATTAGTGCTGTCAGCTGTAGGCTCTGAGTGTCATGTCTGTAGTAGTGTAGGAAGCAGCATCTTCTATCACTGCATGCATGCAAACACACTGACTGATTGTCTCTGCTGGCTCAGCTGTCATTCAAACACATTCAGTGGCTCACCCACAGCTTTGGAGGCTAAAGGAGTGTTCCTGATGAATACTGTACTATCAACGTCAATTTTTGTAATGTCGTTACTGTTCGAAACCCACCGTGCACCAGCTTGTGCCAGTCAAAATCATTCTGTCTCTTTAACTGCCTCCTCTGACTGGGCTCTTTCAGGAGACACTTCATGGCTGCAGGATGAGTGTGAGGAGATCAAGACAGCTGAATGTCCTGCTGGGTATGTTTACAGCAGTAAAGGAGGATAAAGTGATCAATCAATCAGTCAAGTGATTTTAACAAAAAACTTTGGTGTAGACACGCTCTCATGTCACCACAGTTCCTTTCCTCTTTTAAAAAGTTCTTATATGCCATATGGGAACCAAACTAGCCTCCTCTGATGTGTGTGTGTGTGGGTTTGTGTGTCCAGGTTTGTGCGCCCACCACTCATCATGCTGTCAGTGGATGGATTTCGAGCTTCGTATGTGAAGAGAGGAAAGGCTGTCATACCCAACATTGAAAAAATGAGTAAGAGAGATTTGATTCAGCTGATCTCAACTTTCTCTCCTCGGCCATGTTGATGTGTTGCTTTATAAGCGGCAATCAAGACCTGATTTTGATGCTGTTAGTGCATGGTAGTTTATGGTAGTTTCCCTTGCTCTGTTTTTCTTTTCAGGAACATGTGGAACCCACGCTCCATATTTGAGGCCTGTTTACCCCTCCAAAACTTTCCCCAACCTCTACTCACTGGCTACGGTATGGCCCACTTTGACGTTGTCATTGACAGTTAGGTTTTCAGATGTTGTCAGTGCCATTCATTCATTCATTCATCTTCTATACCCTGACTGGCTGGAGCCTATTGGTGAGAGGCAGGGTACAACCTGAGCCGGTCGCCAGCCGACTGCAGGGCAACATACTCACACCTAGGGACAATTTTAAGTCACTAATTAACCTAATGAGCATGTTTTTGGTCTGTGGGAGGAAACCAGAGTGCCCAGAGAGAACCCACGCATGCACGGGAAGAACATGCAAACTTCACACACTCTTCACACACAAACTTCAGGCCCCACCCGACCCAGGGATCGAACTGGCGACTTTCTTGCTGTGAGGCACGCGCACTACCTGCTGCGCCACCGTGCTGCCCTATCATCAGTGCCATGTTATAAGAAATAGTTTGCCTTCAGTGTTTGCAGTTGTGAACCTCGGCTGTATCTTATAGCAGTCTGCTAACAGTAGCATTAAGCTCAAAGTGCCGCTGAGGCTAAGCTGAATACGTTAGCATGCCTATGAGTGTATGCTCTCATTTACAGATGTAAAGCTGACATTTTATTAGTGCTTTTTGCCAAGTGGTTGTTCCACTGTTGCAGCTGTCAGAACACCCTGATGTATTTGATTTGCAGTTGCACCTAAGAGGCTAATGCGACCCGTTGTTGCCTCCTAGCTGCTCATAGTTATGGTCTGTACGATATTAAGTGATTCAACTGCACCAAGGCTCCATTGAACTGTTTTGTGGTAACATAAGCAAACATGGTAACATTCACATTTAGCTCAAAGAAACTGTGACTATTAAATGTAGTAGAGTAGAAATGTACTGTAGTTAAGTAGAAAGGAGCTTGAAATACATACACAAGTAAAGTGTAAGTATGTCAAAAGTGTTTGAGAGCAGTGTTTGAGTAAATGTGAATGTACAGTTCACCACAGGTTATTAAATGACAAATATTATTGGATGAACTGTAGTCTCAGTTTGAATCTCTTTCAGGGTCTCTACCCAGAGTCTCATGGTATTGTTGGCAACTCCATGTATGACCCGGTGTTTGATGCCACCTTCACTCTGAGAAGCCGAGAGAAACTCAATCATCGCTGGTGGGGAGGACAGCCAGTAAGTACTGTCTGTTTCTTCTCTTCTCTTCTCTTCTCTTCTCTTCTCTTCTCTTCTCTTCTCTTCTCTTCTCTTCTCTTCTCTTCTCTTTCTTTATACCATCTGTACTTCATTAATGCTGTGATTGTTTTTTCTTCTTGCTTTGACCATGGATAACGTTTGTGGGTGGCTTTGAACGTTAGTATTTTTCAAATTCATTTGACAGGTCACAGATCAGAGGCCAACAAAGGCAGGAAAGACTTTCCTTTGAAGCACTACAGTAGGAATGGCAGGACTCAGATCTCACACACCAAGTCTGATTGGCTTTATTGTCCGCTGATCAACAACAGCTGTTAATATGTGATCATGAAAGCTGGGTTGGGGTCACGTTTAGTTCTTGTGAGACCAATGATTTGTAGTGAAGTAGTCTGCAACTCCACATCTTCACTGTAGACCATGGGTTTGGGTTTCTCATGCTTGTGTTCAGGGTAACACTGCAATAGTAACCTCCTCAACTATGTCAGACCAATAAAATAATGAGACTAATGTTTGTCTCCTAGATCTGGATCACAGCGGTCAAGCAGGGAGTGAAGGCTGCTACCTTCTTCTGGCCTGTGTAAGTCTAATGCATCTCAGTGACAAAGTATTTCCCCAGAGCACATTTCACAGCCTTGCTCAGTCAGCACAGTATTTTTCTGTTATCAATGCTTTGTGAACACAGTGAATATTTCCCAGTAAGATCAATAATGGAATCATTTACTTCTACAGACAATTTGAAATTTTCGCTCCATACAGAACACCCACACAATGCTTGTTCATTACACCCCCAAACAGAAACTCATTTTGACAAAATTCCAGTTGCATCTACCACACTTTATGCATTTCCAACATGCATTTCCATTATGGATGATTCTCTGACCCTGATTAAACAACAGCAATGGTGAAAGATGGCTCTACTGCTGCAGTTTCATGCACGCCTTTCATTCTGATCGAAATCACTGGGATTGAAGCTGTTTCCATGCATTGTGATCTAGTATGGCCTGGTGTTTGCATGCACCGATGTATTTAATCAGAACAGCTGTGGGACAAGTGCAATAGTGATGCATACATCATGAATAGATTGATACCTTTCAGCACCCTTCCACAATATTTCTATGGTGCGTGTTTGATCAGCTCTCTGGAGATGGAAACCTGTCATCTGTCCAGCTTGATAACAACACATGCTCACTGCTACTGGTGCATTTTTATTCTATCTTCATTTCCTCATGCATCTAAACAGAAAGCAGAAGTCCAGTAACGTCAAAATGTGTTAAAACGTGATGTAAATGTAATATGAAGTGATAGTGAGAGATCTGTTTTGTACAAAAGTGAAACACAATGTTCAGCCCCCTCCCCATGGCAGTCATTTTCATCCTGTAATTGCCCCCATAATCAAAGTCTTTCTTCACTTGAAGAAACTAACTTCCTTAGACAGCACAATTTCAAGCATCTGATACATTCACCTGACAGTACTTCTCAATGGTGTTTTCTTTGGTCTGAGCTGCTCTGGAATAGTTTCCTTTGGCATTTTAATATTTGTTCATGTTGCCTGATAAGTGAATCACAGATCATAAACAAAACTCACAGGGAGTCAGCTGTAGCTTGTTTAACATACTGAATGCACCATTTGTTTGTATTTATCCACTCTGGCAGCGGTTAACAACGCATTCATAAAAAGCCACAAATGAGCACTGTGACCTATATTGATACTGGAAGCTTCACAACCATGAGCAATTTCTGCCTATCAGATGGCAACATCAATGTCCTCATGCCTATAAAACCTTGTGTTATGGGGCTGTTTCCTCCTGTTGGTTTGGATTATGTCCCTACTACTATTTGAACAGCCCTGCAGGTTACTTGGAGCCTGGTCATGGTACTGTGAGTACCACCTGAGCCCATAAGTTCTGTTCTGCCCACAAACTGCACTAAAAAGTAAACTCTCCAGAGTTTAAATAAACATGTTTGCTGTTAATGTGCCTTAAAGACCACTGCAGATGCATTACCGTAGAACTGATCGTTCAGGGACTGTAAATTATTTGGTGGTGAAAGTCATCAGAACATGCCCGTTCATGTTCCTGCCGCTCACTCCAACTGCTGCACTAAACCTGTAGCCTGTGACACACAAAGGAGCCCACATCTATCAGCACAGAGACGGCTTTGATGGAGCAGGAGACAGATCCCAGCAGAGGGATGGCGCTGGGCTGTTTTTACAGCAATTTGTGCAAATGGGCCTGTTTGCACTATGCAGGATTCTTCTGTGAACTGGGGTCACAAATGTAGCACTCTATAGAAGCACGGGGGCCAGAGTGTGCTTTACAGTGCTTTTGTTGCACTTGGCACATGTGAGAGAGACACAGACGACAAGGAGAAAGAGACAGCAGTGCACAAACGACAGGCAGGCAGAGAGTGTGTGCTGACATTTCTGAGAAAGCCTTTTCATATAACTCATTACATAGTTTAGTGTTATAGCACCACTGTGGGATTGGCGTGGTAATGGGGACCAGGGATTGTTGCTAAAATGGCTGGCTGGTTGAAGGTCTGCGTTGGGTTCAGCTTTCTGGGAGGTCCCCACCACAAAAAAACCACAAGGAGAGAACAAAAGAGGACACGAAGAAGAGAGAAGAAGAAAGAAAAGGAGAGTAGATAAAAACAGACAGCAGGAGGGGGAACATTTTGTTTAAAATATGAGCATAGAGCAACAGAAAGGGAGCCTGCTGTCAAGTGTTAATGCAGTACAACCACACCTCCCTGTTCCTCCGTGCTGCCCCCCACTGCCTCATACATCAAGCCCCATTCAGCACCTCGGTCCTGGGCTTGATGGTTGACAGCTGTGGACTGTATGACAGCCAGCAGCTTGGTTGGTGGCCTCATCACGTCCCAGGCAGCATACAGGCAGGCTTTGACTTTCAGACACTTTAAACAGTCAGGGGGCTTTAAATTTGTTCTCCCCTGCAACCCTCAACTTTATGAGGCTCTTTGAGAGTTAAAGGAGCAGTTTGGAGTTTAATGGCTCAAGAAGGGGACAGGGTACCAGGATCCAAGTCTGTTATTGTAAGTCTGTGTTTACTGTATGTCTTTGGCTGTTTCTCACTCACAGCTATGGTTTTCAGATGTTTACCAGTGTGGCCCTCATTGTGTGTGTTTGTGTGTGTGTGTTCCAGGGCTATCCCTTTGGAGAGGCGGATACTGACCATGCTGCAGTGGCTCCACCTTCCTGAAGGGGAGAGGTGAAATCACTTTTTCCTCTTTGGTGTGCTTCGCATTGACTTTCATCCTCCACTCTTCTCATGCTTCATTTTTTCTTCTTGCCACAGTTTAGCAAGAGTGGAAAAAACAGTATCCCCATATCATTGAGCCTGGAACGATGCCTGAAATGAAACTATATGAAAAGTTTAGAGAGGAAATGTCTCTTTGGTGGAATTGCTAGCAACTCTTAGACATCTGAAGTGTGACAAGGGGCCCCAACTAGAAATTGCTTCTTTTTTTCTGTAGGAGATCAGAATCATCTTTAATGTACTGTATTTTATAAATATATCTTTTGATTTGAAACCTGTTGTACAAAAGTGCTATATGACTAAAGTTATCATTAGTTGTCATAACAATCACTACAGCTTCCACACTCACACATCTCCAATGTACCATGGATCTTGTTTCAGGCCTTACATTTACGCCATGCACTCTGAACAGCCGGACACATATGGACACAAAGTGGGGCCCATGAGCACAGAAGTGAGTACTATCTGTGTTTGTGTGTGTGAACTGGGATGTGTGGGGATTTATGGAAAGTACATGATAAAGCATACAAACCAGACACACAGACAAACATACACACCGGTATAGTTTCTGTGTGTGAGTGTTGAGTATCATCAGAACACACACTCAGTGGACTTTGACTCCCTTTGTGTGTTTCAGTTGAACAACCCTCTGAGGATGATTGACAGAATTGTTGGCCAGCTGATGGATGGACTTAAACAGATGAAACTGCACCGCTGCGTCAACATCATCCTGGTGGGGGATCATGGTACGGACACAAACACATTTGAGCATTGTTCATTCACTTCATCATGGGTTTGATCAGGCAGTCACAACTGCTGTCATTCACACTCCTGTGTGCTCTCAGGTATGGAGGAGGCCCACTGTGATCGCACCGAGTTCCTCAGTAACTACATGACCAGTGTTGATGACATCATCCTCATCCCGGGGTCTCTCGGCAGAATACGGTCGAGATACCCCAACAATCCTAAATGTGAGAGACAGAGAGAGATATTCATCTTCTTCTTCTTTTTTTATTTATTTATTTTTTTTGTTTCTCTTGTTGATTTTCACAGATGTTCATTTGACATTATTCAGGATGTCTGCCCTTTTATTCATGTAGTCTTCACTGTTTTCAGAACTTTTAGCTTCAGACCTTCATCAAACATCACACAAACATCTGTGTCAAATGAACCTTGTTTTATTTTGTTCCTACAAAGTAGACATTTTGCTCATTGTCTGAGTGGATAAATACAAAACATTGCTCAATTGCCAAAGTTTCCACTGGTCTGACCACTGTTCTGTTTTCAGATGACCCCAAGACTGTTGTTGCAAATCTAACTGTAAGTATCAGGCTTCCATGAAGTGGGAGAACTTGTGTGAACTTAAAAAGAATTGATGGAGAATGTAGGAAAATGTAATAAGAAGAGAATCATACTATTGTAGCACAGAAATGGTTGAACATGCAATACTGGATGGTGATCAGTGTGTCACCTCTCTGACTGGCCTTTCTAAGATCAAAATACTAATGACTGTTTCCTTGCTCCAGTGTAGGAAGGCAGACCAGCACTTTAAGCCGTACATGAAGCAACATCTGCCAAAGAGACTGCACTACGCCAACAGCCGACGCATTGAGGAGATCCACCTGCTGGTGGACAGGAAGTGGCATGTTGCCAGGTACAGTGCCACCACTACAACAGGAAGTTAAACATCCAGTGATTTGAAGCTGAACCAGGCAACTGTATAAACTTAAATACCTTTCACCATGTCAGATGGACTTACAGTATACATAAGTACACACACATTCATTGTTGTGTTGAATTTTATAGTCTGAGTAAATCTTGGATGTTTCTGATGGAAGATACCTGCAGGAAGCAGTCTGCTTTGCATCACAGTAGTTTTTGACAGTACTAAGAGGTGAAGCGTCTATCAACAAGGTTCTTATATTGATTGACATTTATCAGACCTGTGGACATGCAGACAGAAAACCCAGAATTTCACTGTCACTGTACCAATCAGAGGCCAAGTGATGGCAATTCTGAGAGGGAATGATTATACATAAAAACCATAGCAAGGACAAGCAGTGACTCATAAGTGTAAGTTTACGGTCAATTTTTGGAGGTAAAACCACCTGCAAACAGCCTAGAGTACAAAGGGTTAAATCAAAACCAGTGTGACTGGGTGCAAGAGAAGAAGTTCTAACTAATTTAGTTTCAATTTGAAGCTGAATCTGCTACCAGGAACGTGCTCTGATGTTGTGTACAGTCAGTGTTGATGTGGCATCTTCAGCCCACCCATCAGTGAAGCTCTTTACTGCACATCTTGATTTACTTAAAAACACATTTTATGTCAATGTGGGCCGCCATCAACGCATCATTAACACATGTAGTGCTGAAAGGTTTTAAGATGTGTTGTCCTGATTCACGCTTATGTAAAAAAAAAACAACCTTTTTCAGTCTTTTTCAAAGTGCAGCTGCTGAAACGTTAATGACATGCTAAAATGGACTGACAGGCGTTTGATGTAGAACACTTACGAGTCTTACTGCAGAGATTCAGTGACAAAGTAAACCATGAAGTCATGACTGAAAGTGAAAACAAACAGCTCAGCTAACGATGTACACACACATAGACACACACACAGACAGACACACACACACACACACACAAATGCAGGGCTGCTAAATGAAAGAGATCTTTGAGGTTTCTGTGCAGCTCAGACAGACAGACGGGCTAATCGTGGCTGGGAGCAGAGTGTTGGAGCATTTACACTTACTCACATACACACACAGGCACACACACAGACACATACACTGGCACATATACATTAGCCAATAAATTCCAAACCAGCTAACTGTTCACACCAAATGAAATACTGAGTTTGTCTCATTTCCCTGTCAGCTAGTCAGTTACATTTTTAACATGCTTGTGGCTTCACCCCCTAGACCTGCACAGCCATACACACACACACACACACACACACACACACACACACACACACACACACATATATGAAGATGTATAACTGGAAGCTGTGTTTTAATGGACACTTAATAAGAAGTGGCTGTTTTTCAATTAGAGGACTGTGGCTTGAGTTGTGAGAAGCAGTGGTTGTCCTGGGCTGAGGGCTAAAGTAGGTGGACATACACTTCAGCCGTATTTAACGCCAGAATTTAACCCATTAAAATCTGGGTGGACCTGATGGCGTACTGCATCAGGTCACCCTGAATCATCCAGATATCTGACTTCTATGAGTTTATTTAAGGAAGTAATTTGTGAAGCCATTGTTGATTTTTCTTCTTCTGAAATGCTGTTTGACAACTGTGGCATGCACACAGTGATCATTTGGAAGTCAGTGTCTCGGTCAAAAACAAAACCATTTTGTTTGTTTTCCCTCTTCTTCCTCCTTCCTAACCCTCTTTTACAATCACTTTGTCAGTTGAACCACTGTCAGAATATACCTGCACCAATAGTATTACATTATAGGAATTTGTATTGAACTGAAACAGATTTTGTTTTGAATTATGAGCTCTTACAAACTTGCATCTGTTAATATCCATGGAGATACTTTAATGCTGGATCACTACTTTGATGACGACCTTTATGCAATCACAGCTAACTACAGAGTCCAAATGCTAATGTATGGCTCATGCTCTTCATTACAGGAAAGTTCCTGAAGGGAAGAGGCACTGCGGCTTCTCTGGTGACCATGGATATGACAATAAGATTAACAGCATGCAGGTAATCTTGATAATCTTCTGTGACATTAAGAAGCCACCTAGCTGATGTTTGATATCCAGTGCAGTGAAATAGATTAGATCTTGATTCTACGCAATTTTCTATTGGCTTGAAGGGTGACCATTATTGAAAAGTAATGATTCAATATCCATTAATATTCATAGAGTTGGACAGTTGGACTTAATATATACTAAGCATTAGTGTGACAAATCAGTTGACATGTGCCCTCAACTTTCATTTTCAGACTATTTTCCTGGGCTATGGACCTACATTTAAATTCAAGACCAAAGTTCCAGCCTTTGAAAACATTGAGCTTTACAATGTCATGTGTGGTAAGGCATATTTTTGTGTGTTTTTTAATGAATATGTGAGTTGAGTAGCCATAACGTTGATGGTATTAAATGTGTGGTTACTTGCATTTCTTCTCTTAGCCAAAATGAAACTGATTTGTCTCCCTCTCAGATCTTCTGGGCCTGAAACCAGCCCCCAATAATGGAACCCGTGGCAGTCTGAACCACCTGCTGAGAGCCCCCCCCTACAGACCCACCATGCCGGAGGAGATTTCCAGACCAGTGGCAACCTCTGGTCCTGTTCTTGCAGGAACAGATGACCTGGGCTGCAGCTGCGAAGACAAGGTCAGCCATGATGACTCAGTGGCAGACCTGGGCCCAGCTTCCTGTACACTGCAGAAATGAATACTGGTCTTCGGGAGATTGGCTTCTCTGTCAGCTCACTTAGATTAGTGATAACAACACTGAAACCAAAAACATGCTTGTCATCACCTACCCTGGTGCTCCTTGCTGACACTTTATCATAAATGAAAATGGGTGATAGCAGGTAGATTCATTGTTACAACGGCAGTTTTCAACATAACTTGTCCCTGACTGAAGCGTGCTCCTCCTTTAGGCCTCACTATTTTAAACTGCCAGGGAGTCTTTTCCTTGTTTCCACAGGATAGATGGGCCATGAGTGTACAGTAAAACTTACTGCACACCTGACAGCATTCACTTTGTGAAGCGGATAAGGTTTCATTTATTTAACAGTATAAATCTTGAGGCCATGTAATGAAGACAGGTTTCAGTTACTAAAAAAATGTAATAAATAATCCCTAAGTAGTATAAATTGTTGGCACGGAGCACAGGAGCTAACAGTGATACTTTTGGTGTCGATTGTATGTTCATCACTTTTAAGTTGGTCAATAAGCCAATCTCCAAAACTGATGATGTATTACTTCAATGTGATGATAATATGCACGGACAACTTTCTGAGTCTATGCAACATGGCAGTTTTGTTGTGAGAAGGTGTGACTGCTGCCACAGAATCATAACACAAAAAGTCTACAACACAAATGCTGTCTGCTAGCTTTCAGTATTTCCCTACAGCATATATAAGCACTAAAATACTGTTGACATAAATGCTGGTGAAACTGCCAGTCAGCATGTTCTCAAACTGTTTCCTGTATATCATGACCTCCAGGGTTGCACCTTATGTTACAGCTCCCTCTTCTGTAATTACAGTCAAATATGATTTATATGGCACTGAATTGATTCCCTAAGGCCAAATTAGACCCTTACAAAGCTCAGCAAAGTGTGACTAACCTGACTATGTGGCTGGCCTGAGGCGACTCACCGTGAGACTACTTAACATGTCCTGAACCGATGCACTGCTCAGACTCCCTGTGTTTTCACAGGGTCAGTAGCATCAGACCTATGTATGTAAGTTACTTTATTTATTCAACGGGCATCGATAAAAGCTAATTTCTGCCTGTAGCCTCATTAGCCTAGATGCTAATGATACTACTGTCATATTACAGATAGGAGGGAGCTATAAGAATCTACCCATGTTAACAGGAAGATCATCTCTCCACTTAGTCCAAAGACTTTAGACTGGGCTGAGATGAGAAAGATGAAATATGAGGATCATTTGATGTGAAGACTTTTGTTCAATAATTCTGTTTCTTTTAAATGTAACTAAGAGCTAAGGAATAGTGCACAAGCCTGTTTACAGCTGATCCAGCCACTCATTCCACAGCTGATCCTGAATGAAAATGAAAATCTTCACTTCAAATGAGAAGGGAGACTAATTCAAATCAAGATATATGAAACTTTGCTGAGACTGTGTTTGTTGTACTTCAGGTGGAATATAGATTCCAAAAAAGTTGGCATGCTATTTAAAATATAAGTAAAACAGAATGTGATGATTTGCTGATCCCTTTTGACATATACTCAACTGAAAACAGTACAAAGATGATATATTTAATGTTTGACTTCATCATCTTCATATTGAATGCAACAGTATATTTCAAACAAGTTGGGACAGGACTAACTTAAGTCTAGGAAAGTAGTGTAATGGTCCAAAAACACCTGTTTGGAACATTCCACAGGTGAACAGGTTTATTGGTAACAGATGATAGTATCATGATTGGGTATGAAAAGGGCATCCTGGAATGGCATTACATGGCATGCTAACTTACTTGGAATCGGGGATGTACAAGCGATAATGCTCTTGTTTCAACTTTGAGGTGAGATTCTCTTCACTGGATCTCTAATGCAGCCTTACAGGGACACTGTCACAATTATGAGAAAGTATTTGTACAAGGAATCTAATGCTATCCAAACATAACTTAGGGCCTCTGAGGTATCAGTGCAGGTTCTGTCATCATATATTTTGATGTATTTATTTTTCACAAGAAAACACAGTAGCCACTCTGTTCATGTTTAGAGCTATTTCACTTCAAACCCTTCAGTCACAGCACAGAAAAAGGAATCTGGAACTGATTTGACCCCAGACCACTGTCAACTGGCAGTTGTCTTTGTCCCCAGCAGCATTCAGTTAACATCAATGGATCATGCTAATGTTTTCAAATGCTGCAAATACAGAAATTAGTGGGTCTTCCCTTGATTTTTAGAGCAGAGTGTGTCTGGAGGAGTGCTCTGGAAAGGCCTGCTGGGTGTTGTTCTTGTAGCAGCAATCAAACATCCCAAACATGGCACAGCAAGTGACTGAAGGGCTTTCCATTACAGATGCTGTTTTTACTTTCCAGTCTTGCTTTTGCAGTGCAGTTAAACTTGTCTTTTTACACAGCGGACCTGTAAAAAGAATCATCTGCATGGGCCAGTCGTCTGTGATTATTTGATCATTTATGCGTGTCTGTTTGTGAGTGTGTCAATGAGCCTCTTTGACCTGTAAAAATGTGTCTAATTACTTGATTGCTTCTTCTATTCAGCTTCCTTGGAAACTGAAGTAGCCGTGTTGTCTCTTTGCTTTCTGCTGCAGAGCTGGAGTCAATTCACCTTCAAGTCAGTCAATTCATTTCAACAAAGCCTGTAGCTCATTTGCAAACAGAAAGGCATTCTGTATTTCATCGAGGTCTACTTCCATATTTGACAACCTTCTCAGCACAGACATCAGCATATTTTTTTAGATCCACTTCCTGAATTGCTTGGATTGGAAGTGAGTTTGACCCAGCCCTTCTCTGCAGCATGTCACCTTGTCCGTACTGTGTTTGTGATTCCCATGTAGATCTCTGGCAAGAGATTGTTTCAATCTCCGATCTTTTTGCAGTTGCGTGTAAAAAGTAGAGGCCAGAGAGGTTTGAAAGTGACCCTTGTACGAGGCTATAACCTGGAGTCACTCTGGCTCTGTCTCTTACAGAACAAAGTGGAGGAGCTAAACCAGCGACTGAGGCAAGCTATTGATGGTTAGTCTTTGATGATGCTCCCGAATATGACCTGTCTTTATACAGCACATCAGCCTAGCAGAATGAGGAAACTCATAATCAAAGTTAAATAATTAGAACACCATATGAGTCCTCTTGAGTACCTCAGTAAATGCACCAAAGCAACACTTAGATCCGTGCAACCATATTTAACCCACCCAGACATTCACTGTATGTAGAATGCATGTATACTTGGTCTACACTGACTTTACTGGTCATGTGTTAAATGCAAACATGTTAAAGCTGTGAAATGCAGTACACCATCCACCATTTCCTCGGTAAATCTGCATCATGATCCTAAGCATTCAGTGATGCATCATGCATGGATTGTTGCTGTTCATTCACTTAACGTTGAATTCCAGTGTTCTCTAAAGGTGTCCTGTTACACACCTGCATCTCCTCCGCTGTGTCCTTGTGCTCTACCTCTCTCAGACAGCAGGAACCTACCGTATGGTCGACCTGCTGTGCTTTTCCGTACCAAATACTCCATCCTCCACCACAGTGACTACATCAGCGGCTATAGCGAGGCTCTCTCTATGCCTCTCTGGACATCATACTCTGTCAGCAGACAGGTACTGCTCATCCTGCGCTCACCCTGGTTGGACCTTTGTGTGCATATTTATCATACATTGTCATATTTTATGATTTCAGCTATCAGCAAACAGTCAACAAAGGCACCTCATTTGGAGGACAGCATGCCAGAGATAGCCTTAAAAACTACTACCACCTTTTGAACATTGTATTCAAACATGGCTGGGTTTAAAGACAAGGCCATTCATTACATTTTTAAAATGCTTACACACCCCAAAATACAACATTACAGTATTTGCTGTTATTTAATAAATTAATTATTATTGGCATGTCCTAACCAGCTAATAGCAAGTGGCTATTAGCATTTCCTTCACTGTTTTTTTCAAATCCAGATTTATATTTTTCATGTTTGTGTGTTTGTTTTCTACTCATTACAAACAATATATGAAACAATTTCTCCCAGTAATGACTTGGCCTATCACAGATCGAGTTGTGTGGGATTGATTTTGTGTGCTTCAAACACTCCATGCTGAGTTCAGCTTTTTCTCGTACACAGTTTGCACCTTTCTCACCTACCAGACAACTGCTCTGGTCTGATAAGACATACACAACTGTTGAACAACTGAATAGCAACTACATGTCAGTTGACCCATGTTCTCTGTGTGTGTGTGTGTGTGTGTGTGTGTGTGTGTGTGTGTGTGTGTGTGTGTGTGTGTGGTGATCCAGGTAGAATTGTTTCCTCTACCTGAAGCCCTTTCTAACTGTGTGAGACCTGATACCAGAGTCCCTCCAGCCTACAGTCAGTCTTGCACCAACTACAGAGCAGACAAACAGATCACCTATGCCTTCCTCTACCCGCCACGTATGTTGACACCACAGCTTAAACGCTGAAACACACTAACACAATCACATTAAATATTTTGTGTCTCATTAATATGCACGTGAAATTGAACATTTGGAGTCTTAGACTATTGATCAGACAAATTCACAATTTCTCTGATGGCTCTGATGATTGTGGCAGGCTTTTGTCCTAATAACATTTTCGACTAAATGATAAATCAGTACATTGAGGAAAAATAAATGATGTATTAACTGATGGTAGAAATAAGAAACCCAGGTCTTTGATTTGTTGTTTTATATTATTATCAACTTTCAACAAAAGCTCTGCAATAATAAAACAACTCATGCTGATGGTCTCGTGCTAGAAAATTCCTGTTTCTTACATCATGGTTTTTATTTTCATAGTTTTTCCCATTATTCCTTTCTCCTGTAGTGGCATTACTGACACAGTGCTACACCTGAAATAGTTTGACTCATATTTCTTTTTTTTCTTTATTAACAGAATTGTCCTCAACCACAGACAAAAAATATGACGCTGTCCTCATCACCAACACTGTTCCCATGTATCCTGCATTCAAGAGTAAGTCAGTCAGTGAATAGAGCTTCTTCAAGGGCTAGATGACAGGGGTCCTGCTGATACCTTCTATGTTATGATCTGCTCTCACATCCCATCTTTCCTGTTCCCTTCTCACGTCCCTCTCTGTTTGTCTGTTTCCACTCTGTTCCATCCCTCTCTCTCAGGAATATGGGGTTACTTCCAGAAAGCTCTAGTGAAGAAATATGCCACTGAAAGAAATGGGGTGAACGTGCTCATTGGACCCATATTTGACTACGACTATGATGGTGTCAGGGACTCAGCTGAGAAGATAAGGGAGTAAGAGCTTCACTTCAAAACACACTTCACTTTAAACACTTTTTTATGTTTTCATTTGAGATGGTTTAGGATTACGTAGGAAATGAAAAGGACAGAAATTATTTGATAAATTGATAACTGACATTCCAGTGTCACATGTAGTTTTCATTAAGATCAATATAATTATCAGTCCTAGCTGGCTCACCTATGCTTTACCTTTATTGCAGGTATATAAGTGGGACGATACCAATCCCCACACACTACTTCGTGGTCCTAACCAGCTGCTTAGACTTCACACAGGCTGCAGACTCATGCAGTGGCCCACTCAACAGCGCTGCCTTCATCCTGCCACACCGACCCAGCAACGATGAGACATGCAAAGTAAGGAACATCACATCTTTCAGTATATCATCACACTTAAACTACCCTCTGAGCACAGTCTAATAGACACAGTATATGGCTAAATTTTGCATTATCCAGTGACCCCAAACATAATATCCCTCTGAAGATTGTGCAGCAGCATCTAACTATGCAGCCGATTGCTTGTCCAGAAGAGATTTCACAGTAAAAAATCACTTTTGACAAATATTAGTATCCATCCACTCAGCACATCTGTGCAGTGTCTCCCTCTCTGGGATGCCAGATACAGCAGTGAGCACAGGTTTTGGTACATGTTGCTCCACAGGTACAATAGTACCTTTATATGGCAACCTCACTGTGAAAACTCTGTGATGTTAGACATCATCACTGTGAACACCAGCCAGGCTGATCACCAAAGAAGTAGTTCCAGCATGTAACTCCTCCTAAAACTACAAACTGTTGTTTTTACATTTCTGTGTTCATGTCCAGATTAACAACAACAACAAAAAAAAAAGCTATGTGAATTAGTGAGTTGACTTTGGGCAGAGCCATGCTACCTGTTGCCTCCTGTTCTCAGTCTTTATGCTAAGCTAGGCTAACCACATCTTGACTCCAGCTGTTTGTTTAACACAGAGACATGAGATTGACTTTCTCATCTCGATCTCTTGAGAATGTGAAATATAGTGAATGCTTCCATAAAGTTAAATCTCATCCGAGTTGCATGTTATGGAGTAGTTTCAGAGTCCTCAGAGGGGGAGGATGCTAATGGTTCTGTGCTGCTCACTGCTTCTCTGCAGAGCTCGGAGGAGGAGTCTCGCTGGGTGGAGGACCTGATGAAGATGCACACAGCTCGAGTCAGAGATGTGGAGATCCTGACGGGCTTGGACCTGTACCGCAGAACCACCCGGAGCTACGCTGAAATCCTCTCACTCAAGACCTACATGCACACCTACGAGAGTGAAATCTGATCTCTGCTGGCTCTGTTAACATTATGTTACTGATCTTTTTCAACCGTGGTGGATGTGGTACTAGGAAGAGATGCGATCATCTCTATTACACTGACCTACAGCAGCTTTAGCTCTTGCTGGAAGCTATGGCTGTACTGCAGCTGCTCTGCAGCATCCATATTGTGGCCCTCTCACTGAGCGTTTGGTTTAATCTCATTAATTTCATCCACATGTTGACATTCAACACCACTGAGCTACTAGCTGTGGTACAGTCTTCGTCAGGTTATTCTGTTTAGCAGTAGGAAGGCAAAACAGATCCTCTGTTATGTGTTACTGTTTCAATTCAATTCAGTGAAAAGACATCAAGAATAGGACCTACATATGCTGTCATTCTGCCACTTCAAACACAGTGCTTAGTTTGCCTTGTTTTATTATGCAGTTCATATATATACCAAGGGCTCAAATTGAATCCATACCAGTAATTTTGCGTCATGGTGTGTAAATATCAGAGAGGCCATTAATCATCATCTGCCCTGTAAGATTTCTCATGCTTCCTTTGCTTCATGTCATGATTTAGCAGAAATGTTTTCTCTCCAGCAGTGTGGTCAAATCAACCTGTCAGGGGGGCCCATGGGGCAAACCTTTGCTGATAGGACCCTATTAGTCAACCATCCTCCCTTCAACCCCATCCTCTGTACACTGTGTATTTACACAGTCCCTGTCTAGTACAGCACACACAGCAGACACATAGGAGCTGGATGAATTGCCTGGACCAAGAAAGCCACAGTAACCCTATGCTGGAATACTATCTGGCACCAGGATTTCTGTTTTGAGGCAGTTTGATTAAACATGGCTTTATTAGTGAAAAGCACCATGGTGCCACATTAAAAAACTAAAATCACATTCCAAATAAATTAGCAATTCATCATCATACCAAAATACAACAGACACGCAGTGAACCAGGGTCTTTTGGGGCCCCTGAGGGTCAAGCTGCCTTGTCTGCATATACATATGTGTTTCACATTCATTACATTCCCTAATATTTTCATTTTTCATCTGCTGGCAGTATTGCACATGGGTCCTCCATTAAGTAATTTACACAAGCTGTACTGTTGATAACCAAGAGCAAATTTTAAAAGTGTTTTCAGTTCCTCCCATGATACTGACCCACTCAGTCTGACATTAAGTTTACTCTTTACACTATGTCTGCATTGAACAGTGTGTCTTTGTGCTCCATGATTAAGATGAAATTGTGTCTGTTTTTCCATGAAATGACAATGCAATGTTGTTGTTTGTGTGTGTACAGTGTGTGTATATTGAATTCGAAATATTTTCTATTTGTGTTTGTGTGTGTTTGTGTGTGATGTTGACTTTTTGTTCCATGCACAATAACAATCATGTCAATGATGATGACTCATTCATTTTTTCTCTGAAACATTTACCACCTGTGAGATTGACCTATTTATGCTTTATGTAAATTTCATCACAATAAACAAGTGTTTTTATTAAATGGAGTGGGGTGCATATTAAGTTGGTCCAACTGCTTCCCAGGTAAAAAAGATTATACTTGAATTATACTTTTTGAAGAATGTACACTTTGTGCTTTTTTTGTCCCCTTCAAGTATACTTCAGTGTACTCATGTAGTCCTTGAATACCACTTAAGTAATACTTAAGTATAAGTGAAGTGTAAATAGTTGCTTTAAGTGTAATGAAGTACACCAGTGAAAACCATGATCCATGAGCATTCAGAACACACTTGCAGTACAATTGTATTATATCACCGATGTGTTGGAAATATACTTAAATACACTTCAAATGAAGTGAAATGAAAGGACACTTTAGTTAATGCTAACTCAGCTGTAGTGGAGCAGCTTAAACATGACCAGTCCATCCACATGGTTGCATGATGAAAGGAAGTCTAACAGTGAAATTAGAAACATAACTTCCAATTCATAGCAGCTTCATGGCCCTCCATGAGCCAGCCACCGATAGTACAATATAAGATCTGTCCCACTACCCAGTAGTGCCACCATGTGGACACTCCTAGAGTCTATTGCCAAAGTAAACACATCTAAGTTCCCACAAGATTGAGACACACACACACACACACACACACGTTTTCATGATTTATAGGGACTGAAAGGGAACAAATACAATATTTAGGTGAATAAATACATAATAACTTGGGCCCGTGAAGTATTTTCTTATATTCCTCACAGTAAGTCATTTGTAGCTGTCTCATTAGACCAGTGAGGTTAGATTTTGATCACGGATATTTCAACACATGTGAGCCAACATGTACTCAGCACAGGCCTTTAGGAGGGAGACTGACCAAGCTTCTTCACCTGTTAGTGACTTTTTCATTTCTAGATTTGCTTGTGCATTTCAATGAAAGGTCCAGAGAGGCTGCATGTACTTCATTGCAGATCAGTGGGTATGGATATGTGAAAAAGTAGTTTTCTATTCATTATAGCATTTCTAAAGCACATCCAGCATTATATTACACATATCATTATGAGTCTGATCTTATATTGACCTTATAACTAACAATAGTCACTGTGTTTCATAGCTTAATGATTCTGAGTCTGTCATCATGCAGTCCATGATGCTTTTAAGACAACTTTCCACCATCTTTAAAACCCCATAATTAAGGGTTTTCACCACAAATTTGTGGCACACATAAAGGTCTACTCAGTGGAAATTTTCAAGAGCTTTCAGCCACATCTGAAAGCCTCAGTCAGAAGACAGAATTTGCTCAATTGTCATGGAAATTAATATGATTTTTGCAACTACTTTCCAACAAACTTGTCCAAAGATGAATATCAGGACCACATGTTATATTCCATGATAAATACAATCATGAGTAGTGGTGTTAAAGCAAGTAGAGGCCATGCTGGATTGAGACCGACTTGCCCCAGATTTTCTGTCAGTCACTGTGAAGTCACTTGATTACCACAACTTTATTAAGGAATATGCACCATGAGAGGATACCATACAATGAAACCATAAATCTCTCTCTTTTAAGTGTTTTGGGGCATTTTTTCATAGTCAGCATCAGGGACACAAGATTAAATCAAATGTAGGATCCACCTTAGTTGATACTGCAAGTTTTTCTTAAACAAAAATAAAATGACATTGCAGTGGCACAATGGGGAAATGAGAGCAAAAGAAACTCCAAAATATGCAGCCTTTGAATTGGCAATAACATTGTGGGGGGGAAGAAAGACAAAGATAAATAAATAAATAAATAAATAAATAAATAAAAAAACACCTCCCGGATGTGTAAAGACTTATTCACACTGTGTAAAATCTCTTGGTGTTTTTTTTAATTTTTTTTATTTTTTTTTTAAATTCCCACATTTCGGTGGGTACGTGAACGCAGCGCGTGCAGGTTGGGAAACGGCTGAGAGAAATGACGCATTGTCACTGAGCACTTTCACTTCCTACAAGTAAAAACTTCAGCCAGAACTGTCAGCTAGTCGCCATAGTACACAGAAAGCAGTCTAACGTGTCACTGGGCAGTAGTCAGTTCCTTTAACACTCCGTCTTTATCTGAATGTTCTCTGTTTACAGCGTGGAGCCAACGCAATGGTAGGATTCATTCGTCATTCTGAAGTCTTTGTTTGTTGTTGGAGTTCAGTTCAGTCAGCTTTTAACTGTGACAGATTACAAACACAGCTGATGAAGCTGCTATTTCTTCAGTAGTTGGAGTTCTCCTGAAATTCCCTCAAAGTCTCCAGAGCTGCGTTCGCAGAGAGGGAATTTATTGTTATTTATCATTATGAACAGTGACAGCTGATCGGTAATGGAAACAAGTAATTCCACATGGAGTTGCTGAAACTACTCCATCTTTCTTCACTGAGGCGTGTCCTCTGAACAAAGTAACCATTCACACATAAAGGAAACAGCTGTGGTTCAAGAGAGGGAGGATTATGTTCAAATATTGGTTATTGCTTTATGGCTTACCCAGCTGAGGATAATTGCAATATAAACTTGTCAAAGCCAGTAAACAACCACTGGACAGCTGTCAGTCAGAGATGCTGTCTGTTAGTGTGTGTTGATAGGAGTGTCCATTCTTGCATCAGACTAGGTCATGTGGTCTGTTTGCCTGATGAGCATTCTGATTCACACATATGAATGCACCACCTTGTCAAAACACAAGTATCATCACTGGATGTTGTCGTAAGATGTGATGAATTGTTGTGGCTGGAATGCATCAGGTCTTGCTTAAGCAGCTCACAGTACAGTGTACCTGCCCTGCCATCTGTTGTCCCACAGAGGTGAGAGTTCTGCGGTAAATATGGGTCACATGGATGAAACCAGGGTGTCCTGCCTTAACATCCTCACCCACCACAGGGAGCTGCTGGTGTCCAGGTTGAGGAGTATTCAGTGCATCCTGGACAACCTGTCAGCCTGTGGCTTCCTCTGTGAAGAAGATGTTGAGATCGTCCAGCGGACTGTCACCAAGACTGATCAGGTAGGAAAACCAGAACATGTAATATACATTGTTTTATCTTTCTGTAAAATATCTGCTGGTTAAAAAAAAAAACACAATAAACTAGAAAGTTGTGAGATTCGACCCAACGCAGACTTTCCTGTGATTATTTTCTAGGTGCGCAAAATCTTGGAGCTAGTCCAATGCAAAGGGGAGGAGGCCTGTGAATACTTTATTTACATCATATATAAAGTATGTGATGCATACATAGACCTCCAGCCATGGCTGAAAGAGATCAACTACAACCCAAGCAATGATGTAGCTGTGATGAAAGTGATTAACACAGATCCCAGTAAGTATTGCAATCATTGTCGCTTCTCTGTGCCACCAAAACGTTCTTCTTCATGCTCCCTAGAAGTCACATGTTTTTTGTCACTTGAAGGCCCATTTGTCCGATGTGCAGATGGGAGCCTGGTACAAAGAGTTAAAGCAGTCTTAGTTTTGCTTGGTTAGACTATCGTTAGGTGAGTGACCATCAATCACAGCTACTTGCAAATGACAATGTTTTGGTTGAACAAAGTGCTAGAATTGTTAGAGATTACAAACTACTTAGAAATACACTTAGTTATACAGTTTATTAGGTAAACCTAAAACAGTTTAATTAATCTAAATATTAAAATTAAAAATTATGCAAAATATATATTATACTATTGGATTAAGATTACTGGTGCACCAACATGTAATGCTGAAACTGGTGGAGGTGACTAACTTGAATATTTAAAATACTTTTGGGTAGTTAAATCTATTTATGTGTATCTATTTTTTAACAGCTGTCTGATAAATGTAGTGGAGTTAAAAAGTGCAATATTCCATCTGACACATAGTATTAATTAGCCAGATGATACTCTGGGCAAGGTGTGCAACAATGCAAGTGTGAAACAATACAGAAATAGGAAATTTGCACTCATTAGCCTTTCTGGGGGAACACGGGGCAAGCAAAATCAATGTGATACTTGAATCAAGTTTTTTAAAATTAAGCAATAAATTAAGTAAACATAAAAGACAAAACATATCAATTTTTGGATAGGATTGGATTAAATTTGTCTGGTCCTAAATATAAAGTTATGACTCACTGGACCTAACTTTGGTTCTAAAAACACCACTAAAAGCTTGTACTCTGTGTTGCACTAATCCACTGTCGACCTCCTCTAAGTCAGCAGATATTGTGAGAAGTTGAGGTACGAGATGAGCCGGGACACCTCCTTTATCATGTCGTATGGCCAGAGAGAGGAGACCCGCCTGGAGGAGCTATACACTGACACACTGATGGAACTGTTAAATGACAGCAATGAGAGTCTGGGCTTCCTCGAGAGTCTGGACCAGCTCTTGGGGGACCATGCAGTCTTCAATCCCCAAGGTGAAACCATCTATGTGATGGGGGATGCCGGTGTGGGCAAATCCATCCTCCTGCAGAAGCTCCAGAACCTCTGGTCCAAGAAAGAGCTGCAGACGGATGCAATCTTCTTCTTTAAGTTCCGCTGTAGGATGTTCAGCATCTTCAAGGACACAGAGCAGATCTCCCTCAGAGACCTTTTGTTCAAATACAACTGCTACCCAGATCACGATCCAGATAATGAGGTGTTTGATTATATCCTACGCTTCCCTGAGAAGGTTGTTTTTACATTTGATGGCTATGATGAGATTCAGGAGGATGTAGACCTGATGAATGTCCCTGAAGTGGTGTCACCAGAAGACAAGGCACACCCCATCCAGCTGCTCATCAGCTTGCTCTGTGGGAAACTACTCAAGGGCTCCCAGAAGGTATTGACTGCCCGGACAGGGATCGAGATCCAGAGTAGGGTGATCAGAAAGAAGGTGGCTCTGCGGGGGTTCTCCCCTGCTCATATGAAGACCTACATAGATCTGCACTTTAAGGAGCAGGAGCACAGAGAGCTGGTGTCAGTTCAGCTGGATGCTAGCCCCCACCTCTGTGGCCTATGCTCCACACCGTTGTTCTGCTGGATTGTATTCAAGAGCTTTAGGCACCTGCATACCATGCATGATAGTTTTCATCTGCCTGAAACCTGCGTCACACTCACCAACATCTTTCTCCTGCTGTCTGAGGTGTTCCTCAGCCACTCATCCTCACCTGCACCTTCCCTGCTGAAGAAAAGCACTCGGTGTGCTTCAGAGACATTCAGACGGGGGCTCAGGCCTCTCGAAGCATTTGCCAAACTAGCACTTCAGGGTATGGAGAGAGGGAGCTTCATTTTCAGCCAGGAGGAGACCACTGTGTGTGGCCTGACAGAGGAGGATCTGCCCCTGGGCTTTCTTAGACCCATCACTGGGTATGATGCCAGTGGAAGCCCTTCCACATTTGAATTCCTCCATATCACCCTCCAGTCTTTCTTGGCAGCGTTTGCTCTTGTGTTGGATGAGCAGGCTGCTGCCAGCTCCATCCTCAAGTTCTTCACAGAGTGCAGCAGGAAAAGAGAACCATCCTGTCTGCCTTGTGTCTTCTGTAACACTCGCTCTTCAAAGCCCAGTGAAAAGAATCCATATGCAACCAATGAACACCTTCAGTACACTAATTTGTTCTTGTGTGGACTGCTGTCCAAGGTTCAGATTAACCTAATGGAACATCTGGTATCTCCCACGTTATTAAAGAAAAAACGGGCCTTGCTAAAATCCTACCTTTCCACCAGTGTGAAGTCCCACCTCCACGGCTTGCCTCACCACCAAAGTGATGATGGCAACAAAGTCCATGTTTTACCCAACTTCCTATGGATGTTGAGGTGCATCTTTGAGACTGGAAGCAAAGACATTGCTAAGATGACAGCAAAAGGCATCACGGCTGGCTTCATCAAGCTGGGTTACTGTAACGTGTTCTCAGGTGACTGCACTGCCCTGAACTTTGTGCTGCAGCACCGTCAGAAGCTCTTAGGGCTTGACATGGACAACAACAACATCAGTGACTATGGGGTGAAGCAGCTGAAGCCCTCCTTTTGCAAGATGACAGTTGTGAGGTAACAACCCTAACCATGGTTTTAATTACCATCTGATCTCTATTGAGGGATATTCAGGCTGATTTTCTCATGTACACAACTCATCTAATCAAACTGCTCATCTTCAGATTGAGTGTCAATCGCCTGTCTGACAGCAGCATTGAGATTCTTGCAGAGGAGCTGTGTAAGCACAAAATTGTGGAGATTTTGGGGTGAGTATACATGTCGCTTATTCCAGTATACTGAAAAGTGTACTGGAATGCAATATTTAACCATAATTCATATTCCTGTCCTCAGGCTGTACAACAATGGCATCACTGATGTTGGAGCGAAACTAGTTGCTCAGATAATCGAGGAATGTCCAAAGCTGAGGATCCTCAAGTATGTTTAGAACTTGTACAAATATAACATTTGAATATTATGATAGTTGTAGTAATTGTAAAATGCGTATGTCATGGTCATGTGTCTGTTAAAATGATGCTGACATTCTTTTGTCCTCAGGATTGGTAAAAACAAGATCACTGCCGTTGGGGGGAAGTACTTGGCCCGTGCAATTCAGAAGAGCGCTTCTATATTTGATGTGGGGTAAGACTTGACCGCTGAGGAACTGCTGTTATCCTGCTGTACTCATGAAAGCAGCCAGAGTAGTTAGTTGTGATGCTTAAGGTTAGGTTAAGGGACTGGAGAATGCATCATGTCAATGAGTGTCTTGACAAGGAGAGAAGTACGTATGTGTGCGTGCGTGTGTGCGTGCGTGCGTGCGTGCGTGCGTGCGTGCGTGTGTGTGAAGCATGAAAACAATTCATTTTCTCTTTGAGGACACTGCTGGCCTGAGTAAGGCAGGCACTTTGTGTTTGGACACTTCCTGATGCTGCTGTGTGGTGTATTTATCGCAGAATGTGGGGGAACAGTATCAGTGATGAGGGAGCAGAAGCATTTGCAGAAGCTTTGAGGCACCACCCAAGGCTTACCAACCTCAGGTGAGAGGACAGCTACCCACTAAGACAATAAAAACCTACTGATTTAAGCTCACTTATTAAATAGTCATCTCTGTGTTTCTGTGTTCTAGTCTCTCAGCCAATGGCATCACATCGAAAGGTGGGAAGTGCCTGGTGGAAGCACTGAAAGAGAACAGCGTCCTCAGAATATTCTGGTAGGCAGGTCACTTACTTTGAGCCCAGTGATTTTACTGTTCTAAGAGTACTGCTCTGTATACAAGTACACGTCTCTGCTGTTGTAGGTTAGTGCAGAATGAGTTGACTGATGATGCAGCTCCACACTTGGCTGAGTTGGTTAAAGCGAACACAGGTTTAACTCACCTCTGGTAAGGACAGCACAATGCATTTACTGATATGATGTCTCCATGGATGAGACCTGTTGAATATCTTGCTCAGACACTCACCTGCTCTGTTTTTGTCCGCAGGTTAATTAGCAACCGGTTCACTGTGGATGGGATCAAATGCCTTGCGGAGGCCCTCACTCACAACACAGCATTCAAAGAGATATGGTGAGGAAGGAAACTTTTTCTGCCTGTGAAACTGCATATTTACGTCCTTAATGTAATGTACAGCATATTGATTGTTAAAGCAGCATTTTATTGTGGGTCTCATTGTTAATTGAGACAGAGTATTGGTGTTTATAGACTCAATTTATGTTTTATTTTGATTTGATTGATATTGATACATTGATACTGATGTATTGATTTATATTATCCTTCAGATTGTAATTTCAATACAGTTATTAACCACAAGCGTACTCTTTTATAGTATCAATGATTTTGAGAATAAATTCCTTCCATAAAATTCAATTGTGTGAAAATCAGTCAACATGTATTCACCTCTCCTGTGGAGTCATGAAGTGGGAGGACTTATTTTTAGAGCCCTTGATCCATTAGCAAACATCCCCTTCATTTACTGTGCCTCACAGCTGGAGCACTTGTACGGCATGGAAGGGCCTGAAACTCTCCTGGTTGAAACATCAGTATGAAAGACGAACAACTGTGGTAGAAAAATGGAAGGTAGAAGCCTGTGGACGTGGTTACGACTTCCAAGGTGCATTAACAAACATCCTGAATCAGTCTTGAGATTCTGTGACTGGCATTGCCAACCTTGCATGAATGGTAAAGATTAGAAACAAAGTTGAAATCATTGGAATTGGTGCCAATAACCTGTAACCAGCTATGTTAAAGATCCCCTCCACACATTTATTAAGGCATACATAAAAATTGCTTAATGTGTGTCTGACATGTTTTTTTGCAAAAAAAAAAAAAAGAATCACCACATTAAACCTTACATGCAAAAGATTTTCATTTCACGTTTTATTGCTCGACACAAGATGTCTACCATTTCACTGTAAAGTCCATTCTCAGTGTTTATGCCCTGGAGGCTTCAAGTTTGCTCATCACACACTGTAAGTTGAATATTGGACCAGGATTGGCTTCCAGACTAGTTGTGATGTCACAAATCCTGCTCATAGGTCCGCCTAGTTTCCACTTTACAGATGAAACTGAACACCGCCTTCTAGTGTCAGACTCTCAGAATAATGTATATGAATACATCATTCTGCACAGGGAAGATCAGACATTCAACTTTAGGAACAAGAACAAAAAAAATATTTTTGAACAGAAGGGACTTTAAGAAACATTGAGGATGTTATTTACAAAAAAAGAAAAAGGAAATTAGAACACGGGAAAAAGACTTCCAGAACAAGCCTCCCCCTCTTCACTGCTCTACTGGCCACTCTTTGGTACCAGGTGATGTCACTCTCTACAGAGATCAATAATCTGACTTTTATTCCAACTCATTTTTTATTTGGTGTACGCCAAAATTCATCTGGGTAGATGGTGTCAGGTGTTTAAATGGGTTCAGTTATGGCAACCAAGAGTGGCACTGACACAAAAACATAAGCTGAGTTATGTGAATAGATCACAAAAGACAGCGTTGGTTTGAATTGATTAGTATAAAGCCCAAGTGCCAAATCTTTTCACTTCTTTATTAATGAAACAGTATGTAGTATTTTTAATAATCATGGAGGTGAAAAATGCTTCACAGGCTGTACTCTCCTCTTAGCCCATGAATGTGTTTGGAATGGGAATGTCTGATGATGTGTGATCATGTTGTTGCAGTGTGAAAGGAAACCAGCTCTCTGAAGAGGAAGAGCAACAGTTTGTGGCAGAGAGAAGGCTTCGGTTCCACTGAGTGGGCACTCTTGTGAGACATGTCCATGTCACATGTTGTTGAGTAATGTCTGTATGACAGAGAAGAAGTAGTGTGTATGTTTACTGTGTGTATGTACTAGTTCAGCTGTTTGGAAATCCTGCATTTTCATTGCATCATTCATTGTTGATGAAGCCATTTTGCATGAAGGAATCTATGTGTCATGTTTCAAAAAGGGGATGTTTACCTGAGTGATTGAGGAAAAAAAGGAAGTGGATGCAATGATGAACAAGAATACAAACCAATGATGTTTTTCTTAATAAACTTTGTATAGATTTTATGTGCATGTTTGTTTTGTATGAATGTTCAGTATAATGTTCAGCTCTGTTTCACTGAAGTGTTCCAGTATGCTACGGTATGACAGTGATCTAGCCCTCTTTCATTAGAACCTCATGAAGTGGCCACAAAAGGCTGAGTAATACTACAAATGACCAGTAAATTGACTTTTGCTGTCAAATGAAAAAAGCCCCTTTAATTCATCTCCCTGGTGTGGATAATTAGATCATAACCACAATCATCATCAACCTTTAGATGAGCAAACTATTTGGAAAAATAACTAGAATAGGACTCTCTTCAAGCTGATTAGACAGCTGGAGTTTTACTCAAAATTTGGATTAGCTAAAGATGGAATAAGTGCAAGACAATGATTGACATCCCAAGGATTGGCTCTTAATAGTAATACATAAATATTTCATTGCATTTTGTGTTTGATAGGATTTTATGTCTTTGTCAGTCACATATTGAACAGCACACAATCTCTGTTACATTTCATTAGGTAAGATTTGTGGGGCTCAGAACTGGCAAGAAATAAATTATGAAAACGCTAAAAAGTGCTTCACTGTTTCTAAATTAGCTCATATAAGGCTTATCTTAGGACTGTACCCTCAGTGTCTCAGTCCCAGTACAAAGACTGCACATAAAACCAAACCTGAGCCAATACATCTCTGTGTTTCAACTCACTGCGCTGTGCCTTAAACACCTATAACACTGTATGCATGGAATTTCTCACTGCATGTGCAAGGGAAGTACTAACTGGTCATGGTGTAGAACAGAAAAATCACGTTGACCAGTGACAGTGTTCACCCAGCCTGGAAAGACATTCAAGAACAATGTATTATAAATCTTACAATTACTAAACCATGTCCATGACAACAGAACATCTCCGTCCGCCATGTGAGCTGAAAACTTCAGAGTCTGAAACTCCTAAAATGTTCTCACACCACAGCATTGAACCTTTTCTAAAATTCCTTCTTTCTGGTTCTGGTTTTATTTAACGCCAGCCTTTACTGTGTACCACTTCATTTTTCTCATAAATTTAAAGGTTTTCTCACTTCTCTTTTGCTACTGTAGGTAGATGAGTCATTGTGCTATTGCAGGCAGCTGTTAAAAAAACAATGAAACCATCAGAAACCACAAGGACAGATATTTGGATGTCACCATCATATCTACTTAAGGCCAGAACTGTTGCATGTTTCTTCTAAAATTCACAGAGAGAAATGAAGACATCAAGAGTCAGTGTCAGACCTGCTCACAGAAATCATCTGTATGATCCCTCATGAAAGTGCTGATGAATAATAATTGCCTGCAGAAGTCCGATTAAAGTGAGAGATGGAGGAACAGTGTGAGCCCTGTGAGATGTCCATCAATCAGCCAAATGTTCAGACTATGGCTGTGAGCCGAGAACATGACTCTGTAGCACCACTGTGTGGTGGGACAGTATTACAAGCCTCAGCTGATCTTGGCTGTTAGGGTGGATCCCAAAACTCCAGTCTCAGTTTTTCCTCCAATGACTCAGAAATGGATCCGTCGCCGTTATCCCAAGCTGAGAGAGAGCTGGCATAACTTGAAAAATAAAGACAGCAAAGTATAATCAAAGAAAGCATGGAGGTCCTCCTGAACTGATTTTATTTCAGTATTTCCTTGTGAGATCTGAGTCTATGGTTTCGAGATAGAGGGAGGGGGTGTTGCAGTCAAAAGGGAGGGTCCAAATAAAATATTAAAAATACTGGCAAGGGCCTTCTTTATAAAATCAAATATATGATCCATCCCCCTCTGCACCCAAATAACTGTCCTACAGTCCCTGATACAGTTTGATAGCATCTTTCATTGTGCCACATTCCTGTCACGTAGGATGGAAGGTAGAGAGGGGAAAGGTTCATTTCAACACAGCATCTCTAAAATAGAAAGTGGAACATTAAGCTAACTAAAGAGTAAGATGCCAGCGTGTTAGGAGGACAGAACCAAAAAATGACTCATACGGAGCAGATTTTCAAGCGGTTTGAAATAAAAATATTCATATTTTACGTTCAGTCCACTTATCAGTAGAGCATGTGTGTTTTTTGAAGATGGAGGAGCAAAGGAACAGTTTTCAGGTAGTGGAGAAATGGATTTGGGATTTAGCAGCTCTTTAGTTCATAGGTCACTGACCTGGACAATTGGCTGTTCTGTGACTGGTTGGAAAAAAAAAAAAACTTGTACACACATGCAACTGGGTGGATGAAGACCACTGATATGTACCACATACTCTATCCCTAACAGTCATGATATGATTAATACACTGACTTCTAATACCACAGTTGCAACTGCATGACTGGATGCCTCAAACACTTTCAGAATTGGAGTATTAAAAATAAAAAAAAGGTAGTGATAGCTTGTCTCTCTTAAATATATCTCCAAATATTTTGCCATACCTTTCCTCCACCACCGCATGTTCCTATCTGGAGGTAGCTTTAGAGACACAAAGAGATCTATGAGAACAGAGAGCACGAGAAAGTGGAGGTCAGATGGGGCACTTGTCTCACATTATCCAACCTATTTGAATGAAAACTTCATCATGGCCTCATGTAAGAACCTTCACATGAAGCTCGTATTACATAAAACTGCTTTCAAAGTCAGTATTAAGAAGGAAAGTGAAGCAGCCTCGTATTTGTTTTTGCAGTATAAAAACAGTCGTCACGGTGGTTCACTGGGTTCTGAGTCATGGAAAAAAGGAGGTTGTGGAGGAAGGGTGACAAGTTCCATCGGAGCTTTGGGATCCACACTGTGATTTCACTGATTAGTTAATTTTCTCTGGTTGATGATCACTGAAATCAATTAGTTTTGAAAAAGTCTGTACACTCTAGGTCCTCCACGGTAGAGGTCTTCAGGCGAACCTGACCCCATGAAAACCCAAAGAGCAGGTCCAGTCATCCCAGTGTGCCTGTGCCTGGGCCAGCCATACTTGGTGCTCGGTCTGTATGAAGGAATGTACTTGGTTGAAGATTTGACTGAAGCTGCCAGGACCCAAGGCCAATCGGCTGTAGTCTCATCGACCAGTCAACAATCATGCAAGTTAATGGTTTCCAGCATGACGACAACCACAGATACTTCTCCCATTAGACGCTGACTCCACAGAGTTTCAGTAAAACAGATGGTCACTAGGGGACCAAAGTTGAAGGATCAATGTGCAGCTCTAACAACAGTAGACTGGTTTGCACTCAGAGTAAAGAAAGAGTCTTTGAGGGTGTCCTGGTGGCGCAGAACAGATCAAACAGTCAGAAATGGAACATAGAGCAGATTACAAGAAAACCTCACAGGATTACATTAAAGGCTCTGTGGAGTTTTGTTTACATTCAGTGTTACTCATCATATGTGTTGAATAAGTTTCCCTTCTTGTGAAACATCTGCAGAGCCTGAATTCTTTCCATTCATGTTTGCTAGCTTGTGCTTCTTCTTTCCTTCTCCTATCTGCACGTGCATGTCCGTAAAAAATGGATCCAAGTCTACAAGAGGTCAAAAACAAACAAACAAAAAAAAAAAACACCACGAGGAAATTTTCAGTTAGGGAATATGGAAAGACAAAGAAACAAATGAATTTAGAAATGTGGATTTACAGTAAAAGACGATTGTGTTTATAGCAATTTTTAGGTTTCATCTTATTTTATTTATTTATATCTTTAGCCCTAATTCAGTTCAGTGTAAAGCCACGCAGCTTCCTTGTAATCTCCTCTGTGTGTTCCATTTCTATGATGTGACACCGCTGACCTGTGATAATCACTGAGGGAAGGATCGGCTGAACCGTCTGCTCTACATAAGAAGAAAGATACAGCAGATATGAACTTTAAACACATTTTTTTTACCCTGAGTGGGAACCATTGTAATTTGTAGCAACTGAAGTATGATGAAATGCAATAATTCATACATGGCCTATTCAAATCTGCCTTGGACAGAGTTTATGGAAACAAAAGCAGCTCATTTTTTCATGAAGTAACACAAAACAGTTGGACAAAAGAGACAAAAAAATTCAAATTTTCTGGTTATTTCTTCTTATGGAGTTGCAGTTTTCATGTCCCGATGTGTCCTGTTATTCCTACACACCACCGACTCAGTTTTAAGAACAAACCTTTCTTGTTATAACAACATGTCACTTTATTCTGTTATATCACAAAACGTTCTCGTTATTACACAAAATCAATGTATCTCTTTAAAACAAGGAAAATTCTCCATATAACATTAGAAGTTGTTATAACGAGAACCTTCCGTATGTTGTTATGTTGCAAAAATGTCGTTAAAACAAGAAACTGAGCAAGTACTTGTCATGGCGGCGGCAATACAATGCTCTACTGTAGGCTTGGGCAGGACAGTCAGGGGTCCTTCTCGGGACTGGGGACAGGTTTTTGCACCTGAGGACCTCTACTCCATGGTATATGATTAAAAAGCACTGATGATTGTGTGTGTGTGTGGAATATATTCACAGTTGATTGGCACCATTTTTGCAGTAGCTTCAGTTCGGCAAATGTCCGAGCTGCTCAAGCAGGCAGATATTTCTGCTGCTCCTCTGTCTCTGGCTCGTTTCTCCTGGACTGGTAGAATGGCAGTTGTGGTGAGATGGTCCTGCGGGTCCGTCCAATCGTCCAGGCGGCTCGGCTGACAGTCTGGACTCCTCCGTCCCGCCCTACTGTGACTGGGCATCACAACAACAAGGCACTGGTAGACACTGATGCTGAAGGAGGAAGGGAGGACAGAGTAAGAAGGGGTTAATCCACACGTTGCCCTGACCCCCCCTCCACTCCGACCCATGTCCACCTCCTCCAGTGTCCTGGTGTACAATCAGCTGACATCTGCTGTCCAATGGCCACTCAGGAAGAAGAGCCCTGCCCGTCATAACGTCCTATGTGGCTTTGAGTGTCAGGGCTGGAGAGCATGTGAGGTGGAGATCAGTCTGTCCAGTCTGAGATTGAGCGTGGATGTGCAACTCAAACATAAACACAAACACAGTCTGTATCCCTGAAGATTGCTTAAATGAGATTTGGCACACCGTGGTACTACATCGTTGGGGGGGTGGGGGGAGGGGTTCAACTGATCACAGTGGTCACAGTCAGCAGTCTCTCTGGACCCACACTTCATTTTCAGGATAACTCTCACTGTAGAGTGCCTGTCACCAAACAACCAACAGGAAACATTAAAAAACAATCAGCAAGTGACCACGAAGACAACAATACAGCATCTGATTGATCTGTTTGGAAACACGTTACCTGTGCAAAAAAGCTTTAATCTGATGGATGCTCCGGACATGATCTGTTCACTTCAAACCACTCATCAATACAGCTGGAAAACACACACACACACACACACACACACACACACACACACACACACACACACAAAAAAGGAAGGGCGTGAAACAGACTGATAGATAATAACACAGAACACAATGTGATACATGCTCATAAAGTCATCAGTTTGTTTTGTTGGATCTGGTGACACCTAGTGGCAAAGAGAGGTCAAAATGCAGCATTTATATTTGAATCTATATTTTTTATAGCTGATCGACGACAAACTAACGTAACCTAAAAAGCTCTGTCAAATCAGGTGGACACCCACATCCAAAGTTAGAGTCTGTGTGTCTGTGCTGAGCTGCATGGGAGAGATAGTAAAACAAAAAGTGAATTTTGCACTAAAAACACTGACTTTGGAAGATACCAACTTCATTAACTAAAAAAAAAACTAAAACCTCATCTTCAGATAAACTCTGTATATATTTCACACAGAATGAGGGCTGTGGATTTTCTCCTCCCATTCTACCAGATTCATCCTGACATAAACTGAAGCATTTTCGTTTTAATGCTGAGAAAAAGCACTCAAGTATGTCCTTCTCGTGTGGAGGGAGAGAAATAAAATGATCCCACATTTTCCTCAATGGAGCTTCATACCCTTTATGGTAGATGCAGAGGCAGGGCAGGCGAGCGATGGTGTCTCCCTGTACCAGCTCCTCCAGGCAGATTGCACATTCTCCTGCATCCTTGGTCAGGACGTCCTCTGTAAGACAGCAGACACATCACAGCATGGGCGTGCATTAGGATTATAGGCCCCTTCTTAACAAAACACTTCAAACAAGGGACGTATGCCATTATAACTACTCTATTTAACATTAGTTCAGCATGTCAGTTTGCAGACATACTGTACAGGACGGATACGGATACAAGACTAAGGTTCCTAACTGCTGCAGCCAAACAGGCTTTTTTTTTCTCAACTTAAAATATAATATTTGCCGTGAGGGTGGAAGTTGTCAAAACAGTTAGCGTATACAGCTATTGTTGCAATCTTCCCACCAAATTTTGTTGTTATGTGCAAAGTTCCTATTTTGTCCTGGGGGTGACGCTGGGGCAAAGCTCATGGAGTTCACATGGCCAGTTGTCCAGATATGGTATGCAGTGTATAAAACGGATGGATCCGTAGGTCAAGGGGTGGCCTGGGCCCATCATGAGAGGTCCACATACTCACATCCAACACCCATACTCAACCATCATATATTCAATACACAGTGAACAAAAACTCAGTGTCTTCATTATTCCGGACACACACAGTTTCTTTGTTTTATAATGAGATGAAAGTCTTTTGCAAAAGACTGATGAATATGATGATACATACATTCTGGCAAATTATGTAAAAGACTTTGCTTATCCAGGGGGAAATTTGCATTTCACAACTCCAAGAGATAGACAATTCTTTGTATGAAATAAATACATATAAAATAAGAAATAAAGGAGTGATATTAAAAAGCCATACGCGATATATATATTACATGTTATAGTACCTTGGACTACAGAGAATTGTGCATATTTCATAACAAAGCAATAATATTTCTGCCTGTATCGTGTATGTACATATATACATGCAAGTATATAGTGTTATATGTGCAGTATATGTACTATACACACTAGCTAGCTAACTCACAGGCCTATGTTGATTTGCTGAATTATTTTGAATTGCCACAGGGGGGAGCTCACAGCTTTTCAGTCGTTCCAAAATAAGCCTGTCATCATGGCTGAAAGCCTGTCTTTCCCATTTTATCCCCCAAAAGAAAAGGCTAACTGGAATGTGTGGAAATACCATAGATTCCAAACTAATAAAAAACAGGGAGAAGAGATGCCCACTTGCAGACCCTGCAGGAAGAAGGTCTGTCCCCCAGTCCAATAACTCCAATTTTCAGCCTTATCTCTGTGACCACCATCCAGCTCTGTTCACCAAACTCCAGCTAAAATGACCGAATGTTACTTTCAGATACTCAATGTTAACATAGTGTTGAATGTTGGTTAAGTTAGATGTTGATGTTAATTTAGCTAAGGTTAGCCAGGTAATGTTAGTGATGTAGCTAAATAGCAAATTTGCTTCATCTGGTGGGATGTAATGTTATAACATTAGCAATATGTGGTGCGGTCCCTCTCTTCCTATCCTGTGCCTGGCGAATGATAAATCACTAAACTGCTCTTATCCAGTAGAATTTCCAAAAAAGGATGTTCGCTAAAAAAAAATGCATCCTCTCTTTTATTAAGTATGTTTCAGTGCCATTTTAAGCATAGCGAGATTGCGACAATTAATTTGGTCAAGATTGTGGTGAACTTAAATTTCATATGTCCTATGTATAAATATTGTGTGTGTGTGTATATATATAGCATATATAGCATATAACATAGTATAAAAATACACTAATAATACCTAGTAGTAATTTAGTATTGTTAGAAACGTATATGTATGTATAAATGGATGTATAAATGAGAAAAAGTAATGTGCATATGTCACTACTACTTCCTTAGAATAGTGTACATAAAGTTTATACATTAAAGGACAAGGTGCAAGTGTAGGCAAGTGTAGTTTACGCATGATCAAGTTGTAATTCTGGTATTTCCAAAAGGTCCCTGAAGGGAGCATCAACTTGTTCACTCCCTTTAAAATCTAAAACACACAGTCTGTGTGTTAACAGTGTGTGTGTATGTATACAAACTCAGCAGTGTTCATCTTTTCCTGTGATGCACAGAACTGGTCTGCATCTAAAGTGGAAGTCAGTGTGTGCACCATTAAACCAATCACCTGCAGCAAAACGCACAGTGTCATTAGAACTGGCCTTATGTAACAGTGGATTAACCCACATATGCCTGGAAAAGCCAGTTATTATGGGCTGCAGCACATGGCATCCAGCTCAGCTGAAGGGAAAACATCTTTAATGTACTGACAGTGCCAGTCGGTAATTCATTCACATGTTCAGAGGCAGGCAAAGAACACATGTACGGTGCTGATATTTGCTTTGTGAAAAATGTTTGATTAAGTTGCTGAGTATTATATTATTGTTGTCCACACCCCATTAATACACACAACAGAAGATGCAGTGAGACAGAAGGTGTGGTGTGTCTGTCTGTGAGTTCACATGCAGTCAATACTGCAGGATCACATGATGCACACTGGCCCAAAAAGACTTCTTCCAGTTCACAATCATTGCAAAAATCTTGGATGTGTCAGGGAATGATGAGGACAAGTGTAGAGATAAGTTACATAATTATTATTCTGTTTTTTTTTTTCTTTGTGGCCCTGTAGTAAATGTTCCAACGCCCGGCAGTCAGGATGGGGTTAGCTGAGCTTAGCATAAAGGCTGGAAGGGGGGCAGAAACAGCAGTATTCAGCCTTCGTACTTAGCTAGGCTAATCACTTCCTTAATACTAAAATGAATCTTTCTGTCTCACTCTGACAGAAAACATGCAAAATATTTCCCATTTCCTGTCTTTGCACATTGAAACTGAATCTGCAACCAACCTGTCAATCGATAAAGAGCTGCGAAACCTTCTAGAATGTTTTTCCTCTAGATTTTACTGAGGAGCTTTACTGTCTGATGATGGTGAGGCTTTTTAAGATGTTGGAGCTGCTTTGTGCTACAATGCTCAAATGTACTACTAATTACTCTCACACAGTATCATGTATCTGTGTATTCAACCTAAAAATATTAATACTGCTTCCTTTCTAAAACCATTTTGGCGACCCAGATAAAAACTCAGACAGGAGCAGTTTAAAAAAAAGTCACCTTTGACCTCTGTAATGACCCCAGCATGAAAGACTAGGGATCATGTAGGAGGAGCTGCTTTAAAGAGCAGCTTTTACTGCAGCAAACTGATCTCTGAGCTGTTGTTTCTTTGTCTAGGCTTTACTAGAAAGAACAACATGGCTCGGACAGTGTTATCATTCTGTTTCACAGCAGGTTAGAAATCTGAAATGGAGGTCAGGAAAAATCTCAGGCTCTATAATGCAGGTCTATGGAAAAATACACAGACAGGGGGAGCTGTGATGTTATGCACACACAACAGCTGCTGTTTGTGTGCGTCTGTGTCATGAACCAGTGGTGGATATATTTAGGGACCAGAGGTTTGTGTGTGTGCGTGCGCGGGAAAATACACAGTTTTTCAAGGCCAAACCACAAGTCGTATTGACGTGAGGTCTGGGGACTTTTCACCTATATCATTTCCTGTTTCTGCTGTGCTGGTTTCCAGCAGTATCACTGAGATTAGCGGTGTCAGTCTTCAGCAAATTATGTCAGTATGAGCAATGCTGCAGTTTATACTTGACCAACATATGAGATTACATTTATCAAGAGAAAGCATTACTCCATGTAGTGTTGTTTAGAAACGATTAGACAACTGATATATTGCACATGCTGGTGACTCTGTGTGTGTGTGTGTGTGTATGTGTGTGTGTGTGTGTGTGTGTGTGTGTGTGTGTGTGTGTGTTGAGGGACTGTCCTTGGAAAACTAAAAGCAAATAACTGAGAAACAACAGCATGCTGATTACAGATCTTCAGGGTCATAAGTGTTCTTGTGTCTGTGTGTGTGTGTGTGTGTGTGTGTGTGTGTGTGTGTGTGTGTGTGTGTGTGTGTGTGTATGTGTGTGTTAAGCATGCAGGCAGATAGCAGAAAGGCCTGAGCGGCTGATCCTCTTACCAGAATGGCCACAAGCACGACAGAGCAGGTGTGATCTCACTTCACAATGTGAGAAAACATGGTAACACTTTATTTGACAGTGTGTGCATAAGACTGACATGACACTGTCATAACCATGACATGACACAGGCCATGGACATGAAGGAGGACAAATGCAGCTGAGATGGGTTATATAAGAATTGTTCAATTTTATTTCTGTGCATGTTTGTGGCTGTTGTCATTAAGTGTCAGCTGGTCAATTGTGTCATTTTTAATGCAAAACTGACATTGAGATGTCTTTGTTATGACAACTTGACATTAAAAAAGACAACATAACCTGTCAATGTATTTGTTATGACAACTTGACAATGGCCAAGACAACATGACCTGTCATAAACACGCCAAAGCAGACCTAATTATCAAACTTAAGGAAAGTACTTAGCTTAATGTGTTATAAAGCCAACCACATATAACTATGTGGTTTGACATCGGCTTCTATGAGACCATTATAATTGTGCCATGAATATTTTTCTTGACCTCAAGTACAGTGGTACAATTTTCGAATAATCATTAAAATACCATTAGGTTCTAAAGCACTGTCAAATGCTTTTGTAACAGTGTCATGAATAATTTGCTTGATCTCAACTACAGTGGTATAACTTGGACCTGACATTAAGATGCCATTAAATGTTCTAAAGGCAGTTTGAGAGGTAAGAAAACTTTATTTATACAGGTGCTACACAGTTTAGAATAAAAACAAATGCATTAACACAGAGCATGAAAAGCAAGTATATTGGGGGAGGGGGGGTTCTGAACAAGAAGGCACCAAGGATTGAACCTTGAGGAACCCCACACGACAAATGAGACAGTGATGAGACAGAATCGTTAATCACCCTGAAGTCTGAAGTTTGTAAGATATGAGGAAAACCATCTGACAGCAGTTCCATGTATGACAACCCACTGCTTTATTCTGTCCAGGAAGATGGAATGACCAACAGTGTTGAGGGCTACAGACGAGTCATGGCCGGAGTCATGGCCAGAGTCAGCATTCATAAGAATATCTTTCTCGACTGTAAGGCTCTCATGTAAATGATGTTTGCCCAGAGAAGTGACACCTTTAGCCTCCCCCTTCTCAAAATAGGAACAGGCTATCAGGTAACATGAGGAAGGAAGTGATTTGGGTCTTGGATGTTCCAAGCGACAAAATGTCAAGTTATAAATAAGAAATTCCAGAAACATTTCTATTGAAAAAAAAAAATCATATAAAAAAATAAAACAACAAATTCTGTTACTGTTAGCTTAGTAAATAAAACCTTTGTAGTGCAACTAGATTTCTTTCAGCCACTGATGCTTTCACGCCAAATGGGCTCAGGAGGAAGCCTGAGCTACAGTATTTTGAAATTGCCTTTTTTTGGCCCAATTTCATGATTACAACTCAGTGATGGGTTGTGTCATATGGGGTCAGCATCAAGACCACACATTAGCCATTGTTTGAGACGAAAATGCAGGGAAATAAGCCAGAGACACATATGAAGTGTTTGTGTGGGATATTCATCACATCCATTTCCCCCCAAAACCAAAGGGTTGGGGTCGGGGAGAGGTGCACCTGCAACGAGCATAGATGTTAGACAGGTCAAAGTAGAACTATTAAGTACTCACCAGTAAGTTGAAAGCGTTTCACATTTTTGAAATCTAGTTAATTTAAGCTCTGCAACATCAATTTGAAATTGTTGAGAAATTGATTTTGAAGGACAATACTCATTTTTGGTGGATTAGTTTACTTCGATAGTTAGCGCTAGCTAACACACTAAGTACTAAGTACTTCCATTTTCATAATCTGTAGGGGGATCAATAACGTGTTATCTTATCTTATCTTAATCATGAAGATCTCTCCATCAAATATTATACTGGTAAAACCTGGTAAAGCACTGTCACTTGTAAGCCTTAATTTTGTAAACAACAACAAAACTAAATGAGAAAACAACTGTGAAAATATATCTTCTTCTTACCTTGTGGCACGAAAACGACAAGAAAACAATAACAAAAAAACATCCTCTTGTTCTTACCATGTGGTGTACATGCGCAAATGAATTTTGTTCTCATTACTCTGCCTACACTTTCCGATGTACAACCAATCTGTGTTAAGATAGAGACGTAATGGATCCGTTGATGGAAGTCCAGTCCTATTCATTTTCCATGGAGAGCAGGAGATCCATTTTCCATTGAAAATGTCAATGTCAGTCATTGGATCCAGTGCATTTGTACCATTACATTCAGTACCTGTACACTGTTGGACATACAGCCAATCATAATGCATTAGATTATGTCTAAACGCACGACCCCAGGCCAGTTTGGAAGGCCAAGCACATCTGGTGCCTAGATTGAACAGGAACGTGAATTTACGACCTAACACAGCCTCCAAGACCGATGGAAGCCAGATTGACAGAGAAGCAATTTTGGGTTTGGCTTGTGGCACCCGCCATGGCTGAGCCAGCTACGTTAACAGAAATGCTATCTGAACAGCTAACTGAGCAAACTACTGTCTGTCAGGAAATCTGTAAATCATCTCAGTAAAATTACTGTATTCTCAATTCACATCATTTAATGACATCTTAATGACAAGTCTAAATTGTCACACCATAGTTGAGCTCAAGGAAGTTCATGACAGTGTTACAAGAGCATTTTACAGTGTAATAAAACAGTGTAAAAAAAACAGTGTAAAAAAATGACATTTTAATGATTAGTCCAGTTGTCAAGAATATCCATTTTTCAGTACATATCGATTTTGACTTTTTTAAAGGGTTTTAATGCTCATTTTCCACAGTGTCGATGTGCTGGTACCAGCTGCACTTTCTCGCTCTGGTCTCTGACAGTGAGTTGTCCACATAATCCCATCTCCTCTCACTCTCTTACAGTGATCTCTTCTTCTTGTCTCTCGTCTCATTTGCTCTGGTTGAGTATAGCTTAAGTGGCACATTGAAGGTTTTGCTTGTTTGCTTTGCTGTTAGAGCAGAGTCTTGGCGACTGGTCTTGGTTGACAAAGAACAACAAATCTAGCAAAGTACCTGAAGGACAAACACGCCAAACTTTCTAGAGAATTGAGAGGTTGGTAACAGCTCCCATCTCATCATCACTGAAGCACTGAGCAAGACAGCCCAGTAAACTGTTGATAAGTGTGTTGTCCTGTTGTTGGTTCAACAGCCATTTTTAATTGTCAAAGCTAAGCTAATCTTCCTCAGAGGTTTCAGGCCTGAGGAATCTCAGACAGCAGAGCATCAATTGATGATTAAAAAAAAAAAAAAATACGGACTATGGTCAGAGGAAGAAGCATTCAGATCCTACACTGTTTAGTAGTTTAATATACAAAAATACATCATATTCCAGTTAGCATGAACTGTTAACTTGTTAGCTGGCACACTGAAATAACAAGTGCAGCCTAAATTTGGCACACTATGTTTTTCGCAAGCTATATCCAAATACATAAAGCTCTTCCAGTGGGGACCAAGAATGTCTGACCCATGTTTCATGGTGACTTGTTGAGGTACTAGTCAACCTTGTCACTAGTGGGGCAAGACTTTTCCAAGAAACAATGTGATGGAAAAAGTTCTATGGTATTCTTGTATGGCAGCAAAGAGCAAGAGGATTCACTAGACTGAGAGCAACATAAACACAGACACAGACCAACTCTTAAAACACGCAGATTTGTAAAGAGTCCCCAGATTTCTAATCTATCACACAATCTAAGAAGTAACTTGCATCTTTGAGGAAGTGCTGTGTCTCAAAGACAATATCAGTGTTTTCACTGACTTCAATCCTTTGCTGACTGGTGCTCTCCCTACTGCAGGGAACCAATCAGACCATGATCATCATATGACCAGTACACAGGAAGAGAAAGGAATCTGTGACCGCTGAACAGGAAGTCAGCTTATTCAAAGAGGAACTCAACTGGCCCCCCAAAACGTTCGGCTGCGAAGGAAATGAAGAGGAAAGTGTGTATGTATCAGTTGTGTATTTCTGCTCAGAGCACTGGGTCATATTGTAGAGAGAAATAACTTGCTCACTGACACATTCAAAACATTTTCTCAAGCAGACATGACGTTTCTACACAGTTATAGGTCACCCATGCTGACAAGGAAACATAGGACAAGGTGATTTCAAACAAATGATCTTAACACAGACAGAATCCCCACACGTCTCATCAGATTCAAGCCAGAGCTAGTGATTAGCCTTGCGATGTGCTTGCTTTTCACCAACATGTATACACAGACATGAAACTGCAACATGGGCAGCTTTGGTCACACATTTTGTTTCACTTTCACAGTGGTACCCCCCGTAAACAGACTGATATGTAAAATCAATGGAGTTCCCCTTTAAAACTCAAATTGTAGAGTGAAAAAGACTTCAGTAAATCAAACTGTGAAACTGAACACATCTCTGATGACTCTGGTGTGTTCACTGAAATTACAGATACAGCTCAACCAATATGTCTGCAAGGACAATATTATCTTCAGTTTTTAGTTAATTATAGATATACAGTACCAGTGAAAAGTTTGGACACACCCTCTCATTCAATAGTTTTGCTTTATTTATTTATTTTTTCTAAATTGCAGATTGATACTGAAGACATCCAAACTATGAAGGAACACATGGAATTCTTCAGCACAGGGATGCCAAATATTAGCCAGTGTATCAGAGTGAATTACCACTTTCACCTCATTATTCAGTCTGAAATCAGATTCATGTTGGCAGTTTTCTGCTTACTTTGAGAAGGTTTATTTTTCACAGGGAAGCTGTGGATCTGGTAGTTTGGAGCAGTTGACATAATCTTTTTCATATCAAAGAAATCTAAAAATTTCTGAGTTCTTATTTCAGTAAGCCAACTTATGACAAACTGTACAACTGTCTTGAACCACATTTGTCTCCATTTTGTTGTCATTTTTCTGGCTCTGGCTGCTGATTTCTCTGTTTGTAATCCCACCTACAAAGGCCTGGTTGGCTCAGTTGTTTTTCCAATTGGGGAGACAGCCGTCAGCACAACACCGGAACTATTTGAAATGCTGAATGCAGAAAATTTGGGTCCCATCCAGACTTCCTGTGTTTGGAAGTTTTTTGGAAGCTTGTCTCATCTTTCTCTCTCTCCTTTCCCCTCTCTTCTCTTGCTCCCCTCGCCTGTAAACTGCCATGTCCTTACCTAATCTCTTCTTTCTCCTCGTGTCCCTCCCTGAGGTCTCTTGTCCCCTTCCATCCCTATGATCGATCCATGTCCCTTCTCTGTCTATCAAGGTAAACCAAAACTTCAGAATTATATGGATTTCCATATTGTCTCAAATAAAAGCCAGGTCTCAAGCTACAAGGGTGGATAAACTCCTGGTGCCCGTCATATAATGTGCATGCCAACTAGAAAATATGTACATTTCTCTTTAATTTAATAAATTCAACAACATAATCGTGCTATATTCAACACTTTGTTGTTCTGGATTACTCATTTTAAGTGTTATCGTTTAATTTCAGTCACTGTGTGTAGATGTGTGTTAAAGTGGCAATCTTGAAGATGGTTGATTTGGTAACCTCTGCAGTTATCGGTGCTGACAGTTAATGTGAGTCAGGTCACATAAGTCCAGGAGTAGCAAAACAAAGAACTGTCATTTTAATAATGGAGTCGGGCAATAATTGTCACTTTTCCACAATTCTGTGACCAACTGTGACCTGATTTTATGCTGCAAACTGCATGAGTCAGCAAACAGCAGGGCACAGTAAAACTGAAAGTTTGTTACCTTGCTGATAAGTTGGCTTGCAGGTTGTCACCTGCAGCTCTTAACAGCTCGCTTCCTGTTCCATTACTCCCTGCAATATTTCAAACTGATCTACTGTCACAAAATGCTGAAAATGACTGTGTCTTGACTGTTCGACACATTTTTGACGAGAGATAGCAGTAAGTATAAGTAAAGCTTACCTGTGACCACTTCATAATAAAAGTCAACTTGTTGTTTCACCAGTTAAATGCCTTTAATGTGAAGCTGCAGCACTGTTTGAGATTATAATTTAATATTTCAGCAAACTGTTTTGTTTTGATGTACAAATACCAGTTGAGGTAAATAAAGGCCCTGGCCACTATTTGAAAATTTACAGTAATATAGTTGTTTTTTAGTGACAGTAATAACTTTTTTGTTTGTTTGTTTTTACAAGCTAGGTTAGCACAACCACAGCCTAACTGCACCTTTGCAATTTGTTTATTACTTACACTTTATCTGCATTCATATGCAGATATCTGTTTATAGAGATTACTTAAAATGTTGCCATCGAATCTCACATTGCTTATCAGACTGTAAACAATGATTAACGGACTGAAGAGGAAGAGGAAGTCTTGGCCTGGATATGTGTTACTTGTTTTTCTGTTTTTGTTTGTTTTTTGTTTAATAGCAGGCAAGCATACAAACAAACATATCACACATGGCAATATAATAACATAACAGCAGACAAAGAGACTCAAATGGATACGCACAAACAAACAAACAAACAAACAACAAAATAAGACAAGACAAAATAAAATATAGGGACCCTTGAAATATTCAAAAAATAAATTTATAATAGCATCACAAAATAACATATGAAAGAGCATATTTATAATTGTATATAATCCCACTCTTCAATAGAGGTGACATTTTCCCATTTCCTATTATGTAGTGCTACTTTGCAATTATTTGTAGCAATTATTTTTTCCAAAAGAAATTGGCTTCGCAATATATTTTTGAGCAAACTTATATTTAGGCTAGTTCTTGATTGAGCTTTTAATATAAATATTTTACCAAACAAAGTAATTATATTTGTTATCTGGGGACAATTTTCATCCAAAACTCCCAACATAATATTTAGCAGTATAAATTTAAAGCAGATATCCAATGTCTTTAGCCAGTTTTAGATTTCGGTCCACAAAATTACAACGTAGGGACAATAAAAAAAATAAATGCATCTGGTCTTCCTCTCCTTCATTACAAAATTTACATAATGGTGACTCTACAATATCAAACATATTAAGTTTCTTTTTAGTAGCAGTAACTTTATAAAAAATCTTAAATTGAAAAATTCTAGAGTAAGAATCAATTGTTTTATAAATTGTTCTGAAAAATTGTTTCCAAGATACCAAAATATTGAATTCATCTTCCCAAAAAGTAGAGTGTGGAAAAGTGGTGAGGCAAAAAAAAAAAAAAAAATTATACATTTTTTTGTTAATTTTTATTCTAGATAATCATTTCTGACATCTTGTAATAGGTGCGCAGACCTGCAGTTTGTATCCACTACATTTTAACTTCCATTTCCAATTGATTGGGATGGCTGAAATCAGCTGATTGAAGTTAAAAATATTACAAATTTGTCCATACAACCTGCAACATTTATCATATGAAAGAAATTCACCTGTACTGTCTAGTATACCGTTTACAAAAACAATTCAATTTTTCCTAAATGTTTCCCATAAAACAGGCTTCTCATCTATTAATACTTCTGAATTCATCCATATTACTTGATTTTGAATATCCTCTGGGGCGTCTAGAGGATGATACTGGAAACTCAGCCAAGTCTTTAGTACATCTTTAAAAAATGGTGAAAGGTTCACTAATATACCTTTAAATAATAAATCAAGATGGTAAGATTTTAATTGGAAAAACAGAAACAGTTTACAGTCAAAGAAAGAATACACTAACAATAGGTTCTGACTTGTTCTCCAGGAGCTATTGTGGTAAATTTTATCTATCCAGGATGCTTTTAGGGATAAGTTCATTGCTGCAATATTTTTTAAATTCAAGCCACCATTTTCATATGAATTATAAATATACTGTCTTTTAATTTTATCCGGATTATCTGGAATATGAATTCCCAAAACATCTACTAAACCATTACACCATTTAACTGGAGCTTGGCACTGTAAACCAAAATCTGTACCTCTCAATGACCCCATTCTCATAATAGTACATTTACCAAAATTCGGCATTAGTCTAGTCAACTTTGAAAAAAGATTTAAATCGAGCATGAGGGCATCCAATGAACATTTTTCAGGTTGCAGAAAAAAAGTTGCATCACCCGCATATATTGTAAACTTTGTTTCTATACCATTTGGTTTTAATCCTGTGATACATGAGTTACTTCTGATTTTAATAGCAAGAATTTCAATACATAACAAGAATGAGTATGGAGACAATGGGCACCCTTGACATACGCCTCTAGATGGAGTAAAACTATTAGATAAGTATCCATTGTTTATTATTTTACTGTTGGGTTGATTGTACATGACCTTCACCCATTTAATGAGAGTTTCCCCAAAATTAAAAAATTGTAGAGATTTGTAGAGATGGATGAAATCCCATCTTACTTTATCAAAGGCCTTTTCAAAGTCAGCAATAAATAAAATTCCAGATTTTTATTTACTATCATACAACTGACATACTGTGTTATTTTTTACTCAGATATCTGCTGGCTCCATCAGACATCCCAAAACATCGGACATTTTGCTCCCAGAGGTTAAATTGTCATACAATTGCTGCTCAGTTCTAAGATTGAGCTAACTTAGCTTCCTAAATGGATTTTGGGATACTTTGCTAACCATCAAAACATTTTTGGGTTATGCTTTTATACTGAAAAACAAATATTGACTGAACTCTCAAATATCAAGTGTCGGGTTCAGATGTGTTATAAAAAGAGGCAGACCAAGGGGCCATATATTTTTATCATCTCACATGTCTGACTGGAGAATTCATTCTGCATGTCTGGGACATCTGACTTAGCAGTCTATAAAATGTGCCATAAAACCTGATTGTATCATATTGGCTTTAACTTCAGTGTGGGGATTTTTTAAATTACCCTTACAAATCTGTGACATCAGCCAGTATTTGTAAGTTGGGTCTCAAGAGGAAAGGGTAGAGGGGTTTAACAGAGAGAACAACAAAAACATAAACAAACAAGTAAAAGAACACTTAGCAGTGATGAAATTTTCCCCTTGTCACATTAACCATGGTTGTGGTGTCCTTAAATACATAACAGTATAGCAGATCATTGATGAATAAAATAAGAAGCTGCCCTCAGGCAACCACAGTGTTAGTCTACAGTTTTGGAAATATTTCAGAAAGATTACACAAGATTTCACAGGGAAGCAGACTGCAAACAGAGGCTCAAGTTACATAACCAGAAAGCTGTGACCGTCTTGTTTCATGAGAAAGTTAGCCATTTTTTGAATGCAACAGTGATGATCATCTCTAGGATAATTATAAGGCTGTTGGAGGGTGACATTATTAGCACATAATGTCTTGCATAAAATTTATGCAAGATATTTAATATCATGCATAAATTTGCAGATTCTTCTGTTTTTCTTTGTTCAGTGTAACAGTACTGTTGTTGTTCTGCTCACCCACACAATACAGTCATATATTGTGTATAATTAAACTGATTTTTGGTTTAGGATACAGAACTCTGAGTTAACTCTAACTAAAGTATACTGATTTATACTCTAGTTTTATCTGCTGACTGATTGTTCTGCAGCTACAAAATGCATGTCCTTGTCTTCTTCATATTATATCTGTAAAGTAAGTGAAGAAGTAATGGCCTGTCCTACCGTTATATGTCACTCTGGGTTTGGTTAAGCACAAGACCAGGTGAAGGTCCATCTCCTCTGAAGACACAAACTTGGAGCACACAGGGCACTTGAAGCCTGGAAGACAGGGAAAACACACAAAGAATGAATTTTTTACCTTCTCTTTTCATCCCCATGTGGTGTTTTTGCACCACATTTTCAGCGATCACTTGTCAATTTGTTCAGTACAGCACACTAATAGCTAATATGGCAGTATCAGCCTTAGTAGCTAATGATTCCATAAAAAATCATAGTGGAGCTTTAAGGATTCTAACTTTGTAGAAGTTTTCACCAGCTCGGTACTTATTTTCTGATTTGTTGATATAGTTGTGAAAGACAACAAACAATTTAAAGCCCCCTGAAGCACTATTGAAAAATACTGTATATCAGAAATAACAAGCTACAAAATGCGTTTCATAAGAAATACTAGCATGGAGTATGTGCATTGAATATGTATGACAATAGCAATCACCCACAGTTAAGATGTTACTTTTTTCCCAATAAATTCATTCTAATATTGAATGAATTTATTGGGAAAGAAGCAACTTTATGTCAGTCACTGATCGTATATGCGCATAGATTTATTCATTGATAATCATTTGAATAATGACACACATTATCCTCCCTAAACGTTTCCAGTTACAGAATTGGTTGTAATTACCCCTTCTATCAAAATTTTGTCGTTACAGCAAATCCTGCAGTTACCACTGACATTACTGTGCCCTATGTCACAGACGACCTTCAGAGCAACCCACATCCATCATCCATCAGCTGTTTGCATACAGTTCTGCAACAGGGCACACTGACAGGTGACACACGTCAGACGGATGACTGTAAATGTATAGTATAGTAAAATCTGTCCACATGCCGTTATACTGATGGGATAAATAGATTAGTGCAGCCAGGAGCAGGCTGTCTACTGCTTGTCTGACCTATTTAAGTGAATCACAACACACAAACACACATATGCATCTACAGGATGCCAACTCTCAAGATCTCCTGGCCATCTGCTGCCAATTAGGAATGTATAGTCTAGGTGCATTCATTTGAGAGAGGGATAAAGAGGAATTCCAGCTCTGGACAACTGCAAAAATCATTCTGAACAATGCTGAAAGTGAAGACTCAGCACGACCTGTACTCCAATGATGACTCACCCAGTAAACTGTATGGGATGCTGTCCAGGAAATTAAATTGCTGTGTGTGTGTGTCAGTCGGTCATGCTTGCTCTTGGTGGCTTTAAAACTCTGGCCTCTTAAAAGAATAGTTCTCCTAAAATCGCTCAAATAGGCTGAAATATGACAAAAGTGGGATTTATGACCCTGGAGCAATGTCTATGTTTCAGTTTCCTCTTATGTTTACTGCCCTACAGCAAATTCTGCTGCTGGGATTCATACCCACAGAATTACTGGAAACAACTGGTGAATTAAGACAACAAAGTATCACAATCTGAAACATCTGCTGCCTTGAGGAACAAATGAAAGCTGTAGATTCCCAAAACACTGAAGAAAGGTGGACATGTTTGAATGATGAGGCAATAGGATGATCATTAAAAAGTTTTCGCTCTCTTCATGCAGGCAGGTGATTGAAGATTGGGGAAGTTAAACATCATCACTGTGCTCTGATAAAAGCATGAGGATAAAACATGCTGATGGACAAAAAGATCTTTCACTTCCTTGAGGAGAGGGGTGCATCTTTTCAGTTTCAGTAAGAAGAGAAAGAACAAAAGAGGAAGACCAATTATGACACTGGAGTCGCTGGATTTCCACTCAACGACAATTACATGCAGCATTTCTCATGTCACAGTGGGCAGTTTTGTTATACATTTTATTAGCATTGTTCTCCTTCAGCAGTTACTTTGTAATGGTGGAGAGTCATGTGTCTCAAAGACCCTGACAGCTAGGCTGGTGGGAGCTTGGTTTAAAATGAAGGAGCACCACGGCAATCCTGGTTAAGGGCTTAGCATGGTCCCTGCACTAAATCATGCGTCCCCTGCTCTGTGGCTACGTCCACACTGTCAGGAGGAGCTGCATGTGAGTTTGCTTGCTCGTTCTTCTTGTCTTTGAAATTGAAAATCTTTCAAATCTGTTTGCTGGCATGTTTTTGAAGGACATGGTTGGGGAAGTAATTGGGTCAGATGTACCACAGACCAAAGAGCCAAGGAGGATGTGTGTAATCATCACAAATGAAGATGCAGTTTTTTTAGATTTAGAGAGGCTTGTAATTCTTTTGCTTGTGTGCAGGTAAGATTGAGAAGACAGGTGCAGGATCCATGCAATGGGCCTTTGGGGGTTTGGCATGATGCTAACAATGTCCCACAGTAAAAACTTCTGAAACTAAAAGAACTGCCTAACAAGCACTGGACCTTCAGTAGATTCCCATCACTCGAGAGAACTCTCAAGTGACCGTATGTCCACCCCTGGTAAAATCCTCCAGGAAGCCAGGATGCAAATGAGAATCTCCTTTGGGCCAAAAACCATGTTGGAGTCCAAACCAGATTTATGTGACACCTGAGGCAAAACAAGCTCTCATGTGAATGGGGAGGCTGTAGTCAAGTGATGAGAGATGGAACTGTTATCCTTTGCTTCCTTCAAGCACAAGAAAACCTGAAAGACCAGGAATGACATGGCACAGAATAAGCCTGACAAGATGACCTTAAGTATGGTTGAGGCTAAACATCTTGCCAAGGATGGGGATCAATGGGAGGGAGCACAGTGGCCTTACTTGCCACAGGGGACAAATAGAATTAAAGCTGGGCAAATTTTTTAAAAAAAGGGAAGCCATTTCCTGTTACAACATGTTTGCACATGACAGTGCAGCCTGCTGAGGACTCTGTCTTCTGGGGAAGTTACAAAATATGATACTGATAAGCAGATCATCCCCTAGTAAATGACATTTATACTGTAGTCTCTCTTCTTACAGCCCACAAGTGTGGCTGTTACTGCAGTGAACAGTCAATTCCATCTCTACAAAGACTGAAAGAACACCAACAGAATGACCAAAAGTACAAGATCTTGGATAATGATGAATGAGATGAGGATTCACCACATGGCAGGGTCTCTTATACTGCTGGTACTATTTCAACTACTGATGGTGCAGCAATTATACTTTATGAAGTAAATTATCTGCATCATGCTTGATGCCTTAAATGCTGATGAGGCAGAAATAAGACATTTACTCCCATCTTCACCTCTCTATGAGGCTGTACTCAGCTGTGAGTTGAGCTGCACACATCAGCATGCTAACATGCTCGCAATGGTAATGCAAGGATGCTGATATTTAGCAGAAATTCTGCTTACATCTAAGCTGAGCATGTTTGCATGCTAATGTTCACAAATTAGCATTAACTGAGGGGGCCGTGAATGTGTGTTCCAAATGCAACACCAATCTCTTCAATAGCTGTCATGCAACGTCAATGAAAAGCGGTCTGGAAGTGCATGGGACTTCCGAACTGGTGGAGGGAAGAGTTGGGCTGTCTTAACTAATAATAATTCATAGAAGTGTTTTTTTTTTTGTTCATTCTTCTTCTTAAAAGATAACAAGAATACATCAGGATGTGTATGAAATGGCAGCCAAGAACAGGTTAAAGCAAATCTATCTACTTATAGCTTAGAACCTGCTGGAATTCTTTTTACTTCAGGAGACTCCACCATGAATTCACTTTTCTCTTCCTCCATTGTATTCTTTGTGCTGAAAAACCCCAATGTGACACACACAGATACAGTTCTGCTAAAAGAACTGCTAGCAAGCCAACAGCCACTTGGCCACAGTTTAAAGACTTTACACACCGATAATCAGGATTCTTCAGAGTTTTGACTGAATAAGCACCACATCACTGATCCCTATCTTATCTGCCCAGGGTACAGTGTTCATTATCCACTGTCCTTAACTCAGCTCTCCTCCAGCCCCTGAATCAGCACATCCTGGACTCCATGCTATTAAATGGGATTTATGAATCATCATTTTATCGATCAGTTCAGTGATCATCGACAAGCCTGGCTGCAACCCATCTCAGCACCTATAACGCCTATAAGCATATGCACGAACACAGGTTCTTAGAATCACTTAAATTCTCGCTTTAGTTTTTACGAAGGCAGGCAAATTCTCAAGTTGAAAATTGCTTGGATAAGGAGTAGGTAGGTCTTTCAGAGGGCAGACATCAATCAGGAGTGACTAAATTACCCCCTCTCTTTCTCGTTCTGCAGTGCTCCTCTCTGCCATGTGTTGCTGGCAGTTTGGTAAATGAGCACTACAGGAAACTGTGGTTCTCTGAAGCACAGGCAAAAGGCAAAAATATGAACAGCATGAATAGGTTGTTCCAGGTTGTTGTAGGTTGTTCCAATGACATATTATTTTAGTTTTCTGATCCTGATTTTAATTCATTACATTTTATTCTATGCACTGCCGGTTAAAATAAAGATTAGCTTGTCCTGTAAATGACACCTTTGCTCTGTAGGCCAGAGAGAATTAGACAGACATGGGCTGAGTCGATGCAGGAGACCACTGAGGGTCATCCCATTGATAGCTGAGCTGAGGAACAGTTGGCCTGTATAATTCATATTACTGGCACCTGCACTCCAAGGGACATGGAGAGGGTAAAAAAGGAAGTAGAGTGAAAATAGAATCGGAGGGAGGGGGCTGAATAAATGTGCTTTCAGTTGCTGGGAAATGGGTTTAAGTAGGGTAAATGAGGAGAGCCCTTCCTTCTGTCAGGCTAATGTACCACTGCCTTCTACCTCCATCAGTTGGTGGGTCTCTCCATCTCTCCCTCAGTAAACATTAGCATCACACACAAACACAGAGCACCAGGAGGCAGCCGTGGAAAGACCAAAATATCCCACTCAGGTCCAAGTAAGGTCATGTAGAAAATAACACCTTCCATTGCAATCCAACACTGCATAAATGTAAGAACAATCTGTTGTTAGATGCTGCTATTGTTTCTTGGCAAACAACATCTGGGTGGAGTGACTGTGCACAGCGTCCTGCTGTAGTTACTTGTAGCAGCCTGGACAGAGACCTTCACTAAAACTGAACATATCTGTCTGGAGATGATTCACACAAGTGCTGGATGGACTGGTGACCTGGTTTTTGTCAAGAAACAGTGACAGCTCATAACTACCCCTAAAACCACTAATTGTAGTTTTAACATTTCTGTTTGAGTACAGATTTAACAGTTACAGCCCAATGATCAGTTTTAGAGGTATTGGTAGGCATATATTTGAGCTTTCAACAGAGCCAACCTAGCTGTTCCACCCTTCCTCCTGGTGCTATGCAAAGCTAGGCTAACCACATCCCGTCTATAGTACAGTCAATATGCCTTGTTCGTTCAGACCGTAATAACGGGGAAGTGGGAAAAACATCAGTGTCATCTTCGGATTTGGAGTTGTTTCTACTGTTCCCGTTTCAACAATTGTGGTCACAAGTGACAGCAAAGGTTCCACCAAGTGGTGTGTGCTGTTAGTCATGTGCCATCTGAGACTCGGCAGATGGACACTTAGGAAAAACAGTGGGAGGGGGGTAAAAAAACAGTCGGCTGGCAAACAAACCGAAGGCTTTAAGTGCCTGCTGACTGGCTCTTTATGCTGTACATGTGGATGGGGCATGGCTGTATGAGTGTTGCCACAACAGGCGCTGAATACACTCACAGTCAACCTAGCCAAGTTAGTGTGGAAAATACACTACCTGCTGTGCCTTTACTCTGACTGTGTGTGGTAGGTCTGCTTTGATCAGCAGGAGGTCTGGAACACAAAACAGCTGAAAACAGCTGACTGAATGATAATCAAAAACTATCAGAGGATGTGTGGGTCATAAATCATGATTAATCTCAACAGCACTGTACTAATAAACACCATTATTCTCACTCACACACCTTCGTACTCTCTCACATACATACATCATATGCTTTATAGTGGTGTACATGAGACACAATAGTTGTATGTGGGGCTGGAAGTGATGAACTTACAGAGAATTCTCACCTGCAGTTCTCCTCAGTGCTATGAAATGTTTGGCATCGTTGAGCTCATTGTTTTGGTTTTCAGGCTTGTAACTTGTCTCAGCGCTATCATCAACCCTGTCTCCAGCAGGAGCAGGCAGCTGTTTTCAGTGAAAGAGCTCTGATGAACCTACTGTATGCTATCTGCTCAGCACCAAGCAGCAGACAGACAGCGTTAGAGACCAGCTGGTGACAAGAGTGGAGCATTTAGCAGCCAAAGACACCAAAGCAGAACTAAAAGGAGAGTACATTTTGGACTTACATTCATCAGGAGGCCAGGAACACTTCCAGCGAGTGCTAATGTTTCTGTGTGTCTGGTGGATCTGCCACTAAGCAACTGTTTGCAATCCTGGTGGTACTAAAAATGTGATTAGGGGATAATATGCTAATTTTTTGCATACTCCTTACTCAACTGCCCCTGGGTGGCAAAAGAAAATCAATTACTGCACTAAGCACTCATTATGAACTCATTATCACACCATAAAACAAATGAATCTAGTTGGCAGACACTCCACTCTGCAGTCTAGTCTCATACACTTCACTAATAATTGAATATGGCACAGTGAATAAAGTAAATAAAGTTGACTTTGAGTTTCACTTCACTCTCTGTATGAGCTTTCTCTCTTTTGCTTTTCTCTAATAGTCTGTTAACATACTTTCAAACATCAATATCATTTAACTAATTAAAAGGTGCATCAAGTGCATGATGTGGCTCAAAGCAGGACAGCTATTTTCTGTCTCTTAGCGTTGGTCTCTTCATTTAATGAGCTCACGGTGGCTTAAACTCACAAGTATAGAAAGATGTGTTTCTTTGGGGGGGTATTTATTTACACACTGAGGAGTTAGCACTGGCTAACGTCAGCGACTAAGGACTTGGTCATACCAACAGCAAACTTTGGGGAACATGATCAGTGGATTTCCTTGTAGGAGTAAAGCAGGCTTTCAAAGAGCTTCCATGTAGAGTTCAACATTATCTGTCACTGACCAATTGCTAACAACCTTTACAGTGCTGACCTGTGAAGAACCAGAGTCCAAAATGGAAGGAAGCTATCATGTTAGCTGTGTCATGTGATCTGTATTCACAACATTACCAAGCTGCCAGTTTCACGAAGACATGAGCATTTTGCTGTGTGGAAGCTAGGGGCAAGCTGCGACTGCTAAACCTTATGCTGCCAGTATGCTTCATCAGAGCTGCCTGTCAGATGGTCAAACAGCTTTGCAAACCTTCTACGATGGTCAGATTTTCACCCCACCTTTGAGTGCTCCTGTCTGGAACCGCTATAATGACTTTATATGGTTGGACAACACATTGTATCAACTAGTTCTAGCATGAACAAGCCCCTAAGATGTCAGGATACTTCAGACAAAGTGCTTGTTGGATTGTTGAACCATTTATTCCCACATATTTCCGACCTGACGCCCTCAGTTTTGACAATTTTTGAAACTTTCCAAAACAGACGATCAGACAGTCAAACCCACTTTACACAGCGGCTGGCCATGTATGTGGAGGTGAGAAAGCATGCTCCAACTCACAAAGGAGGAAGCGAGAAGTGAATCCAAACCCAAGCTTCAAAACATCTCTTTCAAAACTTGTTAGTGATGTCACAACTGCTACATCCATGTAGTGAGAGATCAGCAGGTCTGCTGCAGTATTCAAATGACGGGACGCAGCGGAGATTAGGAGAGCAGGTTAGGTAGCTACTGGCTTATCTCATCAAGATAGATTTCAGCTAACCTGGACTGACCACCGTTTACGCCATCATAGCTCAGCTCTGTGGTGCATGATCTCCTGGAACCTCACACTAACCTGTGGACATTTTTCCACTAAGACACAATATCACTGTTCTCAGTATGACAGAGTGGGCAGGCATCACTGCTTCCTTGTTAATGAATAATGATGGGAACAGTAAAAATCTGCCAGACAGTGCTTTGTCTCCTCACTAACCTCTTTGACAGCTCCAATCTGGCTTTAGCTCTTTACAGGAAACAGACTAGCAACAAATCCATCCTCACTCTGCAGATGGACAATATCAGCCAGCATCTTTGAACTGTCTCATGAAGCAGAAACAGCCTCCTGCTGATTTTCATCAAAAGGAATGAAAGAATGCAGCTACTGTAAAAATAAAAAAAATAAAAATAATACGCAAAAACAAAATGACCACGTTGTATTTACAACACACTTCATCATTTATGGTGTACAATTGTTACAGCTTGATCTTATATCTCATGGGAAATCCAAACTTATTATATGAATCAACCTTTTTGATCCTGTATGTACGAAAATGTGGGACATGTAACTTCTATCATGGCAGCTTTGCAGAGGACACCTTCACCGATTATTACACAACCGCAAACCCTTTTTTAACTGTATCACAGTATTAAAGCCTGCAATACTGTGACATGCATATTCCTGTATGGTTATGTACCCATGCATACCTGTGCAAATACAGATACATTGTATAGTTATCTGTAATACTAATAAGCTAAAAATACTATTGACACACCTTTCCAAACTAAGATAAGACATCACTATACAGTATTGGCCTGTTCACACCAGAGAGTGGGACAGTGAAAATCATCTTTGTGAAATGTTGTGGTCCTAGAAGCTTGGTGGTGTAGTGTCAACGCCCCAGTTGGTGAACCACTGTAACTGGCGAGGTAACCTCTAGCTGTCTCTTATACACAATTTTGTTCAATAAATCAGTGACTGTGGCACAGAAATAAAGCTCTTTGAGCTAACAAGCTTGCTTAGCAGTCACCCAAGCTGCCACCCAAAGATCGGAATCAGACCATCAAGACAGAAATGATGATATCATCAACAATACTTTACACTGACCTTGGCATTGCTTGCACAGGTGACTATTCTGGAGGCTCACAAAACAGTTGTTGAAGGCGTTTAAGATGTGAATCTGAAAATGTCACACCAAAAAACACCCAAATTGTCAGTGAGTTACTTCACTATTGACTGTCTGCAGAGCAGAGGTTATATATATATATAATGTAAAACACACTTCTTCATGGTTGTGCAAGAAAAATATGTCACCTGACGTGTCTTTTTTATGTTGACTTACTCTTTATCTTGTCAGTTAGCCACTCAGAGTCTGGGGCGTGTGTTCGACCAGTGTTGTAATATAATAACTATATAACTATTTTTAAACCTGGACCTTAATTTGGTGTCTAAATGACTAATAGGCACAAAAGGTTTTGGAATTGGCCCAGTAGACTGCCTCAGCCAGCAGTCACAAAATGGGCTGCAATGTGGGCTGCCCACATAATCCTGGTGGTTAACAGTGGCCATCAAAGTACATCCACAAAAAGTGTTTGCCACTAACAGGCTCAGATGGTTATTCTAAGTGTGTGACAACATAATGGAAAGGATATTTTCACAGATGAACTTTTTTGTGAAAGAGTAAGATCCTTTTAGTTTAACCAGAAACAGCTATTATTTCACTCTCCTCAAAGCCACAAGAACTCATTTTCAAAACCAGTAACTCTACGTCACAGATCATCACAAAACACACTTAAAAACACAAAGTAAAACTCACCAAAACCATCGTCGTTAGACTTTCCACTGTTCCAACAATCACCAGCTCTGGCTTGGTTGGAATAAACCCTAATTCACCAAATCAGATGTGAAAATATTGTGGCTCTACTCTCAAGTCTACACAATTTATAACGCTCAAACAAACCCTATTTGAAGGGAACTGAACATTGAATGTAGTAGGTTGGATGCTGATGATTGTTTTTCATGTTGTTTTCTGCTGAAGTTTATAACATTACTGCAGTGGATGTTGAGCTAGCATTAGCTTTGCCGTCATAAAGATGTGTGTGTGTGTGTGTGTGTGTGTGTGTGTGTGTGTGTGTGTGTGTGTGTGTGTGTGTTGCTGCTGTATGTAATTTTGCTTCAGGGACATGCCCTGAAGGTAATGATACAGCATCGTGAAAAATAAATAGTTAAACTGCAAGAATTCATTTGCTTGGCAACGCTGTAGAACTTGGATTAGTACCCAGCAACAAGCTTGCTTAGACCATAGCTGTAATATCAGCTGTAATGTTTGTGTAACCATATCAGCTGTAACCATGTAACCATATCAGCTGCAACATGCAGTGAAGCTAACACAGATCAGACTCCTGCTTAACATGTTTGGCAGTGAAGTTTTTAGTTTAGAAGCATTTATTGTGGTGATATTTAAGGAGAAATGCAGCTAAACTCAGTTATTGTGATTTTCTGGCTGCAAAAACACTGATCGAGCTGATGACGGGCAGTACTGGCTCAGGTCTGTGGGACCTGACCAATCAGGGCAGACTGGGCTTTTTGAGAGGGGGCCTTGGAGTTAAAACTAGTGTTTCAGACAGAGGGTGAAGAGAGGTGCTGCAGCAATGTACAGTTTTTTGATCACTGACACTTGTAAACTTATTCTAGTACACCCCCAAATGAAAGTATGAACCTGGAAATGTGCACATTATCTTACTGTTAAATTAGCTGAGAGGTGCTAAATCATTGACAGTGTCATCAGGACAGCTTCTTATTGCTTCTGGCATGTTCTGTCTGACTGATTCAGAATCACCATATTACAACTTAATCAAAAATAATACTTCATAGTGCATTTCACAAATGATTAAACTGAGTGAACTTCAGTATTTATTGATATGGTTGGTGCTGCAGCTCACCATCACACAAACAGTCTAAGACAGAGTAAGGTGAGTTATAGTATTCCACAAGAGCAGACAGCTGGTGCTGTCTAACCACAGGTCAAACAGGGACAAATGCTGCATGCTGTTTTCAGTCTGGCCTTGTGTAATAATCTACCTACAGTGTTTCTGTTTTGTAGTTCTTCAGGATTCAGTCCTAGAAAGATTCTGTAGCAATCCTTTATGCACTGTACAAGATTTATTCCGCAACACCAATAGCACAACAAAAGAAACAGTACACAAAGTGTGTCGACTCAAAGATTCTGATTTTCTTAAAATCTTGGGAGAACTGCTAGATCGTAATACACTAGTAGTATGTTTCTTGTTGTATTCGTTTGCCTCCTTACGGACATTATGCACAAAAACAGATATTCATTATATCGTATAATGGTTGGAACATCTGTTCTTTTTAGAAGGAATAATCTTGAATGTTATTTTTGGCCAATTCAAACAGCCCTAGAGTCGACAGGGTATATCACTCATGTGCCACTAAGGCAAGAGTAGTGTACCATTAGCTACTTCACCATCTCAGCGTCGCTCCCTTGTACCGAGAACACCAATGTTCAGGACAGAATGTCACAAGTCATTTTGTGGTTCTTGGAGCCACAGCAGTGGGGGTCTGAAAATGAAATGCTTGTTCTCAGGGTGGTGCTATAGGAAGAGTGTGGGGTCTTGAAATTTCAAAGGGCGGATCACCATGAGAGCTGAATATGCCCAGCAAATATCATGGAAATGTGCTTGTTAGATAATGAAGCATCATGTCCAGAGAGCCGATATGTGCTGGTGCCACTTCACAGTCATCAGAGACGGGTAAGAACACCGCAGAGGTGTGACTGCCTGTCACACTGTGCCTACTTCCATGGTTTTTCGCCACATACAAATGTATAGAATGGATACAGAGTCAAATTAAATGCATATTACAGAAGAATATTACAGCTGGTGTTATAATGCAGAGCGATAAGTACAGAATACAGTTTAAAGAATTATTTATTTATTTATCTTAGATTTGACCCAGCTATTATTACTTTTCATAGGGAAACAGCAACTTAGGTCCTTAAATCCAATTTGTCAGTCTGAGCCCCATCCTCTATGAGCACAGCCATGAAATCAAACGTTTGCTACAATTTAGAACTGTATCCATCCAAAGCAGGCTGCTGAGCTGCTCTCACACTCTGCAATAGGAAGCTGTATCCATTCAAATCAGTCACTGACAACACGAAAGCATTTCCATCATGAGCCGACGGTCTAGCAGGGACGGACATTCTGCAAGCAGCCCAAACATAACGGTTACAGACTTTGGACTGTGACATTCATTATCTTCCTGTGCACAAGACTGCTTTATCAGGAAACGAAGGCAGAGCATAAATCTTTGCCAGGTTTTTGAATTCTATGATTAGGTTTGATTCAAGGTTTTGAAAACAATCAGAGATCAACTCAGACCATTTTGTGTCAGTCTGAGGGCACAGTGTGCCTTTCCAGAGATGTTTATCTAAATATCTAGATAATCTAGATACAAACAAGACAGATTATACAAAAAGATGGGCTGCTGTGTGAAACATGAAACAGAATAAGATGATTTGCTATTCCTTTTTGACATATAGTCAACTGAAAACAGTACAAAGACAATATATTTAATGTTTGACCTCAGCAACATGTTTCAAACAAGCTGGGACATGAACAACTACAACATTCCACAGGTAAACAGGTTCATTGGTAACAGGTGATAGTATCATGATTGGGTATGAAAGGGGCATCCTGGAAAGGCTCAGTCGTTCACAAGCAAGGATGGAGTGATGTTTACCACATTGAGTCATGTTTTTGTCCACACAGTCCAATATTTATTCTCTTTTAGCTCTGTGTTGGTCTCCACCAACTCCTGATGGAAATAGAGAGCCAAAGCCAACATTAGTGTTACATTAGTTGACAAAAACTAGGATGAAACATGTTCATCGATTAGCTTTTTTCTTTTTTTCAATAACTTAGACGAAAATGCACCACCAGCAACAGCACAGTCAAGATTCAGTGAGTGTGTGTGTGTGTGTGTGTGTGTGAAACAGAGAGAGAGAGAGTGTGTGTCTGTAAACACATGTGTCAGTTGTACACTGTTGTGTTTTGGAGCCTAAACTAAACCAAACTGAAATCTTTCTTTTCTTGTGAGATGGCAAGGGGCGTGACGAAGTGGCGGTATCTGAAGGCCTGGTACTGAGAGCGGGTTGTTTTTTCACTTTTCACTTTTCACTGCTCATGATTCATTCATTCATTTTACTGGTGCTGTTCATCCACGGAACACAGTGTCAACACTTTTCAGTGGGACTATTTCTTCTGGGGAAAGTAGTTCCTCAGCAGTAGTATATTTGGGTGGAGACAACTACAACTCCAAACACATCATCTCTCTCGCTCCCTCACACATACACACACACACACACACACACACACACACACACACACACACACAGTGAAATACAGGCCGTGTTGTGTCATTCATCAGGTTGTTGTATAGAATTGATCTGGTGTGGTTTAAACCTAATCTGTGTATTTCTCAGAGGCATCGTGCTCCGTCAGCGTTCAGCACACTTCACTGAACAAACTGATCGATCGGTGAGCTGCTGGCTCCAATATTACAAAGCTGCTCTGCTGTATTTTCATCAAGACTATTGAGACTGTTAAATCTTCAGTCTTTAAATTAAGAACCAGTACCATTAACAGAGAGAACGCCACCTGCTAGCACAGCCTGCAGACATATGTGTGTGTGTGTGCGTGTGTGTGTGTGTGTGTGTGTGTACTATTGATTCATCCATGCACCATTATAGAGGAAGGAAACTTGACGAGTTGAGTTAATTATTAGGCGCCTGTCTGCTGACTCACACTTGAATTAACAAACTGTGCACACAACCTGCTGCATGTGCATGTACTGTGCATGCAAGAGTGTTTGTTTTAGTAAAAACTCACTTGCATCAACATTGACATAAATACCTACCAGCGTTTTTTAAGCCCTTACTGCACTATGATAAAGTAAACAGACTAAAGGGACTGTGTGATGATGAACATCTCACGTGGAGGTAATATAGATGTGTTCTCGCTATAACAATGACAACACTAGGAGACCTCACACACAGCTGTGAACTCCAAATGTTCCTAGAGTGGCTTAAAAGCAGAGAAGCCCCCTTCACAACAGTAACTTTAGCATATAAAATATATGTTAGCATGAAATTCCTGCTCTTTGACTGCTGCACAAGAGCATGTTATAATCACCATGCCAGCATGCAAAATGAACGCCTGTTAGATATGTGAGGCCAAAGCAGACACACCAGAACCTGGTGTGTCTCATTCTTGTAAGTATACTTGTATTATGAGACAGAATTAAAGTTTTGCTAACAGGAGGGACATGAGAGCTCCTTTGTGCAAACTGAGGTTAAGCTCTGACAGTCTAATTATACCTGACAAACCAACACTGGGAATATGTGCCTTGTACTCCTCTCTTCGTTCATTGTGAGGACATTTTAACTGTTTTCAGTATCTGGCATTTTATTTGCATATTAAGCAGAACATCATCTGAGCAACCGTTATTGGTGACTCAGTAAACGCTGAAGAGACTTGTGTCATAAATCCCATTTTCTTCACTCAGGATCTGATCACTGTTCATGTGACTTCCTGTATATTCTTTACTCTGCTGGAAACTGTCCAACATAGCTGCAGCTTTTTTGTCACGTCTCCCGGCTGCAACCACCTGCTCTCATCCACTTTCCAAGCGAGGCAGAATTTATCTCAAACAGGCCTGTTATCTTTTATCTTCTATTAAAATACTTCTAAGTGCCTGGAGAGATTTTTATCTTTATTCTGTGAGCAAAGGTTTTCCATCACTTTTCCATCAGTTTAACAGGAAACTACAGCCCAGTCCACTTTTTTTTACACTACTTTTATAAAACGCTGATTGTTGTCAATAAAAAAAACATCCAGAAGAGCACTGGTAAAAAAAAAAAATCTGCAGCCAAATAAAAACACATCTGAAGTGCTGTCAAAATGAAACCAACAGGTGGTGATACAATCCTCACCCTAAAGACATGTTGGCCAACAAGCTTTCCACAAAGCTTTAAAATGGCTATTATCACCCCAATTTATAAATCTGGTGCATTAACTGATGCCAGTAATTATACACCAATATCAATTCTCCCACCAATGTCAAAAGTACTTGAAAAGGTTATCGCTAATCAATTGATGATCCATCTTGAAAACAATCAGTTTTATCATCCAAAACAATTTGGATTTCGCAAAAAATGTTCAACTGAGATGGCACTGTGTCACTTCATTGAGAGAATAAAATGTCACTTGACAATGGAAATGTGGTTGGAGCAGTGTTTCTGGACTTGAAGAAAGCCTTCAACTCTGTAAGTCATGAGATACTTGTCAGTAAACTAAGACATCAATTTAATTTTTCTGCCCTTGCTATTAGTTGGCTTAGCTCATATTTGGAATATCGACATCAGTGTGTTCGCTTACAGAATGTGAAAACATCCCCTCTGTACAGTAAGACTGGTCTGCCACAGGGATCAGTTTTAGGTCCTATTCTTTTTTGCTTATACATAAATGATTTGTCTACTATATGTACAGACACTGAATGCCACATGTATGCTGATGATACAGTGTTTTATGTTTCAGCAAAGAACTCCTATCAAACTTCAGAGATCTTAAGCAGACAGATGGTTACTGTTTCAGAATGGCTACAAAGGAACCACTTAACAGTTAATTACAAAAAAACAGTATCAATGTGTTTTTCAATAAGAAAGAAAGTCCCTGAGAAATTTCACATCACTATTGATGCGAAAGAAATTGAGGTGGTAAAGGAGTTTAAATATTTAGGTATAACTTTGGATCCTCAACTTAAGTTTGACGTACATATAAAGAAGCTATCTAAAACTATAAAAAACAGTCTGAACTGCTTTAGACTTATCAGGTCATGTCTCTCCTTTAAGGCAGCTCATTTATATCTGCATGCCATGGTTCTTTCACATTTCTCCTATTGCATCACTGCCTGGGCCCAGGCCACGGACTCAGCTACTACACCTCTATTCTCACTTTATAAACAAGCTTTGAAAATTTTAGATCAGAAGCCACAAAAATGGCATCACTGCAAAATCATTGAGAAATATAATTTGTTGACTTTTTCCAATTTTGTAAAATTCTCCTTCCTGAAAGTTGTTTTTAAGTGCTTAAATGGACTGGCCCCACAAGTGATGTCTCAGATCTTTAAAAAGACAGACAACTGGAGGACAATGACAAGGATCATAACAAAGCAAAACTGTAAAATCCGAAGGTGCAGGACAACATTTGGGCAATCATCCCTCTCAGTGCAAGATACGCACTTATGGAATTCCTTACCATCAGAAATTAAATCCGAAACAGAACTCAAGAAGTTTAGTGTGAAAGTTAAACATTGGCTTAAGCAGCAGCAGAAATGTGAACATTAATTTCTCATAAGTGATTATTACTATAGTACTTTACTAATGTTTAATGTTAAATTTAACTTGTGTTTTAACCTGTAATTTACTGCAACTGTGTTTATTTATTCATGGTACTTATTCACTTTATCCACTGTATTACTCACTGTATTTGTGTTATTGCATTTGTATTGTATTCTGTATATTTTATTCTATTCTAAAGCCTGACCAGGGACAAAGACTGCAAATTAGCTGAAGCTAGACGTCTTATGTACATCACACTTTCCCATTTCCTGTGGCAATGTTGTATGCATCGTCCCTGTTAAATAAACATTAAATAAATAAATAAATCAGAAGCCTGAAAAAACCCATAACTGGACAGCTGTCTGCGAGCAGAGGTAACACTGGTGTACAGGTTGGATTATGTAGCAGTGACCTCTGTAGAACCTTCTGATGCCTCTGTTCCTCAATAAAAGTGAAAGTGTGCATTAATGTGTAAACATATGAAAAGTCCAGTTAGCACAGTTAGCACCAGCACCATTTTGGCCACATCAGCCATTGCAGAAAACTGCCCCATGTCAACAGAGAAGATAACGGTGCAACGTCAAACAAAGGAGATAACGGCGTGCACTCAGTCATCACAAGCCAAAAGTTCTGCTCTCCCTGTCCACATGTCAACACTGCAAACAGCTAGTGACGATCTTCACACTGGAAGCCATTTGCAGTGACCTAAAACTGAGCAAGCGTGTGGACAAAAAGCCAAAATACAAGAACAACCAGCTCGACAACAGAAAACATCTCAGGTCTACTTGAAGAACTCCTCCTGTGCAGCACTGATTGGCCACCTAAAAACAACCTTGGCCTCTGATTGGATAACCTCAGCGTGCAACGAGGAGAGCTGTGGCTGATCTGTGGATGCTGTTGTGGTGTTGGTAATGACATCAGAACAGACGACAGGGTCACCTGATCAGCTTTAGGGCCTCGACTACGTGTTCAGTGGTCAGAGGGCTCCAGTCAGTGCAGCTGCTCCGGCTAATCGAAGAAATCAGCAATAACACGTTCACACCGTTTATCTTAACAATGTTTGACTCCTCTAACTCATGTGAGTCATCGTCCTCACACATGAATGCCATGAAAAGCAGCGGGGGACACTCACTCAATGGCTGGCTTCTCCATCACTATTTTATGTTTATATTCATTACCTTGTCTGTCCTAATTATGTTAACTGTGTGTTGCTACCTTGGCCAGGGCTCACTTGCAAAAGAGAGGTCTATCTCAATGTGATTTTTTATCCCTGGTTAAATAAAGGTGAAAAAAAAAAAAAAAAAAAAAAATCACTGTCTGTGGACGTTATATTAACACCACCCTGCTTCCTGGTGGACCTTTGTGCTTTTTGAGTATGGAAGTTAATATGGTTCATCGTGGTCTCAGGCTTGATTTTGTCATGTTTTCTTCAAAACTGACAAAAAATTGTTTTAAAAATTCCCTAAAACAAATTCTAAGAGCTGGTGTGATGTCTTCAAGTTGCTTGTTCTGTTAAACCAGCAGTCCAAAGCCCCAAAGTATTCAACGTACAGTGTGAAGAGAGGAAAGCAGCAGCCTGATTGACACCTGATCAGTGGACTGATGAACACTTTCAGCACAGAGCTGTCACTCAGGTCATGACCTGAGCATGCATCTGTGGGAGTTTACATGTTACAACTTTCTAAAACGAACACACATTGGATATCTTATTGGCTGATTCCTTTATGTTTACGATCAATCTATTTAAATGAGACTATTCTAAGGACAATATATAGACTTCAGTGTTTCCTGGCCAATGCAGACTTTCTTGCTCGGGGTCATGACCTCTGCAATCTAAGCTCCAGCCTTGCTGTGTTTTCCTCATTTTTTATTTGGTGAGCACATGTGTGGTCTGCTGTCACGTGACGGCATCAGTCTGAACACAGTGCTCACTCTGCTGCTCTGGAATCAGCTGTTTAGCAGATATTAACTGTGTGAAATGTTTCCCCTCATCTTCAAGTCTGTAAACCATCATCAGTCACTGAGCTGTGTCAACGCACCGCGGAGGCTCTGTCCTCTTACCTCCGAACAGATGAGGCGAGAGGTGTGCTGGTAGTGATCCGATCAGCAGCCGGGGACCTTCGTGCCCTCCGCCTGATCGCTCTCTGTCCGCCGCCTCCTCCGGGCTGCTGCCGCCGGACTCCTGGGAGCTGTAGGCTCCGCTGCTGTTCGGAATGTTGATGCCGGACTGAGGTCTGGTCCCGGAGCCTCCGGAGCCCCCCACAGACCTTGCCCTGGCACCGAGGTGCTGGCTGGTGCTGGACGTGGCTCCGGACGCGCTATACGCGTGGTACCTCACACCGCCGGCGGTGGTCCTGCTCACGTTACTGCCATTGCTGTTGGACGTGCTGGAGGGCAGATCCGAGCCGGAGTAGGCTCTGGTCCGTCCGTTAGCAGCTGGGTTAGCGGTTGGGCTGCTCTGCTTTGCTCCCATGTTGACCTCCAGTGACTCGGCTTTGAAATATTAAAGAGACGTCCGATGAGCCAGTGCGGGACGGTGCGCCAGATTTACGCCTGAGGCAGATGGTTAACAGGACCGACACTGGAAGAAAAGAAAAGCAGAACTAACTCTGCGCCGCTACGATCCCGTCGACATTAGGGAAATACAAGTTAGTTAAAAGTTGAGCCGGCCATCTGTGACAAGAGCTAAAGATGTGTGTAAAACTTCAGGAGCCGTCACCATCGTATTCCGTGCTGCAGGTAACGTTAACGGTGATCCGTGCTCGTCTGAGCCGCTGCTGGGGAACCGCTGAACTCCGGCCGCTGGTTCCTCCTTAGGGTCCGCTCCGCCATGGCTCGCGAGCAGCATGAAGGAGCGACGAGTCGGGCTCCTCACACCTCCCCGCCTGATAACACATTGCTCAAAAGGAAGTGATAGAGGAGAAAGCACTGCACAAAACCGTTTTTTTCAGCGGCACCAAGGAGACTCGGTGCACAAGCTAGCCGTCAAGCGTACTGAACTGAGTAGTATTTCCGCGGAGAGGTTTCAAAATAAAGCCATTGCGGTGGTTTATACTAGAAACTGTCTGCGTTGACATTGTCACTGTTAACACGGACAATTTCCAATATAAAATATTGACTGTTAAATTCTATCTGCTGTAGTTTTCATTGATAAAAAAAAAAATGTTTTAGAGAGGTGCTACTTATGGTCATCTTAGAGGCTGTAGTTTATGGCGCTGTCTGTACACCGAGAGATGTTTCTTATATTCTGTCTTAATTTATATAAACAGGGACACTTATACTGCCAGGAAGCCAATACTGTTATCACTTTTAATAAATGAGCAATACATTTCAGCATTGAACAAGCCAAAACTCTACAGCCATGCTACGGATACTCTGTGAGACTACACAGCAGTACTTCAAGCTAAATGCTAACATCAATACTAAAATATGAAGATGCTGACGCTAACTTACTCTAGCTAATATTCGGTAATTAGTGTAATAGGAGTAGAGAGCATGTTTTCAGTAGAAGGTGCAACATGAGGCCGTGTACAGGCTAAATGCTTTCTGTTGGATGAACTATGTAACAGCAGCACCATTTCAAAATGACCTCAAACACCTGACATCTTTATTCTGCTTTCTGGTTGTTTATTGGCTGATGTGATAAGCTCAGACTCTAATAAAGCAGTATGCACCTGTAGACTTGTAACCTATGTTAGATAATTATTTACCACAACGATTATCATAAGTGCTTTTATTGTTGTTACTGTCACTTAATGTTTCATAGTAAGGCACAATTAAAGTAGCCAGCATGTTATCTGCAACACACAGCAATAAATAACAGCAATAAAAGCGGTCCTGTTTATTGAGATGAATTACCATAACCCCAAGCTCGTTAGCAGAGAAAACACATTGAAAAATGTGAAACACTATGACATGGTTTGCAAAATTGTGAGCAGTTATGTGAACTATAAATCATTCTTAAACTTTAAAAAATGCAAAAATTCTCGATCCATCGATAAAAAAAGAATATAATATTGCTAATGGAATGCAGTTTGTAGTTTTCTTGTTGATCTAGGGCCTTGCACGATGCCACATACACCTGTATATATGTCATCTTGTATGTATGTAGGCTATACAGATCTCTACTGCTACATTAAGTGACAGTACAGATTAACCTTGAAGACTGTATAGACTGTATGTCTATATCACCATAAACAGGAAAGACATCAGACCCTTCAGCATAGTTGGATACAAGCAATGAATAACACTCTACAGCACTTGTAGTTGTCTGGTTCATGTCATGTGTAAAAAGCACTCTGACAAACAAATATATGACCTCCATGACTCACAGATCAAGGTCAAGCCAGCCTGGACTGAATCTGCTGCTTTGTCCAAACAATGGATATCAGTATTTACAGTGTTTGCAGTCTTACTGTACACAAAATTCATTTCAGCTACGTAGCAACTTGGCACACTTTGCTGAAGACTGAATTTACATTTATGTTTAGTAAACATGCCTTTCAGTTTATGCATACTTTTCAACCTTATCAAGTTTCTAAACAGACATCTTCCATCATGTACTCCACAAGGACTGTGTTTTGAAAGGACATTTTATAATCTGTCATTTTACTTCATATTTCATGTAAACATTCCTCTGAAGAGGGCACAACATGATGCAATGTTTATACCGTGCAACTCAATCTACTGTCATTATCGCAAGTCGTGCTTTTAGTTTGAAATCCAAAGGGATTATTTGTGGCGTGATTGTGTATCCATACGGGAACTTGATCAACTTCGGACCTCAGCGTCGGATGACGTGAGCAGCAGCGCAGCAACGTCAATAACAACAAGGGTCTCACCTACATGTATGGTCTTCCTCCTGAACTCCTCATTCTAATTTTTTTAAGCAGCAAACAACAAGCAGAATTCTTGTTTTGTTTTATTGGCACAGAATCGCGTAATTATACAATTTTTATTTTGTTACCATCTTGTTTTTGAAATTCCATCCATCAAATGATGTCAACAGTTATTACCTTCAGTCCAGGACATACTTCACCCCTTTTAATTCTGCTGCCTGTTGTTTCAATCTGTTGCACAATAACTTTAAATCACATGGTCAGGAAACTGCCACGTTCTTGTGGCTGCAGATGTTATGGTACATGAAGAGCCTAGATTGGTTGACGGCTGTAAAGAAAGACAGTAAAGATTTCTTCTAAGCAATGAAATATTTCATATTGAGAACCAGCTATCTGAATTATATAATAGTACAATAACACAGACACCACAATTCAAGATAGAAAATGCAACCATCAACATCTGTGCTGCCAAGAATATAGTGTAACAGGCCCAGGATGAGGGGCCAGTAGACAGATAATAATGATGTCCTGTAACGGACAGAGAAATAATGAAGCAGGCAACAGGTGATGTGTTTCCTTCTCTTGCTTCTGCCAGACTTTAATTTTATAAACATATTGTAACAGTCAGAGTCTGCAGCACTGTTACTGTAATACTGAATAGCGCCACATGGTGGTGGTGCCTCCTTTTGTTGCACATGTAGAGCCGTTTTGTTGTTCGCCAATGTATCACGCCCTGCGGACATCCACGAGGAGGAACTCCCAAAACGAAGACTCAGTAATGAGCTGGTGCTGGTCGTGCTGTCTATGTTTTACAACACATGTATGTTTAGTGAACGTAGCGCCATGGAGACCTGGCTTTGTATGGTCGATGTTCTATATTATAGAATAAAACTGTTGAGTGAAATCCCAACTTCTCCGCCTGTCGACTCTCTGAGCTAACTGACCAACTGGAGCCTCCGCTAACTGCTAATCCTGCTAGCCTCTCCGCCTGCACCTACGCTCGTTACAAGTGGCGCCCGAACATCATCCTCTGGACCTCGCTTCAGCTCTCTGACCCACAGTACGGACCGGACCGGACTGCTTTCTGCATGTTTTCACCATGGGAGTCCGTGTAAGTGGATGCTTTACTGTTTCACCGGACATTACCGGGCTGAATCTGGAGCTAACTGTGACTGTGCACGTGTGGCGTATCGGAGCGCGGTGGACACTGTGTCAGATGTGTGTTTTTCTTCACTCTTTTGCTTATTGAAAGTACCGGAGTAGTACCAAGAAACAAAAAAAATATTTCCCTCTAAGATTGAGTGACTTAAAACTTTCACCTTTACCATGGATTGTGGACTATTTCACTCTTAATGCAAATTGACTGGACTGGGTGAGTAGAGGACAGTGTGGTTCTTGAAAAAAAAAAAGAAAAAAAAAGAAAAAAGTGTCTACTGTGTTGTTGTTGTATCTGTTAAAAGTTGCATTATTTTCACTGTGTTTTTTTTGTCATTCAGCCAATTTAAAATTTTCAATGAGTATTGTGTCCTCCTGTAGTAAGACTATTATAGTCATTTTTCCTCACATAGTATTACGTTTAAGGGTCACAATGTTCTGCTTTTGCTATGTGTGAAAATCATATATACACAGCGCTAAGTGTAAATTGTGAGAGGCAGTATTATTTGATATTAACTGCATTGTGAACAGTTACTTTAGCTCTGCTCCCCAAAACTAACAAAGTGTGGTACTAGTTTTTAAAGGTGTGTGATTTAAAGCATTTATGCAAAATGGCGTCCCACCCAGACATACAAGCTGACGAGTTTGACCCTGACTCAGACTTGGACTCGGAGAATCTTGTAAGAAGCACCAATCCTCAAAGCACAACTTCGACCCTTGAACAGCAGGTTCAAGACTTGCATACAGAGGTAGACAGACTACAGGAATGTCTACAGGACTCTCTTGCCCTGCAGCATGCTCAAACAAACAACAACAACAAAGACTCTGGTCCTCCTGCAGTCCAAGAATCAACCCCAACCCCCATGGCCACTTCAACTCCATACACACCTGCTGCAACCATAGCACAGCCCATGCCCCGGGATACAAAATCATACTCTGAAGCTCAGGCTGGACACTCAGGCTCTTTCCTACAGCCACATTCACTCGAACTAACCAGCACATCCAGGATGATCGCTGCAGCATTGCATCATGCTAAGCTTGAGCCCCCTGTGTTTGCTGGTGATACTAAAGTACACCCCGAGAACTGGTTGCAGGCCGTCAATACCTACAGATCTTCACTGAACCTGACTGATGTACAAGTACTGAATGAACTGCCGCATTTCCTTGCAAAAGAGCCCAGCAAGTGGTTTAAAGCACTCAGTTCACGTTATCACATGAGCACAGTTCTGTCAGCTCTTCAGAACCGTTTTTCTGCCATCTGATAACCAAGAACGTGTCCTCAGAGGCATTCTTGACCGTGTCCAAGCACCGAATGAGCCCCTCCCAACATTTGTGGCCCACATGCAGAGTGAATTTAACAAATTAAAGAGCCCACCGCTGGCACAAGAGCAAATTGAACTGATATGTAAACATTCTCTGGAAAAGTACAGGGTTGCACTGTATGGCACGCCTATTCCCTCAGTAATGGATGTTGTTGCGGGCTCACGAGCTCCATGCGATCCTGGGACCAAGCAGCCACCAGTCTCCTCCTGCACACTTCAGAGGAAGCCAGAATAACGAGCCCCACTGTTTCAAATGCTCTCGACCGGGGTTCACATCTCGCACTTGCCCGAGCTGCAACGCCGCACCCCATGTGACATCTCCCCACACTCATTCACCAGTGGGACCTGCCCCCACCCTTCCAACAAATGGGACTCCATGTACAGGTGAGCCCAGACACTCCACACCTCGCCAGGCAGTCAGGAAACTTCGGGGGGGAGGACATTTCATCGAGTCAATCCTCCCTCCAGACGCTAGTTGAGCCTCACCCTCCTGCTACACCCCCACATGAGCAGCATGTTCTAGGTCATGTTGAGGACACTGATTCTCTGGCTCCCTGGAACACACTGCTGAGAACTAAAGTGAACTTTAACTCTGTGTCTGTGGAGGCCACTCTGGACACAGGTGCCACTCTTTCAGCTGTACGAGCAGACCTTGTCTGAGTGAACAACTCCTATCCAACCAAATCACGTCATTGGGAAGGTCCACCTGTGAGCCTTGCAAACAATGCTTCCTGCATTCCTGATGGTGTCGCTTGGCTATCTATTGGCTTTATGAACAAGTGCTTCTACCAACGTTTCACCATAATCCACAACGTGTCAACCCCTTTCATTCTGGGAATGGATTTCATGATCAGAGCCTCACTAACCATCCATATTCCCTCCAGAACTGTATTCATGGACAGTGTCCCTTGTCCGGTGGTGGATGAGGATGAGGACTGTGCAGTTGAGCCATTCGCCGAAGGAGGAACCATCATTTCCCTCGACACCTTGCAATCCTCTCTCATGACGAAAGTCACAGAGGCAAACCTGGAGGAAGGACAAAAAGCAGACCTGTTCAGTTTTCTCTCTCTGTTCAACGACATGTTTGATGGTCATCTTGGACGCACTTCACTGACTGAACACAGGATTGATACGGGAGACGCAAGGCCTATAAATCTCCCTCCATATCGTACCTCTCCAGAAAAAAAACGTCTCATTGAAGAACAAATTCAACAGATGTTGCAGGATGACATCATTGAGCCTTCCACTAGTCCATGGGCTGCCCCAGTTGTGATTGTAAACAGGCCCTGTACTGACCCAAGGTTCTGTGTGGACTTTAGAGGAGTGAACCAGGTCACACAAAAAGACTCATACCCCTTGCCACGTGTTGACGAGTCACTGGACTTTCTGGCAAGAGGGCAATTCATCATAACACTGGACTTGGCTCGAGGATACTGGCAAGTGGCAGTTGCAGAGGAGTCCTGACCAAAAACAGCCTTCATATCACATTGTGGTCTCTTCCAGTTCTGTGTGCTCCCCTTTGGTCTCTGCAATGCACCGGCCACATTTCAGAGACTAATGAACACTGTCCTGGCTGGTCTCATCTACAAGACATGTGCGGTGTATCTGGATGACATTGTCGTTGCTTCCCCCACCTTTGAGCAGCATCTAACTGATCTGGAGGAAGTGCTTAAAAGACTCATAGCCGCTGGTCTGTCTCTGAAACTCAAATAATGTCAGTTCTGCCTGAGCGAGCCCACATTCCTGGGCTACCGCATCACACCCTCTGGCATAAAGCCAGATATGGACAAAATCAAAGCTGTGGTGGAGTTCAAAAAACCCAACCACCATAAAACAAGTCAGACAGTTCCTTGGACTGATGGGATATTATCGCCATTTCATCCGGGACTATGCACGCCATGCTGAGTCCCTCCATGCACTCACCAGGAAAGATGCAGTTTTCCACTGGGATGACAAAGGTCAGGAAGCAGTGGATGTTTTGAAAATGGGTGTCATATCTGCACCCGTCTTGAGGTTCCCTGATTTCACAAACCCCTTTTTCATTCATGCTGATGCTTGTGACCTCGGCCTAGGTGCAGCCTTGATGCAAAAAGACAACGAGGGTCAAGAAGTTGTTGTGGCTTATGCGAGTCACTCCCTGCACAAAGCAGAAAAACCATACTCTACCCCTGAGAAGGAGTGTTTGGCTGTGATTTGGGCTCTTGAACATTTTAGACCTTATGTTGAGGGACTTCATATGACTATCTTCACGGACCACAGCAGCCTCAGGTGGCTAATGTCCCGCCTTAACCCCACAGGCTAACTGGCCCGTTGGTCACTGCGACTCCAAGACTTTGACTTCACCATTGTGCACAAGCCTGGTGTGCACAACAACGTGCCTGACGCTCTATCTCGCAACCCACTGCCCGTGTCCTGTGACACACCCACAGATCTTCTACCAGAGTATGCTGTCATTGGCAGTTTGGATCTCTGTGCCCTGCCCCCTGTGTTGCTAACAGATCATGCACATGTGAGACAACTGCAACTGGATGACCCAGTCACGTGTCAGCTTCTCAGAGACCTTGAGACAAACCCATATGTTGACGCAGAAGGTAACAATCCCCAACAGTGTGTTGTTTATGACAGTCTGCTCTATTACAAAGACCCGAAAACCAGGTGTGGATTACATCCGTTGAAGGAGCTCAAATTCTATGCCCCCACATCGATCCAAGGCACCTTGCTCAACTACTATCATGACCACCCCACTGCAGGTCATCTTGGTATTTCAAAGACACTGGCTAGGCTGCAGTACAGGTTTTTTTGGCCCAAAATGCTGGCAGATGTCAAGCGCTATGTCACTTCCTGTTCAGTCTGCCAGCTCACCAAGCCAAGCCAAAGGAAACTGGTCTCATGGTTCCTATCTTGCCTCAAAAACCCTGGGAATATGCAGGAGTGGATTTTGTTGGACCCCTTCCTCGCACTGCATCGGGAAATGCCTACTTGCTGGTCTTTGTTGACTATTTCTCTAAGTGGATTGTGGTGTGTGCAGTCAAGGAGGCGACAGCGCATGTGGCAGCTGGAAAATTTGTCAGTGAAGTATTCGCCAGACACGGTGCCCCCACCTACCTCATGTCTAACAGAGGTTCGCCTTTTGTGAGTGAGTCATCTCCACCCTTGGATCAGTGCACAGGCTCACCACTGCTTATCACCCTCAAACAAACACGACTGAACGCGTAAACCGGACACTCAAAACTGCCATACGTGCTTACGTTGGGGACAAGCACACTTCGTGGGATAAGTTTCTCTCCCAGATCTGCTTCGCACTGCGTACAGCCCCACATGAAAGCACTGGACTCAGCCCGTCTATGATGCTGTATGGTCGAGAGTTGGAGACCCCGCTCGACCTCATAACACAACCTTCCTGTGAAGACGTGGATGAACCCAGTGTGCCGTACACAGAGACTCTGAGAACATCCCTGCAGGAAGCTCACAACCACGCCAGAGCAACACTTGACCACAGTCACAACAGACAAAAACGCTACTATGACTTGAGGCATCGTCAGACTACTTATGCCGTAGGTGACCTTGTAAAGGTAAAGTCCCACCCTAGATCTGATGCTCAGTCCAACTTAACTGCCAAACTCGCATCCCTGTTCACAGGCCCACTCTGTGTCAGTCAGAAACTGGGGGACGTCAACTACAGACTGACAAGGTCCAATGGCGAGTGTGAGGTGATTGAACCCAATGGGGCACGGACATGTCCAACGGCCTTCTTCTGTTTCACACAAGGACATTTCCTAGTGACATATTCCTCCACTTCCTTTTTCATATATGGTAAAACCACTGTCTTGCCAGACACAGAACTCGCTCTGTACCTACATGCTCCATATCATCGTGGAGACACTTTAATGCCATAGGCCTATATCTGGCAGGCAGGACAAGTTGTTGTCTGTCACTGGTCCGTCGGTATAGAAGTCCATCACTTAAGAACAGTTTGCTCCATTCATGGAGGAGTTTCCTTGCTGTTCTGTTTACTGTTCACCGTATGTCACTAGTTAGCACTGCATTTGTCTCTTTCAACTTAATAATCTCTTTTAGTGCTTGATCTTCCCGTTGTGCTTTTGCCAGCTCCTCTTTACTGATAGTTGGAAGGGGTGTAGGAGGCTCTTGGTGGGCATTTGTGGCAAGAGCAAGAGCAGCTACCCAAGCTAGTTGCTGTCCCTGAGCTGCTTTGGTCCCATTCCAGGTGGCCTGCACAACTTCCTGTGACAACTCCTCCGTGCACTCTTCCACATACTTATCAATGTTAAGAGGCATGCGAGACAATGTGTTGGCATCTGTGTTTGCCTTCCCAGGCCTGTACTTTATTTCAAACCTGAAGTCAGACAACTCTCCAACCTAACGGTGCCCAACAGCATTGAGTTTTGCAGTGCTCATTGCATAAGTTAATGGATTGTTGTCAGTATAAATGATGAAGTGTGGGGCATAGTATAGGAAGTCCCTAAACTTTTCGCACACTGCCCATTTAAGTGCCAGAAATTCCAATTTTCAAGGTGTCAGTGTTCTCGAGCCATAACCTTTGACTCTCAGCTTACCATTCTGTTGCTGATAGAGTACAGCACCAAGGCCCTGTTCAGAGGCATCTGTGTGCAACTGGAATGGAAGGTTGAAGTCAGGGTAAGCGAGAACTGGAGGACTGGTGAGCCTGTTGGTGATGTGCTCCAGTGCCTCCTGATGCTCACCAGTCCACTCGATAGGGGTCTTAGAGGACAGCTGAGGGCCCTTGATTTTGGCTTGGTGGGACTGCGCAGTTGGGGTACCAGACTTGACTTTGAGGAGCTCATACACTGGTTTTGCAATGCGTGAGAAATCCTCAATGTAGCGGCCGTAGTAGCTAAGGAACCCCAAGAGTTACTTTACATCACCAACTGTCTGGGGGGTTTTGGCTGTGAGGGACTGCACAGCTTCAAGGTCCTTAGGGTCAATGTTGACACCTTCTGCCGAGACCAGGCGACCCACATATCTGACCTGTCGGTGAAACAGTTCACATTTTTCAGGTCTTAACTTCACACAATGTGTTTGGAGTGCTCTCGGGACTTTACAAACGCCCTCAACATGCTCCTCGAAGGTTTTGGAATAGCAAAGGATGTCATCTAGATAGGGAATACAGCATTTGTCTCTGAGTGAGGTAAGCATCTCTTCCATACTCCTTCCTTCCATACTCCCCAGGCAGTATCTGTCTTTCCAGGATATATTATGCTGACTTGGGCTCCAGTGTGTACAAGAGCAGTGACTGCCAGGCCATTAAGGATGCACTTTGTTAGAGCTTTCCTACCAATCAGGTTAGCAATCTGCTCATTGCCGGAAGGTGAGAGGGTTTGTGAGGGTGTGACAGAGGGTTTCTTGCGGCAACACTTTTTATTTACTTTGGCTGTTTCAGTGATTGTATCTTGCTCATTTTTCCCACTGATGGACTGACTGCCTCTTAATGTAGCTTCTGCCTCTACAAGGTGGGACTCAGGAAGGGCTCCAGTTACTGTTTGTACCCCTGCAGCAACCGGCTTGTGTTTCCCCGTTGGTTAAGGCATTTCAGACAACCTACAGCTCTGTGGCCCTCTTCACCACAAGTAAAACAGTGTTTACAATCCTGCAAGCCCTTTTCCAGATACTTTGAACAACCGTAGGGTCTCTCCTTTCGAGTCATTTGGAGTTTGGCAGGTGAACAGTTGCACCTGTGGTCTTTCTGTACGGTTTCTGCAAGTGAGTCTACTAACTTAGTGAGCGTATCAATTTTGTCAGAGAGCTGCTGTACAGTGTCTGTTTTGTTTTTTGGTTCAAAAGTCTCTTTCTTTGAGCTTGGATGTTTTACATTCTCTGCCTCAACTTGTGTGTGTTGAGCCCAGCCTCCGCTGTCGCTCACTCTCATCACTTGTTATTTTCATGACATGTTTCAGGATTGTCTTGGCTATGACTGCATGGTCTAAGAGCAAGGGTTTCAGCTCCCTGCGAATGTCGTTGTGCTTGTGTCCTATCCCCTATATATGGTGTGCAAAAAGACACCTTGAACTGTGTCTGGAGTATACTTCATTTCTGCTTCAGACTGTTTTGATGAGAACAGGATTTTTTGTTTGAGCCCAATAACGCGATAGAGAAATTGCTGAGGGGTCTCATGCTTGTTTTGTTTAGCACATATTAGCTCTTGGAATAGTTCTGTGCTATTTCGCTCCCCCAAGTGCGACTGCAAAAATCCCTTGAGCTCAACTACAGTCATATCTTCCTTGTTGACAAGCATGTCTTTGAAATTTCCTGGCTTAATGATCCTTAGCACACCTCTAACAATCTCAGAGTCTGTAAAGTTGTCTTTCACCCCCTCCTCAATCTGCCTACACACACTGTTATAACTTATGTCAGATAAGTGATCCCCAAATTGAACTTTAAATTCACATCTTTGGATGTAGGGGAGATCTTTGAGGGACACTACCTGCTCTGACGTGGTGCATGGTAGCACCTGTCTGTGTGCTACTGTGGGGTGGGACATTGTTAAGTGAAGAAGAATGTGCAAGTGTTGATTGTGCTGTGGCTTTTGTTGTGGGAATGTTTACCATTTGGAGTAGCTTTTTACTCAAATCCTCAAACTCAATAGCATTTGCTGTTACTGTGTGTCACAATAGTAATGCATGCATTGATTGGATCTCTGACCTATCAGGTTATGTCCTGTCAGTCATGTGTCATGTATTTAGACAGATGGTTTCAAATTAAAATATTCAGTGGTATTTCAACATTAAGTACACAAAAGAGGTCAAATTTCACAGGAAGATATTTGCTTAAAAATGTCAATTTCTTAATGGCTTTCTCTGGTTCCAAATATGACTTTCTAACTAATTTACATTGCTTTGGTCTTTTAAATGCTTGTGTTCCAATAATTAAAGTGGCACTGTACTGTACAGATGCAGGAGTCGTAGTAAGCTGCTACACAGACATTCATCTTTCTTGCACATGCATGCAAAGGGTAGTGGACATCTGGCTGAGAGTGAAACTTTGGCACACACATAACACTGAAAATAATTCCCAGATGCAAGCAGCAGGGGAGGATGTTATGCTGGGATGCTCAATATACTATCCACTACATTCAAAAGAGAACACAACTCCAATAGAAGCAGCTTGTGTTTACAGGAAACACAACAGGACAGCAAGTGCCCTGTGAGAAAGTCCTGTTCGCTCCCACTGTGACAGGGTAAGTACTACCAGACAACACAGTTCACCTCCGCTTTCAAATGGCAGATTCCACCTGTGTTTGCAGTGCATCTGAATGGTCTGAACTGTCACAAATGTTAAAACAGTCGTCAAAGGCATAACTTCTCACTGGCTTTTTTGTTGTTGTTTGATTGTGGTTGACATGGTTTTGTTTCTCTAGAACATGAACCACTAAATACACATAAATTCACTGTGGTAAGTCAACAGGACAACTTCAGTGCCGGCTTTAAGGGATTCTAATGGCTTTTGAACACAGAATGACTTCCTGTCAACAACTGCAAGGTTTACAGAGCCGGTGTGCGAGGTGAATGGTTTTCTCACCCTCGACTTCGTTAATCCCTCTAATCTCCTCTGTGTGGAAATAGCTCAGGTTATATGTCTATCGATCAACATCCATCACCACCTACGCAATGAAGGGGAGGACAGGGCAGCTTAGCACTCACACAGCAAAACCACAATTACATTAGCCTCAACGGCTTGTGTTTGTTTGAATCAGCTGTCAGTGTGGTAGCATTGTTCTGGTGCTGTTGCTGGTGGATGGCAGGAATCCTTTTGGACTTAGTCTGTGCTGGAGAAGCTTCTGAATCACTGGATACACAAACTAAAACTGTCTACCAAGACACAGAATTCTGAGAACAGTATTTACAAAGTCAACTTGCAGTAAATATGGAATTAGACTAATCTAATCAATGATCAGATCTAATAAAACAGCAGCATTTTCATTATATTACAGCTGGATGACAATGTCCACAAGTGTGATTTTTCAGTTTTTCAGAGGAAAAAGTCATCAAACCACTGTACAGTATTAGTGTAGAGATGAATAGCATATCTGGCAATCTCTAGGAGTCAAAAATGACATTTAAATTCCTAAATGAAATATCACTAAATAAATAAACTGAACATACAAAGGTCTGAGCCTTTTAATGTGTCTTCATTTGTCTTTGGGTTCTAAAATGTGACAGTATTCTGAGGTTCAACACCTTCATAGTTTCAGTTTATTTTGGCGTCCCCTAACATTCAGACCTGATTTGAAGGTCCTGCTCCTTGTACATAAAGCCCTTCATGGGCGAGGAACAAGCACCATTGCTTGTTGCTCGCCCATATGCTAACAGCTCGTAATGGAGCTGTTAGCACAGACCACTTCATCCCTCTCTCTTGTCTTACCTTCAAAAATAAATGTAAATGAAATAACAAGTCTGTGCCCAGAAGCCCGTGTGCAACTAATTTGATCTGAGGTCAGCTTAAAACACATAAGCCATAAGAGATATTGCCACAATGCCAAGCAGTATACTGTACATTCATATTGTTGTTAAGCACAGACAAAATCAATTATGCTTCAGCCACAAAAACCCATGTGTGCATGAAGGTTAACCCCCCTGTTGTCTTCACGGTCAAATCTGACTGAATAACAATTGTTCTCTCTAAATTATGTAGTTAATTTCATCGGTTTGTCATAAGGTTCCTTGTCTTTGTTCACACATGGCATATGAACACACAAAATGAATTTATGTTTGTGTTGAACTTATGTACACCCTTGGTCTTCCCGGTCAGAAAATGACCAGTCATTAAAAATGAATGGGTAAGATTACAATTAGTGTATAAAATAGAGGTATGTGTGTGTATGTGTTAGGCTTGTCGCCACTAATAGTGGAGACCCAATGATGCAGACCCGGACACAGGACTTATGAAACGAAATACAATATTTATTAACAAAAGGAGGAACAAAAAGCGCACGTGAACGAGTGGAACAAAGATAACCAAAAACGCTCTCAAAAAGAGAGGATAATAACAAAAAGAGCTCCGACAAGGCGGGTATGAATCAAGGCATTGGTAGAAGCGGCAGGTAGGCACTGGAACAAAAGAAAAGAGCACACTATAAGTGGCTAAGGCAAAACAGTGGAACAAAAACTCTTTCTCAGGAGGAGAGGAGGACAAAGGAGACAGGGAAGCAGGATCCTAACAGTATGTCTACGTGTGTGTGTCATGTGTGAACGCATACGTGTGTGTATTGTGTGTATGTACACTTGTGTGTGTGCACATGTGTCTAAAATCCAAACCTGTCCCCAGTCTGATTGTTTCCTGCAGGAACCACACCTGTTTGCAACATCGTTTGCTGAACTTTCTCGCAGATCTTGTATATACAGCTTTTTTGAGGACTGTCTCTAAATTCATTTCTGTGGCAGCACAGTGGCTGAAGTTTTGGATTATATCTTTGACCATGACACTGATGAGGAGGGGAGAGGGGAGGAAAATGACACTGAAGATGCTTTTGAAGAAGAGGTATCAGAAGCTGAAGATGAAACATGTGACGTGATAGATTGTGAAGACTTTTTGTAATTATCTTTTTTTTTGCTTTTCATTTTTTCAAAAGGACCCAGAAAAACAGAGAATAAGATTTGTTTTTTTGCTTGGGCTTGATTTTGTTCTCTACTATATAAATCATACGAGTCAGTTTTGATCGGGGACATGGTATTTTGTGTCACTATCTAATCATTTTCAATGGTTTCAAAACAAAAGTCCCTGTTCGACATTGAAAATGGATAATCTGTGAAAATTGCACAATATGTCTAATCTAATCTAATATATATACAGTATAATGCTAATTGAGCACAAATTGGCGTGGGTGGGTGGGCGTGGCGGGTCAGTGTCAGGCCATAAATAGCAAATGTAAGTTCAAAATTGGTATTGTTCACAAGAATTTAAGTTGATAAAAAGATGAAACACAACATTAGGTGATAACATATATATATGTGTATATTTATGGATTTATAATCTGCTAGAACGGAACTGGGGAGACAAAGGTAGTTAACAAAAAACAAAGACAACAGGAGGGTTAAAGAAACAAAAACAGTGTCTCTGATCCTGTCCAAACAGATTTGCCTGTCAATGACAACAATTGTCTCCAAGTCTAATTTTTTTATGCCTTAACATTTAACAATGTACATGTACCAGCAACTATTATTATTATTATTATTATTATTATTACACAGCCAATGAAAGAGCAGATAAAAAGTAAATCCACTCCACACAAATCTCAATCAGTGATCCGGTCCTGATGAAACCGAGGATAACGGTGTTCAGTGGTGACAGAAACGGGAGTTAAAACTACCGTTTTCACTTTTTGGCTCACTTTTTAAGTGAATTGCTGGGAAAACGTGGGGACAGTCTCTCTTTTGTCTGCACTGGTCCCAGGAGACATGCACTGAGGACACAGAGCATGATGTCTGTCACAGCTATGACAGTGACTAAAAAATACATTTTATGTTATAGTAGTAGTAATACATTTAAGAAAATGTGGTAATTTTAAACGATGACACTGTGTTATACTTTTAAATGTGTTTTCAGAGTTAATATTGTTCATACTGCTGTAAAATGTTTGATTGAAGTGAAAAGTGAAAATGAAGATGAAACTTTACAATATTTATAATAAATAAATAAATAAATAAGTTTTTATTAGAGTTGCCAGTCCCTACTTTCTGGGCTACGGGGAGGCGTACCTTGGCTTCCTGCATGTGAGACAGAAGTACCACCCACAATCCTACAGCGATGAAGCGATAAGAGAAGACATGAGCACACTTTTGAGGGTGCTCCTTCACCGTTTTGACAAACTGCTTTCTTTTCATTTCAGGAAAGCAAGAAAAAAAAACAGTTTATCCATATTTACTATCAACTGCCTTGATCTATGTTTATATACTTATATTTTATTTATTTAGTTACACTTAATGTAACTTCCCTGTTGTCGTCTTGCTCCTGGCCTACGGGGACACAAGATATTGAACTATTCAATATTTAAGGAAAGTTAAAAAAAATATATATATATCCCTATCTTCTATCATTTGGCTCTCATTCCATGTTTATATACTTAGTTGTATTTTATATGTCCAGTTGTCTATGTAAGAAAGAAGGATGGCAGCTTATGCCTTTGCATAGACTACAGAGAATTAAATAAAAAGACCCACTCTGATAGGCAACCAATCCTCCAGGTGCAGGACATCCTTGATAGTCTTGGTGGCCACTCATAGTTCTCATTATTAGACCAAGGAAAGGTCTATCACCAGGGCTTTATGGATGAAGAAAGTACGCCTTTGACTGCATTTGTAACTCCATGGGGTCTCTATGAATGGATCAGAATTCCATTCAGGCTAATGAACGCACCCGCAGCCTTCCAGCGCTGTATGGAGAAGTGTCTGGAGAATGTACGAGATAACATCTGCATGCCCTACTTGGATGATACGCCAGTGTACAGTCAATCATTTGAGGATCATGTAATCCACGTCAGGAGAGTGCTCCAGTTGCTAAGACGGTATGGGATCAAACTAAAACCCAGCAAGTGCATGAACTCAGTACCTTCAGTATGCAAAGCAAGTGTCTACTGCGTGAGTGGGAAAGACTTCATATTGATGAGGATGGCATTCTCTGCAGGAAAATGGCAAACAAAACACAACTTCTCTTGCCAGAATGGTATAAATCCACAGTACTGAAAGAGTTGCATAATGAAATGGGCCATCAGGGCATTGACCGAACAACATCACTAATCAAGGACAGATTCTTTGGGCCTTACATGCAAAAAGAAATTGAACATTATGTGTGTGATGAAGACATTTACCTGCCTGAAACAAAAGATTCCATGCAAAAGATTAAAAATCTTATGCTACCACCTCCAAGTCTGCTAATACAGTCGCTGATCACATATTCAACGACTATGCCCTGAAGTTTGGACTGCCAACCCAGATACACCATGATCAAGGTGGCGAATTCGAGAACCAGCTCTTTGCCCAGCAATCACGAACAACACCCTACCACCCGCAAGGGAATGGGCAAGTCAAGCGCTTTAATCGGACGTTGCTACAAATGCTAAAGACACTTACCAATAAACAGAAGACAAACTGGAAAGAATCCTTGAACAAGTTCATCTTTGCATATAACTGCACAAGATATGAAGTAACAGGTTTCTCCCATTTTTACCTGTTATTCGGAAGGTCCCCAAGATTACCTGTTGATCTCGTTTGGCCTCAACTCTGAGACAGGAAAAGCTGACCATGGAGCATACATGTAAAAATGGAAAAGAGAAATGCAGGAAGCATATGAAATTGTACACGAGAACACAAAGAAGTCAGCAGAGAGAGGCAAAAGACACTATGATGGAAAAGGTCAGAAGCTCAGTGTTGTACCCCAGCGATCGTGTCCTTGTTAAGAATCTGACACCCAGGTGAAGCACTGGAAAGCTTCGCAATCACTGGGAAGAAATGATCCATACTGTGATACACCAGGTTGGAGAAGATATTCCAGTACATGAAGTCAAACCTGAGCAGGGAAGGTGAAGGTCGAGAATCCTACATCATAACCTGTTACTATCGTGTGATCACTTACCTTTGGAAAATCCTCCGAAAGCATCATCCAAGCAAAGGAAAGGGATGATGGAAACAGCTGCAGAAAATACAGATCAAGAGGAGGAAGAGGATGAAGAGGAATGTGGGTACTTTTACCAGCCAGTAGTACAACTTCAAATGCCCATTGCGGATTCAAACATTGAGCATGCTGGCACACAAGAGGATAATGACCAAGAAACACTCGTGTTGAGCACTGATGGGCCACTGGTTGAAGAAAGGCTCTTAACAAACACATATGACCCTGAGACACAGCCTGAGAATGTGCTGCGAAGAGAAGATGATCAGAATGAGAATGAGCAAACAGCTGAAGACTCACTGGATGAGATTCCCATACCCCCTTATCCAGATTCAGGTGAAATCAAAGATCGAGGACGACTTACCAAGGAGAGAAAGCAGAGTTTGTCAAAATGGTGAAGGAGAACCCTCAAAAGTGTGTTCATGTCTTCTCTTACTGCTTCACCGATTGTGGGCAGTACATCCATCTCACATGCGGGAAGCCAGGGTCGTAGCCCATAAAGTCCCCAGGGACTGGCGACTCTAATAAAAACTTATTTATTCATTCATTTATTATTACGAATATTGTAAAGTTTCATCTTCTTTTTCACTTTTCTCTTCAATCAAACAATGTTAACTCTGAAAACACATTTTACAGTATAATACAGTTTCATCGTTTAAAAACTCGTATTATTCCATCCTTCTCAAAGCAGAGCTTTGGCATGAGAACATTTGGCATAAAAGGAGACTGCATTCGTGTTACGAATTACATGATTTTCATAACATATGGTGTAATCTAGCTTGCTTTACACTCTGCTGAACATCCTGGTTAGGTGAGACCCAATGGATATACAAGCGCCCTCTGTACAGAGGGCAGCATGAAATGCACGCAGTTCAGATGACTTAGACTTAGACTGCTTCTTTAATGATCCCAGTAGCAATTAAACATGCAAGCAAACACAGGATGTGTACACAATTTTTTAGAAAAAGTAACAAAAAATCTAAACAGGAATAAAAACAAAAAAATAAGTAAGTAAAACTAAATCTATAGTTATATATATATGCATTATAATGTATAATACATATTACATAATATTATAATAATTCTATTAAAAATACAGTATAACTAAGTATATAAACAGTATTTACAGCAAAAAAATTGTGCTGTTTCAGATGCTAGATAAGCATAAACTGTAGACCGTATGTGCAATATTGCAGTAGTGCAGACAATATGTAAAACACAAGAGTTTGTGAGGTTGGTGGATTAACTGTTTAAGTTACTGTTGTACAGTGTGATGACTCATGGCAGGAATGATTTCCCGATGCGGTCCTTGTGACAGCGGAGCTGGAGCAGTCTATTGGAGAAGGAACTCCGCTGTCTGTCCCTGAGGTGTGAAGAGGATGTTCTGGGCTATCCATGATAGAATGGATATTGCGTTTCTGCTTTAGAGTAATGGTCGATGTCTTTGCAGCGTGTGCAGAAGACTTGGGTTTCGATTCCCCGTTCAAGGGGGCCCTGGTCTAACAAAAAGTGTTATTTATCTTGATAAATATTGTTTCTTTAATCTCAAAGTTCATTTTAGTAACAAATGACTCAATTTCCATACAAGTGTACAAAAGTGATTTATGACATGTTATAGCCCAAGTAATTAGTTGGTAATTGAGAAAAATATGAAGAATCAAATTTTTTCTTTTTTTAACGTTTAAATGGTTTTGCTAAAAAGTAAAAAAAAAAAAAAAAAAAAAAGCAGTTTGTCAAAACAGTTCAATGAAACATTTTAAAGCAGTGTGAACAATTTGAACTCTGAAAACACATTTAACAGCATAATCCAGTGTCTTCATTTAAAAACTCCTATTATTCCATTCTTCTCAAAGCAGAGCTTTGTCATGAGAACATTAGGCATAAAAGGAGACTGCATTTGTGTTACGAATTACATTATTTTCATAACATATGCTGTAATCTAGCTTGCTTTACACTCTGCTGAACATCCTGGTTAGGTGAGACACAATGGGTATATAAGCGCCCCCTGTACAGGGGGCAGTGTGAAATGCAGGAAGTTCAGATCATCAATGCTCACTCTAGGAAGTACCAATCCTAACGTGTACCATACCAGAATGATGGGGAGAAACTCAGCTAAAAGCCTCTACCAAGCATTGCCACCCAAACAAAACAATTCATACCCCAAGAAATTATATGGGCATGTGACGAAAACACCAAAACAGGGTATGTCCACTTTAGTGCATCTGCTGATTTCATCACGTCCACACACCACACAACCACAACCACAAAAGCCTGGTATCATATGGAAGCAGAGAGTCTGCTGATCATGAAGATGTCTGCCTCCTCACTGTGCTACGGAAACTTGACGAGCTAGCAGCCAAAGAGTAACAGGAAAAAACTTGGCTAAATCATGGAGAATGTCTTACTTTTGCTGTTTTGTGGTCAAAAGATATATTCCAGCTCGAAAAAACATTGCTACTTTCCTACTTTCCTCTTTTAATGTTCTCTGTGGCTCTGTGATGTGACAAGCTTTGATGTGATGTCATCTGCTTTTTTTTCAAATGAAATCAGATTACATGACACCACTTGAAACTTCTTCTTTGATGTACTCTGTGGCTCTGTGATGTAATGGGCTTTGATGTGATGTGATGTGATGTGATGTGATGTGATGTGTTGTGATTTTCATTGTTTCTTTTCAAATCACATCAGACTCCATGACATCCCTCGAAAGTTTTTCTTTGATGTTTTATGAGGCTCTGTGATGTGATGAGCTTTGATGTGATGTCATCTGCTTTGATGTTGATTACTTGGTTTTCAAATCAAAACAGATTCCATCACATCACTGGACACTTCTTTGATGTACTCTGTGGCTCTGTGTTTCAATGGGCTTTGATGTGATGTCATCAGTTTTTTTTTTTTCTTCAAATCAGATCATATTACATGACATCACTGGCCACTTCTTTGATTTACTCTGTGGCTCTATGATGTGATGAGCTTTGATGTGATGTCATCTGCTTTTGTTTTTCAAATCAAAACAGATTGCATGACACCTCTTCAAACTTCTTCTTTGATGTTTTATGAGGCTCTGGCACGTGATGAGCTTGGTGTGATGTCATCTGCTTTGATGTTGTTAGGTTTCAAATCACAGCATATTACATGACATCACTGGCCACTTCTTGGATGTTCTCTGTGGCTCTGTGATGAGATGAGCTTTGATGTGATGTCACCTGCTTTGATGTTAATTGTTTGGTTTCAAATCACATCAGATTCCATGACATCACTCGAAAATTCTTCTTTGATGTTTTATGAGGCTCTGCGATGTGATGGGCTTTGATGTGATATCATCAGTTTTTTTTTTCTTCAAAACAGAACAGATTACATGACACCACTGGCCACTTCTTCTTTGATGTACTCTGTGGCTGTGTAATGTGATGAGCTTTGATTTGATGTCATATGCTTTGATGTCAGTTGTTTGCTTTCAAATCACAACACATTCCATGACATCACTGGCCACTTCTTTTTTGATATTCTCTTTCGCTTGTTGATGTAATGGACTTTGATGTGATGTCATGAGGTTTGATTATTGTTTGGTTTCTGATCACATCAAATTACATGACAGCACTGGCCACTTCTTCTTTGTTGATGTTTGATGTCATCTGTGTTGATGTTGATTGTCAAATCAAAACAGATTCTATGACATCACTGGATACTTTTTCTTTGATGTGTGATGCTCTGTGATGTGAGGAGGTTTGATGTGATCTCATCTGCTTTTTTTTTTTTTTTTCAAATCCAATCAGATTACATGACATCACTGGCCACTTCTTGGATGTTCTCTGATGCGTCTGTGATGTGATGAGCTTTGATGTAATGCCATCTGCTTTGATGTTAATTGTTTGGTTTCAAACCACAACAGATTACATGGAATCACTTGGCACTTTGATGTTCCCTGTGGCACCGTGGCTTTGAGCTTTGATGTTGTGTCTTTTTATTTCAAATCACATCAGATTACATGACACCATTGGCCACTTCTTCTTTGATATTCTCTTTTGCTTTTTAATGTAATAGACTTTGATGTGATGTCATGAGCTTTGATTCCTATTGTTTGGTTTTAGATCGAATCAGATTACATGACACCACTGGCCACTTGTTCTTTGATGTACTCTGTGGCCGTGTGATCTGATGAGTTTTGATGTGATGTAATCTGCTTTGATGTTTATTGCACTGATTGGTTTTCAAATCAAAGCAGATTCCATGACATCACTGGATGCTTCTTCTTTGATGTACTCTGTGGCTCTGTGATGTTGTGATTTGAAACCAAACAACATCAAAGCAGATGACATCACATCAAAGCCCATTACATCACAGAGCCTCATAAAACATCAAAGAAGAAGTTTTGAGTGATGTTACGGAATCTGATGGGATAGGAAAAACAAACTATAAAAATCACATCACATCACATCACATCACATCAAGCACATTATGTCACAGAGCCACAAAGTACATCGAAGAAGTGGCCAGTGATGTCACGGAATCTGTTGTGATTTGAAAGCAATCATTTGACATCAAACATCATTGAAGTTTCGAATGATGTCATGTAATCTGATGTTATTTGAAAAAAAAAAAAAGCTGATGATATCACAACGAAGCTCATTCAATCACAGAGCCAGAGAGTACATCAAAGAAGTGGCCAGTGATACCATGTAATCTGGTTTGATTTGAAGAAATAATAGCAGATGACATCACATCAAAGCCCATCACATCACAGAGCCTCATAAAACATCAAAGAAGAAATTTCAAGTGATGTCATCGAATATGATGTGATTTGAAAAGAAACAATGAAAATCAAAGCACATCACATCAAAACCCATTAGATGACAGAGATGAATGACAGCAACAAAGTTACTATTTCAACATTTCTGTCAGGCCCTAGTCTGTGTCACTTCCTGTTTTATTTTGTAAGGGGTTTCAGTTCCTGTTTTGTGTTGTCTTGTTTGTTGTCTTGACTTCCCCCTGTGTGTGATTGTTCATTGTCTCCACCTGTGTCTAATTGTTCCACCCCTCGTGTGTATATATACCTGCCCTTCCCAGTGTGTCTTTGTCAGATTGTCTGCGTCCTTGTGTCAGTAGCTTTCTGGCGTTTCCTTGTGTTTTGACCTCCTCGTGTTTTGACCTGTTTTGTGTCTTGTTGCCTTTTTGCCCAGCGTCTTTGTACCTTTGTCTTCCATACGGTTTATCTGGTTTTGAACTCTAGCTTGGTTTTGTGACTCCCGACCTGCCTAGTGATTTTGTACTGCTGCTTTTCCGGACTGACTCCTGTGTACCAACCTCGAACTGCCAATAAACTGCCTGTCATCACCTGTCAGTCTCTGGTCTGCTCTGTGGGTCCCCAGTTTGTCTGTCTGAGTTCTGACAATTTCAGCTGTACCAAAGTTTAACTGCCAAAGCCTCAGACCATTAGTGGTGTCAATGTAGTACATTCATCTGTATCTTCTCGTGAAATCCAAAGTGACCTTTTAGTGTGACAATAGATTTGCCCATGTAAAACTGTTGAGATCATTGACATTTGTCTAGGTATGGCATCACAATACATCTGTCCATCAACTTGAGACTTTACATTTTCAGGAAAGAATTTCAACTAGTTGGAAAAATCATGGGCTCTTATGTTCACAATAAGATCATGTCTTTGACTTCATAATATGTTTAGTCCCTTTCAAATTTGTTCGGGAAATGTGCAGTAAACATTGAGGACAGATCAATGAACATCAATTTGCCCAAAATACTTTTGTAGGTGAATTAATTTAATGTTGCATTTGTTAATAAAACGCCAGGGCACCAACTTTCCTCAGCTAAGAAGGATTTTATTGATTAAGCCTTGTAATGCTGATGTAATGATAACGAATGAACAACAGTAGACCAGTCTGATAATCTGAAGGGTAAACTCTAGATGTAGGGATCGTTTATATTCAGCTCAAAAGGACACCGTCTGACTACGACTTGAATTAAGCAAACTCATTTATTAAACACAATCATGGATAATGAATAATATATCATGAATAGTACGACAGATGATTGTAACGGGCTAGTGGAGGACCCAGTTGCAGTGCCGGCCAATTTACGGGGAATACGGGGAAACGGACAACCGGAGCGACACTGTGCTGTACTGAGCAGAGAGCCAGCTCAGAAGGAGTTAGTGTGGAGAGAGTGGATCTAACGCGGAAATCACTGACAGATTTCGGCGTGGTCAAAATCACTTTCGGAGGAGGAATACACTCTTTGAAACCACCGAGGTGGTAAGATCTGCACACCCGCAGACACAGGGCTAGGACGGAAGGAGTAGTCAAGAACAGGCGAGGTCGGATACCGGAGATCAGTCTGGGGAAAAACGCTGGAGAGTCTGGCATGACGCAAAGACAATCTGGCAACTGGGAAGAATGACAGCATGGCTTATATACCCTCCAGATGAACCTAATAGGCTAGGTGTGCAGATGGGCAGGTATGGGGCATGGCTGAAGAGCTGCAGCACAGGTAAGTGCAATGCAGGACTGTGACAGATGATATAGGTGATGTGAAATAACACAAGCAATTACAGAGAGAAACTTATGGAAAAACAATGGCAAAATAAGTTTGGCGATAGTGAGAAGTAGTTTAAAAGGGAAAAACGGGGACGCAAATGTAAAGTTAATTTATGGTTGAGAGAATTTAGACAATTTAACAGTATCATAACCTCACGGACCAACTCTTATTCAAACCCGCTTATCATGCCTACTTGGTCAGCAGCGTTCCGATCAAGGCAGGCTCTGAACTGGCCCGAAGATGCTTCCAGTGGTCGTCCGTGGCTCAATCTGCTTGGCGGTCCGGTGAGAGGACCAGGCACACCAAGGTTGAGAGCTAATATTGGACGATGATGTTTCAGGGACTGGATCTCTCTGGTGTCGGTGACAGGCAAGGAACGGCTTCAGGTGGTTGTTTACCCTGATTCAAGGGTTCAGCAGCTGGCTGCAGGTTGTCGTCTTAGTTGGTAACTAAGGATTTTAAACGGATAATAATAACATGGATAGCCTCTTCGATGGCCGGTCGAAAAGTGTCTCCAAAATTATTATTACTTGACTAGTATTTTACAAGAATCAATCGTGTGACTTGGCGTGGCTGGGAGTTTCGCAAAGGACTAAAAAAGACGACAGAATAAAACAATTGTTCGAGGCAAAGAAAAATTAAGGCTGCGCAGGAAAAGTGTAGCAGCGATAAAGTGAAAATTAAGACTTTGAAAAAAAATGAGTAAAAGTAAAAGAAGTGTACGAAGTCAAAGGAGTGGTCAGGAAAAAGTAAGAGTACGTGAAGAGTAAGTGAAGACTAAGTAGATGAATAAGTGAAAGAAGTAGAAGTGAAGAAAGAAGTGACCCTGCCACGCTCTATGGCCGGTTTTTAAATCTCGCTCTGGGGTGTGTCTAATCGATAGGCCGTCTCTCATGTGGGGTGGTTCGTAGGCGCGCAACGTCATTTCATTTTATGAGGCCAAGATTAATTCATGCTTCGTACGAGGGCTCATCTGCTTCTCACTATGGCCAATCATACATATAATTTTGAATAGGCAATTTTCAATGGCATTTTAACATTGTTCAAAAACATGCGTTAGACAATTCTTATGAGTGGATGATAACATTCAACAATAATCAAGATAATCATTCCTAAGACTCAAAACACAATTACCACAACATATCAATGAAATAAGAGAAAAGCAGACTACATTTGCAGAAATGATTGTCACTATTATGACGATTCATTAATAAATGTCTCATAAAGTATATTCAACTTCACCGCTACGAACACCTAGATGGCAGTCTGGTTCCATAGCAAAAACTCGAACAAACTTTGTAATCAAGGTTAAAATCACAACTTTGTCATTTTATAAGCTAAAATCACTGGGAAAGCATTAAGATTATACATATTATGAGGTTAATACTATGAAAACATACCAAGCTAAATCAAATATAAAGATTCAGTTATCCTAGTATACCAGAAAACAAGGCACAGAGACTTACAAAACAGTTTGTTTCAGGACTGTCTAATTTACAACCCATCAGCAATAACTGGTTTGTGGATTCGTCTGAGACCTGGCCTTTGTTCTCCCAACCAGTTTTATTGTCCATGTCTCCTATGGGGCTATCAAGAGAACCTGAGCCTCTCTTTGACAAACATTCTGGGTAAGGTAATCTTTGATGTGAAGGTGTTGGTAATCCAGCTTCCTTGAAAGAGTGTGGAGGAAATATCTCTGAGCCAGATAACCTCTGTTTGTGCACATTCCAGGTGGTAAATAATTCCTAAAAGTTAGACTGTTTTACATTTCTCATTTCCTCTGCGAAATGCCGAGAGAGTGAGGGAAGGTCAGTTAGAGGTCAGTTCTGCTACACTTTCAAGACCAACTACTGTCCTTTTTACAGGAACTTCCAGGAGGCTCACAATATGGAAACATGTCCCACCTGTCAAAGTATCCTGTAGAAGATTTATGCCTGCAACTGCAAATTCATTCACAGTTCTATCTCATTTTGACCTTCACTGGTTTCTTTGTAGGAACATAATAAATCTGGCTATATTTGATCTGCATCACAAAATAACACAGTGTAATTGTTCCGTCTTTTGGCTTTGACATACTGCTTGGAACTTTACACGATTTTCCCTATTTGAGCTCTGTTATATGCCTTGACAACATTGTTATGTAAGCCCTGACCAAGAAACTGTTCCAGAAGAGACATATCATCAGTTTCAAGAGATGTATTGAATGATGCTATTATTGACAAGATTACTTGCTTGATAACTTATGCCATTTGTCATTCTGGCCAGAAACTCAGTAGCTACTGTGTTCAGCTTTATGTTTTGTGTGATGTTAGGGAGAAATTATATAGTCTTTACAGCATTCACCATTTGGACAGGTATATTCTGGGTCCCATGTACACGAACAGCTGCACCTCCAGTCACCAGTCTGTCAAGCTCCTGAAGTTTGCGGACGACACCACCTCATCGGATTCATCTCTGATGGCGACGAGTCCGCCTACAGGTGGGAGGTTGACCATTTGGTGACCTGGTGCAACCAGAACAACCTTGAGCTCAACGCTCTAAAGACAGTGGAGATGGTTGTGGACTACAGGAACTCAGCCTCACCTGCCCCCATCACCCTCTGTGACTCCACTATTGACCAGGACCTCAAGTGGGAGCCAAACATCAGTTCCCTCATCAACAAAGCACAACAGAGGATGTACTTCCTACGGCAGCTGAAGAAATTCAGTCTGCCAAAGACAATGATCTTGCACTTCTACACAAGCATCATTGAGTCCATCCTCAGCTCCTCCATCACCATCTGGTACGCTGCTGCCACTGCCAGGACAAGGGCAGACTGCAGTGTGTCATTAGGTCTGCAGAGAAGGTGATCGGCTGCAATCTCCCGTCTCTCCAGGACCTGTACGCCTCCAGGACCCTGAGGCGTGCAGGTAAGATTGTGGCTGATCCCTCCCATCCTGGACAGAAACTCTTTGAGACACTCCCCTCTGGCAGGAGGCTGCGGTCCATCAGGACCAAAACTTCATGCCACAAGAACAATTTTTTCCCATCTGCTGTCAGCCTTATTAACAAGGCCCGGAACCCCCCCGACACTCTTCACACTCCACCTCTGCCTCTACTGTCACATTGACGCTACCATAACTCTATGCGTTACATTAACGCTCAGCTTGGACTCCCTTCTGAAAAAACAGACTGTGCTTCTATAGGAAAAAAAAAAAAAAGACTTGTGTATATATATTTATATTGTTATATATTTTACTTATTGTTATATTTTCTACTATTGTTATATTTTTTACTTATTGTTATATTTTTACTTTTTTAATAGCTTCTTTTAATAGATGTGTCATGCACCAACCTCACCTAAGCAAATTCCTCATATGTGTAAAATCGTACCTGGCAATAAAGCTTTCTGATTCTGATACGTACCCATTTTTGTCTTTAAAGTGAAAGCAAGAGTGTGTCCACAGAGGTCCAAGAGCTCTTACACTATCTTCTAAATGGAAAGTGCATATTGGCTATCATATATTGTTCACCATAAAGTCCGCTCATTTGAGAACAGAAATTTCAGAGTAGTTTTTCAGCATGATCTATTTGCACAGGGGTGATTGACTCCATCAGAAGAATAAAGATTGCTTCTCTAAGGAGCAGGAAATGATTGTAACACAGGCCTGCAAGAATGCCCTGGAATACAACTGACCCAAATAACAGCAAAATGGACCAATACGCTGTTGCTTTAAAGAACATTCTGTGAGAAGACATAGAACAAGGGAATCTAATCATAAATGGAAGCTTTATTTCTTTCATCCGTTTGTCAACTTCTCTGATTGACCTAACCATATTGAATGCACATCGGGAAAACTCAGTGGAAAACCACAAAAACATCAATAGACACATTACTCCCAGTAGTACAGAGTGCATATAGTCTACCTGTACCCAAGACAAATCATAGCTTTTTAGTCTGCTGAGAAAGGTAGGTCCCTTCACCCCACGTACAATGCTGTTGGAATCATAGGCCATCTTAGCATTATCTACAAACCCCTTGTGGGTATGAAGTGGGCCTTTTGGATCTGTCTTCTGGAAAGGAAAGGCATGGACATAATCTCTTTCGCCTGTCTTTACTGTTTGACCTGGCTGTTCACACTTTAGACACCCAAACTGTCCATTGAATTGAAAAGTATTAAGTACCAGTACTTTTGCGGGCAAATCACAGGTTCCTGCAATGGTAAAGGCTTTGCATATGAAAGGTTCTTGAGCTCCTGCAAACTGAACAGAAATTCCATCTTTTTCGATTTGTTCAGAGTGTCACATAGTGGTTCAAGGAATGTCAACATTGACGACTTTGAGTCCCAAAACCAAAGACCTGCAAATACCATGTTTTCTCGTTTAGTGCGTTCAACAAATTTTTTGTTTATGACACAATAAAAAGGCCAAACAGAAAACTTTGAAGACTTAAAAATGGGTATGCCATCTGTGTTCCACATTAAAGAAATGTTTCTGGAATCACTGAGAGGCCCATTGCAAGTAGTAAATTTCTGATTTAATCTCTGAATCTCTGTCATATGTTTCCTCAATACTGTCATGATACTTTTTATATCTATTAAACCTGAACTTAAGTTTTTCTTAAAAAACCTTCTTTAGCAAACAATCTCTTCAGTTGTGCTTCAATGGGAACCTCAATGAAATAGGAAGTTGACCCCTACATCAACACATTGGCTTCACAGGTTTTACACTGGGTGTCTGTACTCTCAACAGTCATTGAGATGGTGGCATCTTATAAGTTCCGGTTCTGGTTTACTTCCGCTTGCAAGACTGCAGACTGCCGCACGCTAACTCAGTAAAACAACGTAGATAACTAAAGGATTTAAGTATTATTTATTGATTCAGCATCAGTAGAGCGTTACCAACGTTACCTCCCAGGGGTACCTGTTCCGAAACAAAACTCACCTCCCTGTGGTAGTACTGTGTTACGGGGTGCCTACGCTCCTGCACAGGCTACAGGTATGATGGCGGTGTGTGAGTCCTGCCTTCCCACCCTCTCGAAACTGAGAGAGAGCATATCCGGTCTGTGGGCCGACCTCAAGGATAGGGACAAGATCCTCTTGGATTTCTCCACTGTTGCCACGACCCAGGCGAAACATATCGCCTACCTGAGGGCATCCGGCGCTGGTGACCGGAGCATGGCGGCCGCGTATAACACCACCCTGCCGTGGACCGGCTCGACTACCACCGGAACCCCGGCACCACCGACGGCGGAATCCCGCTGGCACCGACAGGGAGCCAAGCCCATGTCATCGGCACCTTCCACTTCCTATCTTCGCCCCGCGGAGTCGCACTGCCTCACCGGGAAGGACGGGGCAGAGGGTCCATTGAGCTCAACACCACTCAGGCCGAGGGAAACCTGGTCGGTGGTGCACCGAGGCCCTGGAGCTCGGCCATCTCCTCCCCCACCGCCTCCGGATCTACCACTGGACAACAGGTTCAACATCCTAAGCCTGCAGGATTTAATTACTGGTGATTTTAATCTACACATCGACAACATCTCGGACCCAGTATCCAGAGAATTTTTAAACCTCTTGAACTGTCTGGATTTTAAACAGCACGTTACGCAGCCGACCCACAGCAGGGGGCACACCCTGGACCTGGTCATAACTTATGGCCTGTCCGTGGGTGTGTCCTCTGTTGTGGATCTGGCTGTGTCTGACCACTACTGTGTGTTTTTTAACATCACCAGTTTTAATCAGCGGGAGGCTCCAGTGAGAACAGTGAGGAAACGCTACCTAACTCCTGAAGTGGCTGCAAATTTTACCCAGATTTTACAGAGCACTCCTGCAGAGTTTTTACCAGCGCCTTGTGATTTTATCGTTGACAATTTTAACAGCAATCTGAAGTCAGCGCTGGACTCAGTGGCTCCTTTTTTAACAAAAACAATTAAGAAAAAAACCTTTACCTCCTTGGAGAAATTAGGAAATTAAGCAACTGAAAAGAAAATGCAGGAGTGCTGAGAGGAAATGGAGAAAATCAAAACTAACAGTCCACTATGAAGTTTTACATCAACACATCAAAACTTACAATAGCACTATTAAACAGGCAAGAATTTCTCACTTCCAAAAACTAATCTCTGACCACAAAAATAATCACAAATTTCTCTTCTCCACAATTGATCTTTTAACAAACGGTAATTTTAACAGATCCCATAAGACAATAACAAATACCCTCTGTGAAGACTTTGCAGACCACTTCAGGCACAAAATTGATAACATCAGATCCAGTCTTTTATCTCAACAGGTTTTAACTACCAACACATCTGGATCACAGGTTTTACCTGAGGAAATATTGGAGAGTTTTTCCCTGGTTGATGCAAGGACACTTAGTCGAGTTTTCTCCCAGGTAAACCCTACAACCTGCCTTTTAGATCCAATTCCCACACCGTTTTTTAAAACACTTTATGGATTCTTTGAGGAACAGCTGTTATACATGGTGAATTGCTCTCTTCAGACGGGTGTCTTCACCACCTCCTTTAAAACGGCGGTGGTGAAGCCCCTTCTGAAGAAGAGCAACTTAGGCCCCAACATTCTTAATAATTACAGACCTGTATCCAACTTACCTTTTTTAAGTAAAATTTTAGAAAGACTGGTTTTTAACCAAGTAAATGACTTTTTAAACAGACACAACATTTTAGAAAGGTGTCAGTCTGGTTTTAGGATGAACCACAGTACCGAGACAGCCCTATTAAAGATTTTAAATGATATCAGGTGCAACTTAGATAAACACAAGCTCACAGTCTTGGTTCTACTGGATCTAACCGCCGCCTTCGATACAGTAGACCATCACATTTTATTAAACAGACTGAGGCACCTGGTCGGCCTCTCAGGTACTGCTTTTAACTGGTTCGTCTCATACCTCACTAACAGACACTTCTTTGTAAGTTGGGATACATGTTCCTCGGGAACCCATGAGATCAAGTGTGGGGTTCCCCAGGGGTCAATTTTAGGGCCAACTCTTTTTAATCTGTACATGCTACCCCTCGGGGACGTCATCAGGAGGCACGGCATCAGCTTCCATAGTTATGCTGATGATACACAACTGTACATTGCCGTGTCTCCTGATGACACAGGGCCAATTGATGCCCTTTTTAACTGCATTTTAGATATCAAGCCATGGATGGCAGAAAATTTCCTTCAGCTCAACCAGGACAAAACAGAGGTCTTAGTCATTGGTCCTGAAGGCCAGAGAGAGAAACTTTTACCAAAACTACAAGATCTTAAACCAACACATTCTGTAAAAAATCTGGGCGTGACTTTTGACTCTGAGCTGACTTTTATTCCACACATCAAAAACATAACAAAGATAGGTTTTTACCATCTTAAGAACATAGCCAGAGTCCGCCCGTTTCTCTCTCAGGCCAGCACGGAGGTGCTGATGCATGCTTTTATTTCATGTCGCTTAGATTACTGCAATGCCCTGCTCTCTGGTCTTCCCAAAAAGAGTATCTCAAACCTTCAATTACTTCAGAATTCAGCTGCACGAGTGCTGACGAGGACCAGAGGGCGGGAGCACACCAGTTTTAAAATTGCTGCATTGGCTCCCTGTGCGTTTCAGGATAGATTTTAAGGTTCTTTTATTAGTTTTTAAGTGTCTTAACGGTCTCTGGCCTTCTTATTTATCTGACCTACTCTTACCCTATCAGCCTTCGCGGACCCTGAGGTCCTTCGGCACTGGCCTCTTAACCATACCAAAAGTAAGAACTAAAACACACGGGGAGGCGGCTTTTAGTCATTATGGCCCCCGATTGTTGAACAGCCTGCCGGAGAACCTCAGGGCCGCAGAGACTGTTGTTTTTAAAAAGAGGCTCAAGACCCACCTTTTTAATCAGGCTTTCAATTGATTTGTTTGACTCATCTCATTCCTTTAATCAGGCTTCTTATCATATTTAATCTTTATTCGTATCTTATTTTAGCTGCATCATGTTTTAACGACATGTTTAATTATTATTTATTTCATTTATCCATTTAATTTAATTTAATTTAATTTAATTTAATTTAATTTAATTTTATGCCCTAGTCCCTTGGTTTTTAGCTCCAGTGTTTCCTCATGGGGGCCCCTGTTTTCTTCATGGGGGCCCTTGGTTTTTAGCGTTTCCTCATGGGGGCCCCCCACACTGGGAGCTGCTTTTGGTCTACTGACGGGTGCGCTGTCGAGGGGACGGCTGGAGGCCTCTGCACCCTGGTGTGGGGCCTCCTGTCTGCCTGGGTCGGGGTGGTCTCGGGCGGCGCTCCCTAGTCTTGGGCTGGGGGCCCTCTCAGTATGGATGGCCCCCAAAGGTTGCTCATTCCTTGCCTTGCCCGTATGGGTGTGTGTGCGGGTGTGTGTGTTTGTGCATGCGTGTCTGTGAGTGTGTGTTTTTATATGTTCCTGTATGTTTTTATGGGGGCGGGAGGGCTGGGTTTTCCTCTTTGTTGTTTTTAGCCTCTGTGAGGCACTTTGTGTTGCTTTTAAGTATGAAAAGTGCCATATAAATAAAGTTTGATTTGATTTGATTTGATTTGATTTGATTTGATTTGATTTGATTTGATTTGATTTGATTTGATGAAGAACACGTTCCAGTTCATCCAACAGGTACTTCTGACATTGGGCCACAGTGAACTAAAACCTAAGTTACAAACATTGAAAAACCTCTGTGCATTCTAAAGAAGTATGATGTCAACTTTACTGTAGCCATTTCTGTTTTTGTTTTTTTTCTGCTTGTGTGGTCAGGTGTTGAGTATTGTATGAGAAGGAGCACACACACACACACACACACACACACACACACACACACACACACACACACACACACAGAGTCAAGTTCATGTTTAAGGCTTACATCCAGTTTTAACATGTTTTAAATGTGTCCAGTTATAATAAAAACCAGATGTTGTTGGATGCTGTGTATTCACACCCTGTCAAACAGGTTGGAAATGTTTCCAGGCTGTTTTAGTATTTCAACTTGTATTTTGTTTGACATGTTTTTGTTTCTTGCCTCAGTAACACTCTAAAGTGTTAATTTGCAATCTTCTAGAAGCTCAGGGCTGCATATTCTTGCTCAGGTGATTTATTATAGTTGATTTACAACAATTGAGCTGTACTTCTTACAGTAAGTTAAAGTTTTAGGATTATATCAATTTTTAACGTGTTTTGAATGTGTCCAGCTATAAAAACCAGATGTTGTTGGATGTTGTGTGTTTATACCCTGTCAAATAGGTTGGAAATGTTGCCAGGCTGTTTTAATATTTCAACTTTTTTTTTTTTGGGATTTTGTTTGACATGTTTGTTTTGCCCCAGTAACACTTTAAGTGTTCACTTGCAATACCCCAGCAGCAATACAATAAATAGGTTATGTAAAGTATTGTGTTGAATTTCTTCCTTTCTAGGTTCAATCTCAATCAAAATAATGTAATTACAAGAAAATATTATTTATATCAACAAATGATTACAAGTGGCAATAATAATAATAATAATAATTTTGTATTTCTCATTTGTTAAAATCATTTGAACGTTGAACTTAAATTAGTAATTTTTTGCATTTTAGACTCATAAAAAAAATTATATGTGAACTTTAAGTAAAGACTACTAATGTAAACTAGATTTTTAGTAAGTAATCAAGAATTTATGTTTGTACAACTTAACATGTTTAGTTTCACCACGTGTAAAAACTAAAGTGGTTTAAGGCAATCGGTTTCCATGCAAATTTCTAGTAAAGTCAACTAATTCAGGCTAAGAGTGTACTTTCTTCTATCTTCTACATGTAAGAGTGCAAGACACATAAATTGTTGTGATTAGTGGCCCTGTGGCACCATCAAGTGGACAAAACATGCCATTTCACCCACCTTAGGAAAAACAAAGAAACCTCAACATCATTCAACTTACAGTTGTAGAGCAGAAAACAGGAGTGATTTTTTTTGGGGGGGGGGCTTTTTTGCCTTTATTGTGATATTGTGACAGAGACAGCTGAAGACATGACAAGAAAAAGGGCAGACAGAGGGGACCACACGCAGCAAACGAGCTGCAGTCAGGAGTCAAACCTGCAGCCACTGGAGAGGACTGACAGCCTCAGCACATGGGGCACACACCTTAACAACTGAGCTGTAGGGATGCCCAACAGGTTTTTTTTTTTAAATTCATTTTAAGAGAGAAACACTTCACTCTTCAGGCATCGCTTTGGCTGTCTTTACACCACAGGCCTTGATGCCCAATTCCGATTTGTTGCCTATATCCGATTTTGTTGACTGTCTGTTTACATGTTCTATCAGAAGTGACCCATATCTGATATTTGCATTTACACCTGCTTTGCCTGCATGAAACAACCCACTGAAGAGGAAATAAGGTAGTGATTTGTTTTTAAGACCGGTGGTGTCTGTAAGAGCTACACAATGAGCTACACAATCCTGGAACAAGCTACTGGTACACATCAGTTAGGGGTTAGGGATTAGGGATAAGGGGTTTTACCACCCCCCAGTTGGAGGAGGGGCTTTCCAATGGTGGCAAGCAGGAGTGCGTTCGAGATTCCCTCCCGGAGATACTGAGGTCTGCATCACATATGCCGCAGGGCGGAGTGCATTTTCACAGCCAAATCCTAAGTGCAGGTCCCCTCAGCGGCCACCGGAGGGCCCCCGGGGGCCCCGGGTGCATCACATGCTGTCACATCACATATGCTGCAGTGCGTAGCGGCAGATACCCTCAGTGGCCACAGGAGGCCAGGCGCGGGCCGGCCCATGCATCACATGTGTTGCCTCAGCACATATGCTGCAGGGCGTAGCGATGCGCTGTAGAATAGGGGGTTTTTATCCCAGAGGGATAAAAGCCAGGCACCAGACACAGACAGAGCAGTTAGGATGAGGCAACATGAAGGTAGGTGGGGAATCAGAGGCAGGTTAAGGTCAAAGGTCAAAAGGGACAGTTAGAGTTAGGGTCAGGTTTGGGTAAAAGCGCAGTGCTCTTGGGGGAGCACTGCAAGAGGCACGGGCTCTCGGGGGCTGTGGGGATCCAAGGGATATTGGGACCCTTTTTATTTGTGGGATCAAGAGATCTTTGATTAAAAAAAATATACTTAAAAGCCTGGCTGAGTGTAATGTTTAAAAATGCCTGGTGGATTGGGCAATGGTGCAGGCTGGCAGTGTGAACTTGTATGTTTATCAAAGTCCCCCCTCTTTCCAGGGTCCCTGCTGTAGCATTTAGGGCTGTTATTACTTTACAAAAGAGCAAGCTTTATACAATATAATAAGAGAATAAATAATAAGTGCTGTGGTGTGAATGTAAGAAGATAGACATAAAACAAGAGGGATTAGTAAAACACAAGCGCTAAAAACATATAATAATAAAAAAGTGCTTACAACCAAGTGCTGGTAAAATCCACAACATATAAAAATATATACAAGTGCTAGGGATAAAAGTTAAATAAGAGCAAAACACACAGGGTTAAAATCAGGTCATGCATAGTGCTGTTGTTCTTTGTATAAAACCTTACATTTCTCAAAGTCCAATTTCAGAGTAAAAAAGCTTGTTCTTGCTAAAAGTTGTTACTAATACTAATAATAATAATAATAATAATCATCATCATCATCATCATCATCATAATCATAATAATAATAATGACACCAACTTCCCACAGGTTTTTGTAAAATACACTTTATTAAGAACAAGGGTTAATTGGGGCTCCGGCTGTGGTGAGAGTCCTCTTGTGAGGAAATGATCCTTTTATAGATTTTAATAAGAAATAATGAAAATTTATATAATGTAGGAAAATTAAAACTATAATAAATGCATACATATATATAAATAAGTGGAATAAATATATAAATAATAAGTGCTAAATAATTGAAGAAGAAGAATTAAAAAATTAAAAAGGTTAAATCATGATAAAAAGGTTTTTTAGAAAAAAAGAAGGCCATTAAAAGAAGAGTGTTTCTTTCTTGCATCACCGCAGTCGGAGCCCCACCAGAAACTTGTAGGAGAATAGGCCCTGGAAAGTGTGGAGGTGAGCACTTCTAATAAATGCTGTGAAAAAAAGTTTTGTTATCAAGTGGAAATGGACTCATCAACCATACTTTTAATTTAGTCCAGTGGGGTCTATGGTCTTTAGTAGATGAATCCATTTTTTCTCCGCTGCCTGTCTCTGGCCCATGGTCCAATCCCTTCTGCTCTCCAGGCCCATGCTCTGGACATTGTGTTGGCCATGGAGTTTAAAATGTGCATATAGGACACTGGTGCCACTCCCGGTGTTCATAATACAAAAATGCCGTTTAATTCTGGCAGCAATTGAATGTCTGGTCTGCCCCACATACATTTTGTGGCAGGCCTTGCACCTAATAGCGTAGCATTACTTGTTGTGGGCTTCAAGGCCTGCCACGGGTTTATGCCTATTCTGGCGTGAGGGTTAAAAATGTGGGGGAGAGAAATAAAAAAAATAAAAAACAGCTGAGCCTTGAAGCGCTTCCCTGGTTTTTGTTGGCTTGTTGAGGTCTGAGTGCACCAGTAAGTCTTTGAGGTTTTTGTTCTTGCGGTGGACGGAGATCAGCCGGCAGTGCGTTGCAGTTCCTCCTCGCCCCCTCAAATTTGGTCTTGATGGTGGATAGGAGGCTCCTGGTGGTCTCCGAGTAGGTGACCACCAGGGGGACGAGGGTGGGGCCGGCTGGCTGGGGGACGTTGTGGTGGTACTTTTCTTTAAAGGTGCGGTTGACCTCCGCCTTGACACTCCTGAGGAAGCGCGTCGACTAACCCCTAGGCCTCAGCGCATTAAGGAGCGTGCTTGCAGCTTCCTCCACATGCTCCGGGAAGGTGCAGACCCTGTGGAAGCGTATCAGCTGGGACTTTATCAGACCTCTGTGCGTGTGCCTTGGGTGGTAGCTGGTTTTATGGAGGAGTGCATGTCGGTCCGTGTCTTTGAAGTGGACTTTGGTGGCCAGTGTCTTGGCCGTGGAAGAAGATACTTGTGTCCAGAAATTCTATTGTGAGGGGTTATAAATTGTGTTTAACCTTGATCTTATCATCCAGGTACCGGAAATACAGTCTGGGTTTGATGGGGATGTTGATGAATGCTGTTTCCTCCCAGTGGGCCAGATATATGTCCGCGTAAGATGGCGCATACTTCCGGCCCATCGCGCAGCCGCACAGCTGGAGATAGTGCTGATTGTTAAACATAAAATCATTTCGGGTGAGGGTTATTTCCAGGAGTTTTAAAATGTGATGGTCAGGGCGAGTTGGGTCTGGGTGTTTTCTGAAGATTGATTGTACGGCAGCTAGTCCTCGTGGGGTCTCAATATTGGTGTATAGGGAATCTATGTCTACTGTAAAAAGGAGGGTGGGACCGGGTACCTGTTGGTTTCTTATTGTCTGTACAAAATGATATGTGTCTTTGATGTAGCTAGGGTGGAGTTTGGTGAGGGGATTGATGAAATGATCTGTGTATTCTGTTATGGCATATGTTTCTGAACTGCAGTCGCTGACAATGGGGCAGCCGACCTGAACAACAGAAGGGACCGTCCACGTTCCAGGAGGCTTATGGATCTTGGGTAACAGGTAGAAGAGGCGGGGCCTGGGCTCATCAGGACCGTCCAAGTATTGTTTTTGTTTTGCAGTGATGTATTTGTGTCTGTGTAATGTATCTGTAATGTTCCTAACTAATGTTTGTGTTTCCTGTTGTAATGGAGTGTGTAGTGGTTTGTAGTAGGTGCTGTTGTTTAACTGTCTGTGTGCTTCTAATATGTAATTATCCCTATCCTGAATGACAATCTGCCCCCCCTTGTCAGCTGGTTTGCTGACTATGTGTTTGCATGTACCTAGTGTGCTGGGGGTGCGTTTATGTTCCTGGCTAATGTTGGGTGCTCTAGTTGGAAGTGATCAATCAATTTAAGCCTTCTATGAAAGGCATGAAGGTCCCTTCTGAGTTCTGGCCAGGTGGGAGGGTTGGGGGTCGGGATGAAGGTGAGTCCTTTTTCTAAAATCTCCAGCTGCGCGGCTGTGGGGGAGAAAACAGCAGAAAGGTTGGTTATATTTGAAGGTCGTGGGGGAGATAAACAGTTGTCTCCCGTTACAAGTTTAAGTGTTGTTCCCAGTACCTGAATATCCCTCCGGCCACCTGGGCAGTCCAGTGTATGTTGTCGGCGGTGGTCTGGAAGGGTAGCGGGTTGATTTCTGGGATGAAATTGCACTTAGAGGCTATGGTGTTGTTAAGACGGGTAAGTAGAGTTTGCTTGCGGGTGTCCAATTTCTGTGAAAAGTTTATTACTGAGAAGTAGATGGTGGCGTTCGGGAAGGTGGTCTGGCTGAATGTAGAGGGTTTGTGTTCTGAAAGACAGTTATTGAGACCTACGGAGAGTATGACCTGGGTGATGGTATGTTGGGGTGGCAGCTTCTTTAAAATGGCAGTGATATGGTGAAATGTGGCTCCGGGGAAATTGTCAATCTGGATGTGTGGGTCTCTGAATGTGGGTATGCGGGAGAGCTTTGAATTGCCTATGATAAGCACCTTCTTCCGCACCTCCAGTAACCAATCCTGGAGTTTTCAAAAAGTATGTGGGTGTGTGTGTGGTTCTGGGGGGTTGAGGGAGTCAGACGTCGCCACAGAGGCCCTGGTTGGGCAAGAGGTGGATGTCTCAGATGTTGGGGTAGTCTTCAGCTTAGCTTTCACTTTTTTACCCTTCATCATCATGGAGTTGTTATCCACCTCAGTATTGTTTTGAGCTCCGCAGGGCCCCCTGGCGAGCGGCTCTGACCCCTTCCGCTGCTTGTGTGGTGATTCTGGAGATGGACAAGAAGAGATAGAATTACTGCACGGTAGAGCTACCTTGCTGTAGGGCTGTGTGGACTCTGTGGGGTTATTGGTTGTGTGTGTGTGTGGGGGGGGGGTGATGACGGCAGGAGGGAGGAGAGGAGGAGGGAGTGGGGAGGGACCTGGCAGAGGACGCAACTGACTGCGTCCCCAGGTGGTCGAGTACAACTCGAGGGATGGGGTTGATATGCACCTTTACCTGTTGCCTGGGGTTGCGTCTGGGCAACTGGGGCTGCATCACTCCATCGGGGTCCCACTCCGACACCGCAACCTCTCCGCCCGCCGACATACAGAGGCCTGAGGGGAGAGGTTCTATGGTTTGGGTAGAAGGGGAAGTAGGGGGGTCCGGAGGGTCAGAAGAAGGAGGAACAGTGTCTGGTTTAGGGAGAGGGTGGGGGGAAGCACTAGGCAGGGGGTTGGGGTTGGAGAGGTTAGAGGGGTGTGAGATAGTATAACCAGAGGGTCTACAATGAAGTAGAAGGCAGACTCAGAAGGCTCAGCTGAAGGTCCCCATGACTGGACATTTTATTTACAGGTGCTTCCAGGAAAGTGCAAAAACAGAAAAACAACACTAAGCAAAAACTATAAACACAAGGAACTGAGAAGAAATTAACTCATTATAGTACAACTCATAAAATAACAGCAAAAGCCCCGGTAGCTGCTGTGCATAACCTTCTCTCTCTGGCCTCTACAGACAACTCCCTTTATCCTTCCTTGTTAGAGCTAACAGGCCCCTACCATCCTCTCTTCAGGGTGGGCAAACAAACTATCCAAGACCCAGGACATAAAACACACATCAGAAAATTTCTCCCTGAAACTCACATTTTACACAACCCAATGCACAATTCCCGGCCATACCCCCCAGAAATCTTAAATGATCTCAATAATATTGGCAGCTTCCCCCCCTCTGACATGGTAGCATCCCTGACCTCACTGATGATGTCACCAACTCTATAAAACGCCGGGAATTGTTGGGCGGCTCTAGTGATGGCCAGATGAAGCTTCTTGAAGCCTTGAAGCCTTCCAGCCAAATGGTTCCCCAAAAGGTTCATTTCTCGAGGCTTCATGTGCACACAAACCCCCCTGCTGTTCAAAGACTGTTAAACAGCCAGATATATTATAGGTGGTGATGGGTCATACTATGCCGATGCATTGGAGAGGAACCTGTAAATTATAGGTAATTGTAATTGTAATTTTATCAATTTGCAATACACTCAAGACTGTCCTGCAACAGTGCAGCCATGGGAATGACTGCCAAGAAAAAGAAATCAATTCATCTTAATAAATGCATTTCAGGTATCGTTCATGTATTCATTCATATAAATAAAATGTATATTTTTGTTTATTGTGGGTATGTAACATGGCAATACAATGGAATCTAATATTACTTATCAAATCTTTATCAGTAAATAATTTTGTCACTGTTTGAATATCTCATAATGACAGGGGAGCGATTGTTTTCAAACTGTTGCAGTGTTTTAACAAGGTAAGGGGCAGTGGACATGCTTGTGAACATGAAGAGGGCAGTGAATTTGATTGTGCAACTTAAGGACTTTATTTTAATTCAGAAACTAAATATGGGCTGGGTCCAGTCACATTCCTCTCATTATTTTCATGCAAAGCATGCAAAATGCCTCAGCATGGATGAGGTGTTGTTGTTGTTGTTGAACCCCAGTTCTTTAGCACACAACAAACACTTCACTTTGGATTAAAAGAAAAGACAGTGAAAAATATAGTACACCGCATAACAAATATAGAACACATGTAGCCATGTTACTGAAGGTGTACTCATTTCATTGGGAGAGATCAGATCAAAATGTTCCCACATGGGAGAAAGCTTTCTCTTTCTCACAGGCTCCATCAAAATGCACCTCTCTGTCACACACAAAGCAACAAATCTCCAACACTAACCCACGATGTGTGAGCGGATCCATTGCGGTATATAAATCGCGCCGATACTCGAATCAGGGGGGTTAGGGGGGTTGAAGTGGTTGAGGTTAGGGGAGAGGTGAGGGGAAGGATAGGAGGGGGT
>JBBMOE010000005.1:12572325-12665341 GCA_037975065.1 Chaetodon trifasciatus
AGGGGGGTTAGGGGGGTTGAAGTGGTTGAGGTTAGGGGAGAGGTGAGGGGAAGGATAGGAGGGGGTTTGGAGTGGTTGAGGTTAGGGGAGGGGTGGGGGGAAGTAATAGGAGGGAGTTTAAAGGGCTTAGACATGTTGGGGTTAAGGTTGGGAGAAAGGTGGGGGGAAGGGGTAGGAGAGGGGTTGGAGGGGGTGGAGAGGTTGAGTTTGGGAGAGAGGTGGGTTGAAGCTGTGGGAGGGGGGTAGAAAGGGTTAGGAAGGCTGGGGTTAAGTGGAACAGTGGTGGTTGATTGAAGTGGGGGAAAGTCCAGGGAGGATAGGTGAGGCAGAGGAGCATCCGCCTCCCCCGGATGTGGGTCTCCAATGAGGAGGTCCCTCAAAGAGGACAGGGAGGAGGCGGTTAACTTATGTCTATACCTCACCCTCCCCCACTGGACCGCCCTGTTGAATGCTGTTTGATTATAGGGGGGGACATTCTCCAGCTCTGAAGCAATCTCCTGGTCATAATGGGCTCTGAGAATTACCATGTTATTGTGCATCCATGTGTTTGTATTATGTGCGATCTTTTCTAGAGTCGCTGTGTTGGTTGAAGCGGGTTTAATGAAGTCGGCAAGTCTTCTTGCTTTCTTCATCATTCCCTGTGGATAAGTGCCTTTGTTAAATGTGTTATTGAGAATTTCTGAATGGTGGATCGACTGTAGTAATTTGAAATATTTTTTTGCTTGCAGGTGAATTTCTGGTGGGAGATTATGTGGGGTGGATGAATGGGTGCTCACTTCTGGAGGGTCGCGAGTAGGAGGGCCATGTTGGTTCGTGTGCCTCTCCCTGTCTGGCAACCCCCCAGGAGGAGCAGTCAGTGGTGTGAATCTGTTGGATAATGTGAGTGTCATGTTGCTGCAGAGCTGGAGAAGTCATACAGGTAAGCCCCAGCCGATGAAACGCTGCCACAGGTGAAATAGTGAATGGTATGTCACCCCCCCAGGGAAAAGGGGCCAGGAGAGAAGAGAAAGGGGAGGGTTAAGGAGTTAGGGATAGGGAGTTTTAGCAGGAGTGCACCGGGTGCACGCTGTTTTTGGTGATTGTCTTTTGACAGGAAGGTGGATATCCCTTTCCTGGGGATATTGAGGTGGGCATCACATATGCTGCAGGCGGGAGCGCATTTTCACAGCCAAATCCTAAGTGTGGTCCATGCAGTTCTCCTCAGCGGTCACGGAAGGGCCCCTGGGACCCCCTGGGTGCATCATATGTGCTGTCTTATCACATATGCTGCAGTGCGTAGCGGCAGATCCCCTCAGTGGTCACAGGAGGATAAGCACGGGCCGGCCCATGCATCACATGTTTTGCCTTGGCACATATGCTGCAGGGCGTAGCGATGCGCTGTAGAATAGGGAGGTTTTTGGTGAATATCTTTTGACAGGAAGGTGCCAGAGGGATGAAGGCCAGGCGCACCCCCCCAATTGGAGGAGCAGCTCTCCAATGGCGGCAAACATGAGTGCGTGCAACCTTCCCTCCTGGAGATATTGAGGCTGGCATCACATATGCCGCAGGGTGTAGTGCATGTTCACAGCCAAATCCTAAGTGTGGTCCGTGCAGGTCCTGTCAGCAGCCACCGGAGGGGACGACGACAGGCAGGCAGGCAAGCAGGCTGGCAGACACAGACAGAGTGGTTAGGATGAGGCAACATGAAGGGAGGTGGGGAATCAGAGGCAGGTTAAGGTCAAATGTAACAGTTAGGGTTAGGGTTAGGGGCTAAGGATAGGGAGTTTTAGCAGGAGTGCACCCCGTTGCACGCTGTTTTTGGTGAATATATTTTGACAGGAAGGTGCCAGAGGGGTGAAAGCCAGGTGCACCCACCCCCCACTTGGAGGAGCGACTTTCCAATGGTAGCAAGCACGAGTGCATGCAACCTTCCCTCCCGCAGATATTGAGGCCAGCATGACATATGCCGCAGGGTGGAGTGCATTTCACAGCCAAATCCTAAGTGTGGTCTGTGCAGGTCCCCTTAACGGCCACTGGAGGGCCCCCGGGGGCCCCGGGCGCATCATATGAGCTGTCTCATCACATATGCTGCAGTGCGTAGCGGCAGATCCCCTCAGCGGCCACAGGAAGGCAGGCGCGGGCCGGCCCATGCATCACTTGTGTTGCCTCAGCACCTATGCTGCAGGGCCTAGCGATGCGCTGTAGGATAGGGAAGTATTTGGTGAATATCTTTTGAGAGGAAGGTGCCAGAGGGATGAAAGCCAGGCGCACCCCCCCTACTTGGAGGAGCAGCTCTCCAATGGCGGCAAACATGAGTGCGTGCAACCTTCCCTCCCAGGGATATTGAGGTGGGCATCACATATGCTGCAGGCAGGAGCGCATTTTCACAGCCAAAACTTAAGTGGGTTCATGCATGTCCCCTTAATGGCCGCTGGAGAGCCCCTGGGCCCCCCCCCCCCCCAGTGCAGCTCATGTGCTGTCTCATCACATATGCTGCAGTGTGTAACGGCAGATCCCCTCACCAGCCACAGGAAGGCAGGTGCGGGCCGGCCCATGCATCACATGTGTTGCCTCAGCACATATGCTGCAGGGCCTGGTGATGTGCTGTAGGGATAGGGAGTTTTAGCAGGAGTGCACCCGCGTACACGCTGTTCTTGGTGAATGTCTTTTGACAGGAAGGTGCCAGAGGGATGAAAGCCAGGTGCACGAGTGTGGGCAACCTTCCCTCCCGAGGATATTGAGCTGGGCATCACATATGCTGCAGGCAGGAGCGCATTTTCACAGCCAAATCCTAAGTGTGGTCCATGCAGTTCCCCTCAGCGGTCACTGAAGGGCCCCCGGGGCCGCCTGGGTGCATCACATGTGCTGTCTCATCACATATGCTGCAGTGCTCAGCGGCCAAATGAAGGCAGGCGCGGGCCGGCCCATGCATCATGTGTTGCCTCAGCACATATGCTGCAGGGTTTAGCAATGCGCTGTGGTGTGTGGTCCGTGCAGCGGTTAGGATGAGGCAACATGAAGGGAGGTGGGGAATCAGCGGCAGGTTAAGGTCGAAGGTCAAATAGGACAGTTAGGGTTAGGTTTAAGTAAAAGTGCAGTGGGAGAGCACTGGGAGGGACACGGGCTTTCGGGGGCTCTGTGGATCAAAAGGATATTAAAACCCTTAAAATAAAATGATGCTTAACCAATTCTTTAAAGTAATCCTTAAAAAAGCTTGGTTAAGGTATAAAAATGCAAGGTGGATTGGACAATGATGCAGGCCAGCAGTGGGAACTTGTATATTTAACAAAGTACCCCCTCTCTCCAGGGTCTCTGCTGTACCATCTGGGGCTGACATTACTTAAAAGGAGCAAGCTTTATCCAGTATAATGGGATGTAATAAAATAAGTGGTAGGAATGAATTTAAGAGGGCAGACATAAAACAAGAGGGGTTAGTAAAACATAAGTACTAAAAATATGTAGTAATAAAAAAAGTGCATTCAAATAAGTGCCAGTATGAAACACAACATATATAAATATACACAATTAGTGAGAATAAAACTCAAATAAGAAAGATAAAAGGGGTTAAAATGAGGTCATGCATTTTTATGGTCCTTAGGCCATACTATTGTTTGTTGTCTAAAACCTACCAATATTATTATTATTATTATTATTAATAATAATAATAATAATAATTTCTAATATCTCCAGCTGCACGGCTGTGGGGGAGAAAACAGCAGAAAGGTTTGTTATATTTGAAGGGTGTGGGGGAGGTGAACAGTTTTCTGGGTGACGGTGTGTTGGGGTGCTAGCTTCTTTAAAATGGCGGTGATATGATGAAATGTGGCTCTGGGAAAACTGTCAATTTGAATGTGTGGGTCTCTAAATGTGGGTATCTGGGAGAGGTTGGAGTTGCCTATGATAAGTACCTTCTTCCGTACCTCCTGCTACCAATCCTGGATTTTGCGAAAAGTGCGTGGGTTTGTGTGTGTGGTTCTGGGGGGTTGAGGGAGTCAGGCGCTGCCGCAGAGGCCCCGGTTGGGCAATGGGTGGATGTCTCAGATGTTAAGGTAGTGTTCAGCTTAGCTTTCATTTTACCCTTCATCATCATTGAGTTGTTATCCACCTCTAATTTCTTGGGTCCCGCAGGGCCCCCTGGCAAGCGGCTCTAACCCCCACTGCTGTTTGTGTGGTGAATCTGGAGATGGAGAAGAAGGGATGGTGTTACTGCAGGGTAGAGCTACGTTGCTGTAAGGCTGTGTAGACTCTGTGGGGTTATTGGTTGTGTGTGTGTGTGTGTGTGTGGGGGGGGGTGATCTACAGAGCCAACAGGTCTGTAGATGATGCAGTCAACTTGGCCGTCTACTTCATCCTCCAGCACCTGGACTCCGCAGGAGCCTACGCTAGGATCCTGTTTGTGTATTTCAGCTCTGCCTTTAACACCATCATCCCAACTCTGCTTCAAGAGAAGCTCTCCCTGCTGAGTGTGCCTGAATCCACCTGCAGGTGGATTACAGACTTCTTGACAGGAAACGGTGGGTGAACACCCCCCCCGGCACTCATCACACTCCACCTCTGCCTCTACTGTCACATTGACACTACCATAACTCTATGCGTTACATTAACGCTCTGCTTGGACTCCCTCCTGAAAAAACAGACTGTGCTACTGTACCTATATATATATTTATATTGTTATATCTTTTACTTATTGTTATATTTTCTACTATTGTTAGATTTTTACTTATTATATTTTTCACTTACTGTTATATTTTTACTTTTTTAATAGCTTCCTTTAATAGATTTGTCATGCACCAACCTCACCAAAGCAAATTCCTCGTATGTGTAAAATCGTACCTGGCAATAAAGCTTTCTGATTCTGATTCTGATTCTGATTTTGATTCTGATAAATTGTTTAGAGAGGCAGCTAGCGAAGAGCAGTGTGTCTGTTGCAGCAGTTTTGCATTGCAATTAAGTCAAGCGTATTGCCTGCTTTGTGTGTGGGAGCAGAGAGTCTGCTGATCATGAAGATGTCTGCCTCCTCACTGTGTGAGGGAAACTTGGCAAGCTAGCAGCCAAACAGTAGCAGAAAAAAACTTGGCTAAATCATAAAGTATGTCTTACCTTTGCTGTTTTCTGGTCAAAAGTTATATTCCAGCGCAAAAAAACACTGCTACATTCCTACTTTCCTCTTTTGATGATCTCTGTGGCTCTGTAATATGATGAGCTTTGATGTGATGTCATCTGCTTTTTTTTTTCAAATCAAATCAGATTATATGACACCACTTGAAACTTCTTCTTTGATGTTTTATGAGACTCTGGCACATGATGAGCATTGATGTGATGTCATCTGCTTTGATGTTAATTGTTTGGTTTCAAATCAGAACAGATTACATGGAATCACTGGGCACTTTGATGTTCACTGTGGCTCTGTGATATGATGAGCTTTGATGTGATGTCATCACCTCAAATCACATCAGATTACATGACACCACTGGCCACTTTTTTGATGTACTCTCCGGCTCTGTGATGTGATGAACTTTGATGTGATGCCATCAGCTTTTTTTCTTCAAATCAGAACAGATTACATGACATCACTGGCCACTTCTTGGATGTTTTCTGTGGCTCTGTGATGTGGTGATTTTTGATGTGATGTCATTGGTTCAAATCAAATCAGATTACATGACACCACTGGCCACTTCTTCTTTGATGTACTCTCTGGCTCTGTGATGTGATGAACTTTGATGTGATGCCATCAGCTTTTTTTCTTCAAATCAGAACAGATTACATGACATCACTGGCCACTTCTTTGATGTACTCTGTGGCTCTGTGATGTAATGGGCTTTGATGTGATGTGCTTTGATTTTCATTGTTTCTTTTCAATCACATCAGATTCCATGACATCACTCAAAACTACTTCTTCGATGTTTCATGAGGCTCTGTGATGTGATGGGCTTTGATGTGATGTCATCTGCTTTGATGTTAATTGTTTAGTTTTCAAATCAAAACAGATTCCATGATATCACTGGACACTTCTTTGATATACTCTTTGGCTCTGTGATTTATTGGGCTTTGATGTGTCATCTGTTTTTTTGTTCTTTAAATCAGAACAGATTCCATGATATTACTGGACACTTCTTTGATGTTCTCTATGGCTCTATGATGTGATGAGCTTTGATGTGATGTCCATCCATCCATCCATCCGTCCATCCATTTTCTATACCCACTATCCCTTTCGGGGTTGCGGGGGGGCTGGAGCCTATCCCAGCTGTCGACAGGCGAGAGGCGGGGTACACCCTGAACCGGTCGCCAGTCGATTGCAGGGCAACATATAGAGACAGACAACCGTTAACGTTCACACTCATACCTAAGGACAATTTAGAGTCACCAATTAACCTAATGAGCATGTTTTTTGGACTGTGGGAGGAAGCCGGAGAGAACTCACGCATGCACGGGAAGAACATGCAAGCTTCACACAGAGGGGCCCTGCATGACCCAGGGGTCTAACCGGCGACCTTCTTGCTGTGTGGCACGCACACTTCCTCCTGTGCAACCGTGCCGCCCTGATGTGATGTCATCCGCTTTTTTTTTTTTTTTTCAAATCAAAACAGATTGCATGACCCCTTTTGAAACTTCTTTCATGTTTTATGAGGCTCTGGCATGTGATGAGACTTGATGTGATGTCATCTGCTTTGATGTTAATTGTTTGGTTTCAAATCACAACATATGACATGGACTCATAGGGCACTTCTTTGATGTTCAATGTGGCTCCGTGATGTGATGAGTTTTGATGTGATGTCATCAGCTTTTGTTTCATATCACATCAGATTACATGACACCACTGGCCACTTCTTTGATGTACTCTGTGGCGCTGTGATGTGATGAGCTTTGATGCGATGTCATCTGCTTTGATGTCAATTGTTTGGTTTCAAATGACAGTCTATTCCATGTCATCACCAGTCACATCTTTTTTGATATTCTCTCTTGCTCTTTGAAGCAATGGGGTTTGATGTGCTTTGATTTGCTTTGATTTTCATTGTTTGGTTTCAAATCGCATCAGGTTACATGACACCACTTGAAACTTCTTCCTTGATGTACTCTGTGGATCTGTGATTTAATGGGCTTTGATGTGATGTCATCTGCCTTTTTTTTTCTTCAAATCAGAACTGATTAAATGACACCACTGGCCACTTCTTTGATGTTCTCTGTGGCTCTGTAATGTAATTGGCTTTGATGTGATGTGCTTTGATTGTCATTGTTTCTATTCAAATCACATCAGATTCCATGACATCACTTGAAACTTCTTCTTTGATGCTTTTTGTGACTCTGTGATGTGATGAACTTTGATGTGATGTCATCTGCTGGAGGATGTTAATTGAGAAGCTTGAGAAGCTAAACTACCGGCTGATTCGAGCTGGAAAGCTATTGCCACAGCCTGTGATAAAGTCAAGTTGTCTGGGGACATTAGTAATTTCTCCCTGAGTTTGTAGTTGTTGGGTTAGTAGTGTGTTCAGCCTGCTGATCCCTTATCATTTCCTCTTCCAGTGCCCTGAACTCAGGTTGGCTACTTACTGGTGCACCGACTCACCCATATGTTGTCGATGCTGGCGGAAGACAATCCGACAGACCAGAAGGCTCTGCGGGGCCACAAATGTCCAGTCAGCAGCTTGACACAGTCATCATAAGGAGTGGGACTGAGAGTCCGGAAAATCCGCAGTCCTTCGTTGTCCAGGTTATGAATGAGCACAGCTTTCTGCCTAACCCACGGCTGCGGTGAATGTTTTGAATGGTTTTATACCAGCAAGTCCATCGGATCGGCGAATCACCGGGCAGGGCGCCCTCCTCCCTGTTCGCCCGGTGAGGTGTCCCGGACACCATCACCACGGATAACGGCCCACAGTTTGTTTCGTCTGAGTTTGCTAGCTTTGTCGAGGAAAAGGGAATCAACCACATATGCACTGCCTTCTATCACCCAGAGGCCAGCGTGGAATGATTCAACTAGACATTGAAAAATGGGCTTAGAGCAAACCTGGCAGACGGTCTCAGTTTCTCGGTTGCATTGCTCAGCACCCTGCTGCACTATGCTGTGTTGCATAATGTTATTATTGTTTGAATTGAAATGTTGCACACAATCCTTGTTCATGCATAGGTTTTGTAGGTTCCTGTTGGGGTAGGGGTAAATGTTGTGTATGAGTCACGACAGGTGTGGCTCATGTCACAGCAACAAGCGAGACGGCTTAATGTAAACCAAGTGTATTGGAGAGATGAAGCCAGAGCGTTGTTGTTGTCAGATGTTAATAAAAGTTAACAGCAAGAACTTAATTGCACCCGCACGTTATTGGACATAACACATCACACAGCCACAGAGAACATCAAAGAAGAAGTGGCCAGTAGTGTCATGTAATCTGATTTGATTTGAAAAAAAAAAAAAAAAGCAGATGACATCACATCAAATCCCATCACATCACAGAGCTTCATAAAACCTCAAAGAAGAAGTTTCGAGTGATGTCATGGAATCTGATGTGATTTGAAAAAAAAAAAAAAACTATGAAAATCAAAGCACATCACATCAAAGCCCATTACATCAAAGTCAGAGAGTACATCAAAGAAGAAGTTTTGAGAGATATCACGGAATTTGTTATGATTTGAAATCAAACATCAAACAACATCAAAAGCACATGACATCATATCAAAGCAAAATGCACTTCTTTCAAAGTCTTAACGCCAAATTTATTTGGGATTTGAGATCTAAACCAAAAGGGTTTTTATTGGGCCATATCAACTGTCGTAGTATAGTGAACAAATCGGAGCAAATGGAACACTTATTGATCGACTCTAAAATTGATATATTGGGCATATCAGAAAGCTGGCTGACTCATTCATCACCGACTGCTGCCATCAACATCCCAGGATACAACACGTTTAGAAGAGATAGAGGAATAGGACGAGGGGGAGGACTACTGGTTTATGTGAAGGACTGTTTACAGGGTACATTAATTGAATGGCCAGTAAAAAATAGATATTGAATGTATTGGTCTCAATATAATTCTCTCTTCTGAACTGTTGTCACTGTGATATGTTTGCACCGACCTCCTTCCTCTAAAAATATATTTTATGATCAACTTAAAATAATCCTAAAATATTGCAATCTTAAAAGGGAAATCATTCTTATGGGCGAATTTAATCTAATTTGGGATGGTAAATCAGATAAAAAAAATCTGATACAAATAACAGACAAATTCAATCTCACTCAAGTTATACAAGGTCCAACAACAATGTCAAGTTCTCTATGGTTTTGATTTTTCCACAACATTTGGCTGAACTTGGAAGCCCAGAAGAAACCCAGAATGATGCTCAGGACAACTCAGAAATCTTTATCCTTTTATTTTTAGCAGGATTTTGGGGTAAATTCAGGTTGTAAACCTACAAAGGGTATGTAAATAAAGAAATTTCAGTCAGTTATCAGATTTACTAAACCATAACTGAAAATGTCAAAGTATCATCATATAACATAACATAAACTTAAAGAAATCAAACATCAACCAAACAGTGAAATCACAAATGAAAGGGCAGTTATCAGCAGTGTCTCTATGATTCTTCTTCTGTTGTGACCATTCTAGACTGCTGGAATGCTGTGCCTTTTGTACTGCTGGTTGTGAACTGATTGTAATCAGGATCAGGTGTGCTGGTGTGTGGGGTGCATAGCAGCAGTGGTGCAGTCTGCAAAGAGGTGTTGTGTGCAGAGGTCAAGATTGGGCTCTCTGCCTCCATCTACTTGACAGGTGGAGAGCTGCAGCTGAATTCTGACAGCACAAACAATAACCAATACATCCAAAACAACGATTGATTTAATATTCACAAATAAATCTGACAGGTTAAACAAAACTCTTAATCTTTTATCTGGGCTGTCTGACCATAATTTGAACCTATGTACAAGAAAAAATAACCAGAAACCAGCCATCATATAATACCTAAAGGTGAACAAAAAATTTGAAGAATGCGTTGCAACAATATGACTGGTCCACTGTTCCAATGAAAAATGAAGTTGAGGGTAGCTGTGACACTTTTACTGAAAGTGCTATAGAAGTTCTTGATTGCTTTACAAAAAAATTGGAACCCAAACACCGTAATAAAACACCACCTTGGCTGAGGGATGATATTTGGAAATTGATGAAAGGGAGAGATAATGCACTAGAAAAAGCTCTAAAAACAGGACTCACTAGCGACGGACATATTTTTACATTACTTAGAAATAAAGTTGTTAAAAAGATTCATAAAGCTAAAGCAGATTTTTTTATTGAAATGATAGATAAGGCAAATGGAAATGGAAAATTGATATGGGAAAACACAAGTTAATAGGATGAAACAAGAACAAGAAATCTAATGATGTACAGCTACAGGTGAATGGTACTCTGACTCACAACTTGGACATTATTGTTGGTAGCTTCAACAACTTTTTCATGAGCTCAGTCAAAGAAGAGAAGTGCACTTCAAATATCCAGATATTCCCCTTCATCCTGACGACGAGAGCAAACCAGTGTTCAGCATTACGAACATAGCTGTGTTAGCCCCGATTCTTTTATTGGAAGCCCAACAACAGACTGGAGAAATCTTCAGTTCACAGCCTAAGTATTTATTGAGGTCACAGGTGAAATATAGCAGCCCGGAGTGACAGAGTTCCTACAGGAACTCCATCAGAGTGAGCCCAGATCTCTGATAAAAGTTCACATTTATCTTCTTGGGCTGAGCCAGCGCTGTACAGAAGTTGGACTTATGCGGCCGAATGTAATTGGCCAGTTACCAAGACGTGGACAGCCCAACTACTGTCCACATCTTTCCTTTTCCTTGTGTGAATGTGATAAGCAACCTGTGTGTGAGTGTTGTTTAGGCATGTATATAATACAACAGACCTCACTGACAGAAAAGAGAAGCGTCATCCGCCTCTTGTTATCAAAACTGGCTTTCACCAGTCATGTTCTTACAACTCTGAACGGTACAAGGACATTCATTAGGTTACACAAGTGCAGAAAGAAAAGTAAAGACTAAGAACACATAAAATCACTAGACAGAGCCAAATTGTTGCACCTGTTTAAGAGGTTCTAAAAATAATTTCCTCTTTGAAAAGCTCTAAAGCCAGGGATGTTTTTGGTCTGGACAGTAACCTTTAGAAGAACCACAGAGAAGCTCTTGCTCCACCAATTGCACACCTAATAAACCTGTCCATAAAACAGAGTAGAGTACCATCCACCTGGAAGACTGCGAAGGTTACCCCAGTCTTTAAGGCTGGTGACAAGACCAAACCAGAGAATTTTCGGCTGATAAGTGTCTTGCCAGTTGTTTCAAAGGTGGCCGATGCCATGGAGTTAACAAAACATCTTAACAATGGACATACCCCTCTCCATCCAATGCAGTTTGGATTTCACAAACATCACTCCACAGACACAGCCATTTGTTATCTTTATGAGGATATCAAAGGTTCATTAGATGTAAGAGCTGTTTTTTTGGACTTGAAAAGAGCCTTTGACACAATAAACCATGACATATTTCTCTCTAAATTGTCATATTTCAATTTCTGTAATGGTACCCTCTGCTGGATGAAATCATGTCTGTCAAAAAGAACACAAGCTGTACAGATAGGAAACTCACAATCACCTTCTCCCGGCTGCTCTGTTGGGGTTCCACAAGGCTCCATACTGGGTCCAATTCTGTTTAGCCTCTATGTCAAGAATCGACCCAAGGTCTGTCCAAATATTAAAGTACAACTATATGCTGATGGCACAGTACTATATGTACACGTGAAATGAAAGCAAGAAGCTGCTGCAACACTGTCTGCAACTATGGTACCCATATCCCACTGGCTCAAAGAATCTTGTCTGTATCTCAATACAAAAAAGACTGTATGCATGTTTTTCTCTTGTCAGCCAGCAGAGGGCAAACAGTCATGTGTATTGGTCAATGGAGCGAGCCTTGAAATGGTGGAACAATTCAAGTACCTCGGTGTTGTCTTTGACACAAATCTAACATTTCAGGAAAATGTAAAAAAAAATTCTAATATCATTAAATTTATCTTGCCAAATTTCAATCATATAAGACCTTTTCTCACTGCTGTTAGCCAAAGCCTATATGCACGCTATGATATTTTCTTACATAACTTGTTGCTATACAACCTGGTCACACACAACAGTAAGCTCGTTAAAACCCATCAAGACTCTCTTCAAGAAGACAATCAAAGTTCTGGATAGGAAACCTCCTCACTTCCATTATTGCAATATTATAAAGTATAACATTCCCAACATGGACAGTTACCAAACCTTCATGGATGTTTGTCTTGTTTTCAAAGTTCTAAAGGGGCTTGCACCGCCACCGTTAAATGATTTCAGGAGGGAAAAAAAAAAACAAAACAATAATGGCATAAATACTAGAGCCCTAAGTAAGGGAGACTGTAATGTACCTAGGCGTAGGACTAAACAATGGCGGAGGCGAGGTGGCCAGGGTGGCCACCCGATGCAACCACCGCATCACAGAGCTGTCACCAGCATGTGGAACCTTTCCTGCACTGTGACAGCACTACCAGACACTTTAGATGCGCACTGTGTACACACCAGGTTTTTTTGAGGCACAACCAGAGTCACATCCAGTCACCACTGAGTGCCAGCGGGGCTGTCGAAATGCGACCGAACAACAGATAAAGGTAAGCTATAATATCACGCTAGCAAGCTAACTAAGAGGAAAAGATAGCAAAAAGTATAAGCATTGTCTGACTTCTTTATGCATCGGTGAAGTCATCCTAACTGTTAAGTAAGTTACATGAGGCAAAAAACGATGTATCATCACATTAGTCAAATCCAACTAAAGTCACATTACTTTTTGAATAATTTTAATAATAGGGAAATTGACTAGCATCTTTGTCGGTACATGTTTTAATGTTAGATAACTCCCTCAATTAAGTTAAATCAAACATAATAAATATGTCATAGTTTGATAAGTTGGGCTGTCAGTTTTATTAATGTATTTGTTTAGTTAACTTTGCTAGTACTTTAATGATGGTGGTACTGTTGATATGTTCTGCATTTATCATTGGTGTGTGATGTCAGAGCAGCACAGACATGAAGAGAAAGACAGCAGACATAGCTTCCTTTTTCAGTAAGGGAGCAGTCAGGAAGAAGAAGCCAGCAGAGGCACAGAATAACAGACAGGGTGAGAAGATAGAAGAGACAGATTCAGAGAGTGAGAGAGAGGAGTGCCCAGTGAGTGGAGTGGTCCCAAGTCAGCCTCGAGGTATACAAACCCTCTCACACATGCACTTGGCCACAGTGTTACCCTCTTTGACAATGTCCACTAGTGTGTTACATTCATATACAGGTCATGTTGAAAATTAGTTTAGATGAATTTTAAAAACCTTTTTGAAAAAGCAGTTTCAGCACCTTTAAGTAAGACACATATTCTTTTTCAGTTGTTTCCCAAAGAGCCCAGCAGACAGACTCGGAGAGTGAGAGTGAGCAGCTCCCCCATACCAGTGGCCCAAGAGGACCTCCAGGTAAATCTTTCTTTCACACGTTTGGCCCTGTTGTGTTGCTACCCTCTTGTTTATTCTGTCTATTACACAAATCATGCAGAAACTATGTTATAAAACCTTTTGGAAAACTAAAACCTTTTGAAAACACCCTCATCAGCAGACAGACTCAGAGAATGAGGGAGAGGAGCCCCCACTGCCCGGTGGACCAAGAGGACCTCCAGGTATACTACACCTACAGTGCTGTGAAAAAGTATTTGCCCCCTTCTAGATTTCTTATTTTTTTGCATATTTGTCACACTTAAATGTGTCAGATCATCACACAAATTTTAATATTAGACAAACATAACACGAGTAAATACAAAATGCAGTTGTTAAACAATGACTTTATTTATTAAGGGAAAAAGCTATCCAAACCTATATAACCCTATGTGAAAAAGTAATTGCCCCCTGAACCTAACAACTGGTTGTGCCACCCGCAACAGTAATAACTGCAATCAAGCGTTTGCAATAACTGGCAATGAGTCTTTCGCATCACTGTGGAGGAATTTTGGCCCATTCTTCTTCATAGAATTGTTTTAACTCTGCCACATTGGAGGGTTTTCGGGCATGAACTGCCAGTTTAAGGTCACACCACAGCATTTCAATTGGATTTAAGTCCGGACTTTGACTCGACCACTCCAAAACCTTAATTTTGTTTTTTTAAGCCATTCAGAGGTGGACTTGCTGGTGTGTTTCAGGTCGTTGTCCTGTTGCATAACCCAAGTGCGCTTGAGCTTGAGGTCACTAACTGATAGCCGAACGTTCTCCTTCAAGATTTTCTGGTAGACAGCAGAATTCATGGTTCCATCAATCACAGCAATTCGTCCAGGTCCTGAAGCAGCAAAGCAGCCCCAGACCATCACACTACCACCACCATGTTTGACTGTTGGTATGATGTTCTTTTTATCAAATGCTGTGTTCTTTTTACGCCAGATGTAACGGGACGCACACCTTCCAAAAATTTCAACTTTTGTCTAGTCAGTCCACAGAATATTTTTCCAAAAGTCTTGGGGATCATCAAGATGTTTCTTGGCAAATATGAGACAAGCCTTTGTGTTCTTTTTGGTCAGTAGTGATTTTCGCCTTGGAACTCTCCCATGGATGCCATTTTTGCCCAGTCTCTTTCTTATTGTTGAATCATGAACACTGACCTTAACAGAGGCAAGTGAGGCCTGCAGTTCTTTAGATGTTGTTCTGGGTTCTTTTGTGACCTCCTGGATGAGTCGTCGTTGCGCTCTCGGAGTAATCTTGGTAGGCAGACCACTCCTGGGAAGGTTCGCCACTTTTCCCAGTTTTCTCCATTTGTGGATAATGGTTCTAACCGTGGTTCACTGGAGTCCTAAAGCCTTAGAAATGACTTTGTAACCCTTTCCAGATTGATAGATTTCAATTACTTTGTTTCTCATTTGTTCTTGAATTTCTTTAGATTGCAGCATGATGTGTTTCTGTTCGTGATCTCGCATCCTACTTCACTTTCTCAGACAGGTTTTATTTAAGTGATTTCTTAATTGAACAGGTCTGGCAGTAATCAGGCCTGGGTGTGGTCAGTGAAACTGAACTCAGCTTTCCAAAAAATGTGGTTAATCACAGTTGACTGATGATTTTTGATGATTTAACAAGGGGGGCGATTACTTTTTCACATAGGGTCATATAGGTTTGGATAGCTTTTTTCCCTTAATAAGTAAAGTCATTATCTAAAAACTGCATTTTGTATTTACTCAGGTTATGTTTGTCTAATATTAAAATTTGTGTGATGGCCTGTAACATTTAAGTGTGACGAATATGCAAAATAGTAAGAAATTAGGAAGGGGGCAAATACTTTTTCACAGCACTGTACACATCAGTCACTTGGAATTGTACTTAAGCCAGATATGATGCAGTAGCTATGTTAACCTGGTAGCCTGATAATTCATGAATTGGTCTGATTCACTCATATAAACACCGCAGTCTGTCTCAGTTAGATGAATGGTCACAAGTCTATTACATTTTTAAGCAGACTGAAGGGCCTGGATCATCCATTAGATGTAGAATGGGACAATAGTTACACTAATTGTGTCATCTTGATTATTAATCTTGTCTCAAATTGAATAATTGAAGTTCCTTTTTTTCTTTTCTTAAATAGACATACCCAAATCAAGAGCTGATGGACCGTCCGTCCGTCCGTCCGTCTTCTCCCGCTTCATCCGGGGCCGGGTCGCGGGGGGAGCAGCCTGAGCAGGGACGTAGGAACGTAGGGTAGGAACGTAGATTGACCGGTAAATCAAGAGCTTCGCCTTTCGGCTCAGCTCCTTCTTCACCACGACAGACCGGTACAGCGACCGCATTACTGCGGCCGCTGCACCGATCCGCCTGTCAATCTCACGCTCCATCCTTCCCTCACTCGTGAACAGGATCCCGAGATACTTAAACTCCTCCATTTGAGGCAGGAACTCTCCCCCAACCTGGAGGGAGCAAGCCACCTTTTTCCGGTCGAGAACCATGGCCTCGGACTTGGAGGTGCTAACTCTCATCCCAGCTGCTTCACACTCGGCTGCGAACCGCCCCAGTGCATGCTGAAGGTCCTGGCTCGATGGAGCCAACAAGACAACATCAAAAAGCAGAGACAAAATCTGCCGGCTCCCGAACTGAACCCCCTCCGGCCCCTGGCTGCGCCTAGAAATTCTGTCCATAAAAATAATGAACAGAACCGGTGACAAAGGGCAGCCCTGCCGGAGTCCAACGTGCACCGGGAACAGGTCCGACTTACTGCCGGCAATGCGGACAAAGCTCCTGCTCCGGTTGTACAGGGACTGTACAGCCCTCAACAGAGAGCCTCCAACCCCATACTCCCGGAGCACCTCCCACATAATGACTCGAGGGACACGGTCGAAAGCCTTCTCCAAGTCCGCAAAACACATGTGGACTGGTTGGGCAAACTCCCATGAACCCTCAAGCACCCTGTGGAGGGTATAGAGCTGGTCCAGTGTTCCACGGCCGGGACGAAAACCGCATTGTTCCTCCTGAATCCGAGGTTCGACTATCGGCCAGATTCTCCTCTCCAGTACCCTGGAATAGACTTTCCCGGGGAAGCTGAGGAGTGTGATCCCCCGATAGTTGGAACACACCCTCTGGTCCCCCTTTTTAAAAAGAGGGACCACCACCCCAGTCTGCCAGTCCAGAGGCACTGTCCCCGACTGCCACGCGATGTTGCAGAGGCGTGTCAACCAAGACAGTCCTACAACATCCAGAGACTTAAGGTACTCAGGGCGGATCTCATCCACCCCCGGTGCTCTGCCACCGAGGAGCTTGCAAACTGCCTCAGTGACTTCAGTCCCGGTGATGGATGCACCGACCCCCGGGTCCCCAGTCTCTGCTTCCTCTACGGAAGACATGACAGTGGGATTGAGGAGATCCTCGAAGTATTCCTTCCACCGCCCGACAATATCCCCAGTTGAGGTCAACAGCTCCCCGCCTTCACTGTAAACAGTGTTGACAGAAAGCTGCTTCCCCCTCCTGAGGCGCTGAACGGTTTGCCAGAATTTCTTCGAGGCCGACCGGTAGTCCTCCTCCATGGCCTCCCCGAACTCCTCCCAGACCCGAGTTTTTGCTTCTACAACCACCCGGGCTGCCGCACGCTTGGCCCGCCGGTACCCCTCAGCTGCCTCAGGAGTCCCATGGGCCAACAAGGCCCGATAGGACTGCTTCTTCAGCTTGACAGCATCCCTTACTTCCGGTGTCCACCACCGGGTTCGGGGGTTGCCGCCACGACAGGCACCGGCGACTTTGCGGCCGCAGCAACGGGCGGCTGCGTCAACAATGGAGGTGGAGAACATGGTCCATTCGGACTCGATGTCTCCAACCTCCCTCGGAATCTGGTCGTAGCTCTCCCGGAGGCGGGAGTTGAAGGCCTCCCTGACAGCGGGTTCGGCCAGACGTTCCCAGCAGACCCTCACAGTACGTTTGGGTCTGCCAAGCCTGTCCCGCTTCCTCCCCTGCCAGCGGATCCAACTCACCACCAGGTGGTGATCAGTTGACAGCTCAGCCCCTCTCTTTACCCGAGTGTCCAAGACATACCGCCGAAGGTCAGATGATACGACTACAAAGTCGATCATTGACCTCCGGCCTAGAGCGTCCTGGTGCCACGTGCACTGATGGACACCCTTATGCTTGAACATGGTGTTCGTTATGGACAAACTGTGGCTAGCACAGAAGTCCAATAACAGAACACCACTCGGGTTCAGATCGGGGAGGCCGTTCCTCCCAATCACACCCCTCCAGGTATCACTGTCGCTACCCACGTGAGCGTTGAAGTCCCCCAGCAGAACAATGGAGTCCCCGGTTGGAGCACTTTCCAGTACCCCTCCCAGGGACTCCAAGAAGGCCGGGTACTCTACACTGCTGTTCGGCCCGTAAGCTGAAACAACAGTGAGAGACCTATCCCCGACCTGAAGGCGCAGGGAAGCGACCCTTTCGCTCAGCGGGGAGAACTCCAACACATGGTGGCTGAGCTGGGGGGCTATAAGCAAGCCCACACCAGCTCGCCGCCTCTCACCGCGTGCAACTCCAGAGTAGAAGAGAGTCCAGCCTCTCTCAAGGAGTTGGGTTCCAGAGCCCAGACTGTGCGTAGAGGTGAGCCCGACTATCTCTAGCCGGTACCGCTCAACCTCACGCACTAGCTCAGGTTCTTTCCCCCCCAGCGAGGTGACATTCCATGTCCCCATAGCCAGGGTCGTCATCCAGGGTTTGGGTCATCGGGGCCCCCCGCCCACGACTGCCACCCATACCACAAGGCACCGGCCCCTTCTGAACCTTCCTGCGGGTGGTGGGCCTACGGGAAGGCACCGGTCCAGCCACATCTGTAGCTCTTTCCCAGAACACTCCAGGGTGACAGGAGGAGAAACTTTCAAGCCTCATGGTACCATAAACTCTCATGCCTTGAATACTCGCAGAGCCAAGACTCTGCATACTGCTTTGCATGCAGGCATTTCAGTGCTCGGGTACAAGAACTGGAAAAAAGCAACATACAAAGATGGAGGATTTGCTCTACATGTAAAGGGAGAGCCTCACATAAATGCAATGATGGCTTGGAAGGAACTTGAGCAAGGACAATAAGCAAATGCATCTTGAATGAGTACTGTAAAGAATTCTTCAAGTCAGAAATGTTTCGTAGTCATGTTTTTATTTTGAAGGAGGCGTCTTATTATGAAGACAGTTTATGCAGTTCCTCTTCCAGCCTCGCGCTCTTCAATGAGATGATTACAGTGGTATGGCAGTCACTGACGATGTGAGTCCATAGTGATGTGAAATGAATGTACACGTGTGACTTACCTTTTCTGATAGCGTGGTGTTCCTCCTGGTGTATATTTGCACTCTTTAAAATGTCCGTTTTCACTCGTTAGCATGATCGCGAGTTAGCATCTTTAAGCTAACTGAGTTGGAGTGAGTTTGTATTACTGTTAGCCTTTATACTACTTTCGGTTTACATGTGTATGCTACATGGTTAAAAGCTAAAGCAGTATTCATGAATACTAAGTGATTGACACTGAGATAAATGTATTTGTTCACTGTGAAGTGGTTGTTTGGCTTGCTGTATTTAATTTAAAGCAGTACAATGTGGTAATTCAGTCCTTTATTTCTTGTGATGTATTTTCAGAAACTGCATTGTACCAGTACGCATGGCTGTACAGTTCTATAGTAAACAGCATAAGTTCCACTGATGTCACGTGTGCTTTCTGACCGAAGCCCTGCAGTGATCAATTAGGCTATAATCAGCATCAGAGGTCACACTCCTCGACAAGTACCCTAACTAAAGAACACAGTAAGCAGGTACAGGAAAATAGTACCTATATCAAAACTGTAGCTGAAGTCTTGCTTTTAACTACAACCCAAAATATCTCACAAAGGGGTCACATGGAAACAAGCGATGCAGACAACAGGGGAAACGTCTTGGCTATATTGGATGCAATTGGTAACCATGACCCAGTTGTACAAAAAAAACTGACAGGGCTTGGCAATGCAAAATACACCAGCCATCAAATTCAGAATGAGATTTTGGATACATTAGCTGAGATGGTATGCTCTTCCATCATAAATGAGGTCAAGGAAAGTGGTGTCTTTTCTGTAATGCTAGATGAAACTTAAGACACAAAAAAGAAGGAACAGATCTCTTTTGTGCTGAGGTATTATTATCATGGAGCTGTGAAAGAGAGTTTCCTGCACCTTGGTTCTGCAGACCACCTCAATGCTGCAGGATTGACAGAAAAAAATAATCCAAGTATTTGAGAGACACGTCCTGGACTACAAATGTAATCGGGATGGGCGATTGTATGACAGTGCTTCTGTCATGAGTGGCAAGCATTCCGGCATTCAATCTCATATTAAGGATGTGGCAAAGCAGGCCTTTTATGTCCATTGTAATGCCCATTGTCTTAATCTAGTTCTTGTTGACACAATCAAAGCAGTCCCACAAGATGATTGCTTTTTTGCGTTGCTGCAGAGACTATATGTATTTATGTCTGGCTCTTATGTTCACACCAAGTGGCTTAACACGCAAAAAGAGATGTATTCTGGAGCACCCAGAGAGCTTCAACGGTTGAGTGAGACAAGGTTGGCTTCCCGGCATACAGCTTGTAGTACCGTTCTGGAAAGACTACCTGCTATTCCTTGAGGAAGTTGCTGCAGAAAACCATGGGGCCAGTTGTTCAAAGGTAATCTGATTGGATTTTGGTTATCAGATTGGATCAAATCTTGAAAATAGGTTGTTCAAAAGGGAAAGAAGGATTCTGAAATCGGATTAGATCATGTAAGCCAATCCTAGTTTTAATCTGGATCAAACCTTCACTTTGTGTTGTTCAAAACATTTCGGTAGGATCTGGATAACTTTGATCCAAAAAAATAGGATTATCCTGATCCCAACAGGGGGTAGGATTTCAAGGTGGATTTCAGTAGCAAAATTTTAAAATTGGTCAAATAATCAATTTGTATCATTTTGTGTATATACTATTATTTATATTTTGCACTTGATTTGCTCAACTGCTACAATGATGAAGTAGATAAAGTAGACATAGGCTACCAGTTAAGCCTTTCAGTATAGTAAAGTAAAAATAAGATACAAATAAAAATGATCTTGTCTCCATGAAATAAACCCCCAAACAGATTTGAATAACAAACATAAATGATATATTCAATATTTCTGTCATTCATCACTGTGTATTAATTTCAACAAAACAATCATCAGAAATGAACCTGTCAAAAATAATTTCTAACAATTGCATCCCTTACTACACGTCCAGTCAGTCCCTCATCCTGACAGAACGGCAGAGGTTGGTTTGGTTCTTCAACAGGCTCAGGTACATCATAAACATCATCACAGAGAGGGACACTGCGCCTGGTAGCGATGTTGTGCAGGACAATACATGCTCCCTGTGTAGTTAAGGCATGCAAAGCATCTCTTCAGAACTTCAGAACTCCATTTAAATGCTTAATTGCACATCTTGTTTTGCAATGAGCAGTGTTGAAGCGTTCCTGTGCAGGTGTGGTTGCTGCAAGAAAAAGAGTAATCAACCATGGTAGGAGTGAATAGGCACTGTCTCCTAATATTATGCCATCCGGTCAGTTGGTTTGGAGCTCTCTGTATAAAGCACTCTCCCTCAGGATACGTGCATCATGAACAGACCCAGGCAACTTCACGTCGCAGTTTGTGATGATGAGGTCAGCATCGCCCACAAGTTGGATGTTGATGCTGCGCCTCCCCTTTCGGTTGATGTACTCCCAATCCCCCTCATGAGGTGCTTGGATATGCACATGAGTGCAGTCAATAACCCCAATAGTATTGGGCATATTCCCCTAAAGAAAAAGTTGTGCTTGGTCTGGGCAATCTGGTCATCCTTTGGAAATGAAACAAACTGATTGACCAGGCTGGCCAATGCAATTGACACGGCTTTCACTACATCACTCACAGTTGATTTGTCCACTCCAATATTGTCACCAACAACTTGGTAGAAAGTCCCAGATGCCTAGAAGCGCAGAGCAATGAGGACCTGTTCTTCCACAGACAGACTGTGACTCCTTTGGGTTCTCCGTTGAAGTTTTGGCCTGACAACAGCCCTATTAAAGATTTTAAATGATATCAGGTGCAACTTAGATAAACACAAGCTCACAGTCTTGGTTCTACTGGATCTAACTGCCGCCTTTGATACAGTAGACCATTACATTTTATTTAACAGACTGAGGCACCTGGTCGGCCTCTCAGGCACTGCTTTTAACTGGTTCGTCTCATACCTCACTAACAGACACTTCTTTGTAAGTTGGGATACATGTTCCTCGAGAACCAATGAGATCAAGTGTGGGGTTCCCCAGGGGTCAATTTTAGGGCCAACTCTTTTTAATCTGTACATGCTACCCCTTGGGGACGTCATCAGGAGGCACGGCATCAGCTTCCATAGTTATGCTGATGATACACAACTGTACATTGCCGTGTCTCCTGATGACACAGGGCCAATTGATGCCCTTTTTAACTGCATTTTAGACATCAAGTCATGGATGGCAGAAAATTTCCTTCAGCTCAACCAGGACAAAACAGAGGTCTTAGTCATTGGTCCTGAAGGCTAGAGAGAGAAACTTTTACCAAAACTACAAGATCTTAAACCAACACATTCTGTAAAAAATCTGGGCGTGACTTTTGCCTCTGAGCTGACTTTTATTTCACACATCAAAAACATAACAAAGATAGGTTTTTACCATTTTAAGAACATAGCCAGAGTCCGCCCGTTTCTCTCTCAGGCCAGCACGGAGGTGCTGATGCATGCTTTTATTTCATGTCGCTTAGATTACTGCAATGCCCTGCTCTCTGGTCTTCCCAAAAAGAGTATCTCCAACCTTCAGTTACTTCAGAATTCAGCCGCACAAGTGCTGACGAGGACCAGAGGGCGGGAGCACATTACACCAGTTTTAAAATCACTGCATTGGCTCCCCGTGCGTTTCAGGATAGATTTTAAGGTTCTTTTATTAGTTTTTAAGTGTCTTAACCGTCTCGGGCCTTCTTATGTATCTGACCTACTCTTACCCTATCAGCCCTCGCGGACCCTGAGGTCCTTCGGCACTGGCCTCTTAACCATACCAAAAGTAAGAACTAAAACACACGGGGAGGCGGCTTTTAGTCATTATGGCCCCCGATTGTGGAATAGCCTGCCGGAGAACCTCAGGGCCGCAGAGACTGTTGATGTTTTTAAAAAGAGGCGCAAGACCCACCTTTTTAATCAGGCTTTTAATTGATTTGTTTAACTTATCTCATTCCTTTAATCAGGCTTCTTATCATATTTAATCTTTATTCGTATCTTATTTTAGCTGCATCATGTTTTAACGACATGTTTAATTATTATTTATATCATTTATCCATTTTATCTTATTTTATTTTATTCTATTTTATTTTATTTTATGCCCTAGTCCCTTGGTTTTTAGCTCCAGTGTTTCCTCATGGGGGCCCCTGTTTTCTTCATGGGGACCCTTGGTTTTTAGCGTTTCCTCATGGGGGCCCCCCACACTGTGAGCTGCTTTTGGTCTACTGACGGGTGCGCTGTTGAGGGGACGGCTCTGGCCTGGACGGCTGGAGGCCTCTGCACCTTAGTGCGGGGCCTCCTGTCTGCCTGGGTCGGGGTGTCTCGGGCGGCGCTGCCTAGTCATGGGCCGGGGGCCCTCTCAGTGTGGATGGCCCCCAAAGGTTGCTTATTCCTTGCGTTGCCCATATGGGTGTGTGTGCGGGTGTGTGTCTTCGTGTGTGCGTGTCTGTGAGTGTGTGTTTTTATATGTTCCTGTATGTTTTTATGGGGGCGGGAGGGCTGGGTTTTCCTCTTTGTTGTTTTTAGCCTCTGTGAGGCACTTTGTGTTGCTTTTAAGTATGAAAAGTGCCATATAAATAAAGTTTGATTTGATTTGATTTGACAAGGTCTGCAGTGTACTTAATATCAGCATTCCCAAAGCGAAAGCGAGTGTACAGTTCTTCAGTGGTGTACTCCTCCAGTGGTTTTGCACACTCAACATACACCCTTTGACGGTATCCTCTACCACCAAAATGGTGGTAGCGATGGACAATATGTCAGTGCCTCTCTGTAAGTCCTCTGAGAAAGGCTTAATATAAGATGGCTGTCGAAAACCCACCCACTCTTCAGCTGACGTGTTTTGGCTTGTGATCAATTAAGTCAATCATGCCCAAGGCCTATAAATGCTATGCTCGCTACAACAGATGAGGTGGAACCATGGACCCAAAAGGCCCTAATTTCACTGTTGCAGAAACCCATGCACTGCTGTAGGGTGTAAAGTGCCATTATGCCTCAATAGCAGGAAGTTCTGTTGTGGGTGGAATGGTGACGAACAAAAGCAAGAAAGACATTTGGGTTGAAATCACCCAGAATGTGAATGCAATGGGGTCTGGCCAGAAGAGGACCTTGGAGCAGGTGAAATTTAGATGGAAGAATCTGTGGGCCAGAGCCACAAAGGACCTTGCTGAAGCAAAAAACACCCAAACAGGCAACAAACCCTTTTAGACAGGTGAATACACAGATGTGGTTCTGGACATTATTGGAGGTGAGAACTCTAAAGCTCTGCATGGGATTCAAGGTGTTGTTGGGGATGGTGAGCCTAAGATTGTGGAGGAAAGTGAGCCAGTTCCTCCTAATGCAGAGGAAACATTTATTCTGGATCTCAGCCCTATTACCGAAGAACAACCTGGATCCTCACTGGTAGAGCCACCAGTCACAGGAGCTCAGAAAAGAGGTTTGAAGCGTCCTTTGCCAAATAATAATGATGCCTATGAATTACTCCTTAAACGAGAAACTGAAAGAGCAGAAGCACAGATACTCCTGGCAGAGGAACAAATCAAGCTGGCCAAACTGCAGCAAACCAGGGCAAAACTTCAGATCTGCCTCCTAAAAGCAGGGCTTGAAAATGCTGGTCTCTCCTACTTGGATGAAGAACCCTGAACATTCTTTATTTTGTTAACGGACATTTAGCCTTTTTTTAATTAAGACTTTTTCAAAATATCTGTTTATGTATATTTGGTATTTGTTGTGGCTCAGATGAGTGGTCATAAAAGAAATCATAAATGGAAGTGGATGTTTATGTTATTTTTGTGTTTTGTCTCAAAATAAAAAATACTTAAAGTGACCCCATGTTGGCTCTTCTACCTGTTGTTCTTTATAGTGCCAGTAGCCCACATTGTGATATGTTGTCCCATTTAGAGCACTGGTAATCCGGATTTGGTAATCTTGAAAACTGTGTGTCTGGATCAGGGTGATCCGATCCAGTGTTGCTTTGAAAAACCGGCATAAAAGTAAGACGGATTACCTGATCCTGGATAGCAAAAAATGGGATTTCCAAATCCGGATCATTTTGATCCAGATTACATTTTTTGAACAACTGGCCCATGGAGATAGGAGCATTGATGCACGGGGCCTGCTCGCTCAAATTGACCTGCAGTTCATTGGCCTTTTAGTGACATGCACCAAGGTTTTTGGTGGTGCAAAATCTCTCTCTGATCTCTCTCTTGATTTGTGTTCAGCTGTAGATCTAGTTGAAGCCCTTGTGCAAAGTTTTCAGGATTGCAGAGATGAATCCTAATTTGAAAGGCTCTGGAAAGAAGTATTAAATACTGCTGAAAAATGCAATGTAGAGACAGAACCTATTTCAAAAAGAAAGTCAAAACAGAACAGAATGTTACATAGACATACTGTCATGTCCTCTGTAGGCAAGCGTTCTGAGCAGACCAGGGACTCTTTTCATACCAGCATATTCTATCCTGTGCTTGATATCATGCTCAGTGAGCTAAAGAGACCTTTCTCAAAACCAAACTGTGCAATAATGATGGGGATTCAGGCCTTAAATCCTTCAAGTGCTACGTTTTGCCAAGAGGAGGCTCTATTTTCATTTGCTTCTATTGCATGTAACATAGATGACCTCAGACATGAGGTGCACCAAATGAAAAGAGTTCTACAGAGGAAAGTAGCATGTGGCATACAGAAGCCCTCTAACATAGCAGAGCTCACAAACATGATTGAACTTCTTAAAGAGGTATTCCATGAGCTCTTCCGATGCGATGTGCAAAATTGCCACTGCAATACCTGTAAGTACTGCTTCTTGTGAACGCAGCTTTTACACACTGAAGCTGGTAAAGACATACCTGCCTTCCACCATGGATGATGACAGACTGAGCAATCTGGGTGTTTTGAGTATGGAGTCCAGGCGAGCAAAGTCCCTGGACATGAAAGATTTTGTAAATCGCTTTAGTGCAAACCACAACAATTGCAGAATACAGCTGTTGTGAGATGAACGATAGATATTTTATCTGTCAGAGAAAATCCTTCCAGTCGGGTAGTTTTAAGAGAAAGTTGCACTTAAGGGTTTCATATTTTCTGCATAAATATTTCACTTTTGTATGTACTTTGTAATGCAATTTTGAATGTTTTGTATGTACTTTGTAATGTAATTTGTAACTGACTTGATTTGACTTTTCATTCTCTAGTCTATTGGATATGTGCAGGTGATTGCAACATAACTTTCAGTGTATGCTGTCTGATTGACTGGTGTGTTTCTACCTGCCAAAGAGTTAAAATGTGACTGAGCATGAACAGCAGACTGAACTTTTGACTGAGGGATACTGTTAGGGTTCTTTTTCAGTGCCAGCTGAGATAGCCTGGTCAGAGGGTTTTGATACAGAGTTCAAATGTTTCTCAATGTACTTTTAAGTGGAGAACCAATAATTATTAGTTTTATTCTAACAGCATTCCAGACCATCAACAAAATGTAACAACATATAAAACTGTTTTGTGCATTTGTATAGTAGCCCTTAAGCCTTGTATGCCTATGACTGGAATTGAATCTGTTAGATCCTTATGTTGGCCCATTTTGCTGGCCATTATTCATATGTGTGTGTATATAGCTTGATCAGGCTATAATAAAAACAACTGTTTTTCAAATTATGTCTGTGTATTCCTGATACACCAAGAGATTGAGCTCATAGTGATCACTATATGCTGAGCTGAACATCTCCAGAGTCCTCTCAGCACAGTACGCAATACAGTTGTCTGTATATTGTGCTACATTTGTATAATGTAAGCATCTTTGTTACTTTACGTGCAGGAATAAGAAAAAAACTTAGATACACTGAATATTATTTGATCTTTTCCACCATTACCTGCATTCCAAATATTGTGGAGGTGTGTGGTTTAGGTGCCCTAAATACACCTATATTTTCTGGTGAGATATTGCCACCCCAAGATGATCACATAACCATCCTGGCCACCCCACAGAAAATTTCCTGGTTCCGCCACTGGGACTAAATTCAGTCAGATGGCGGTGTCTGTAAGAGGTACACAATCCTGGAAAAGGCTACCGGTGCATATCAGGGACTGTGACAACTATCAAAAATTCAAACAATGGTTAAAAACAAACCAGTTATGCACTCACACATAATACAGGTTTCCTTTCTGGTGTCTGTTCCCTGTCTTTTAACTTATGTACTGTATCATGTCTGTGATCTTAACTTGTTTATATTGTATGTATGTAGACATTTTAACTCATGTACTGTATATGTGACCTTAAATTCTCATTTATATTGTATGTAATATCTGTGATCCTGTTTTTATTTAGGTTCATTTTATGTTGTTTATGACAGCCTGCCTTGGGACTGCGGATGAAATTTAGCTATTGTGCTAATTCCAGCTAGTGCTGATATGTTGATTAATGTGCACTTTCTCAATTCAATAAATAAATAAATAATGAAGCTCATCACATCACACATCAAAGAGGAAGTAGGCAGTGGTGTCATGTAATCTCATGTGATTTGAAAAAAAAAAGCAGAAGACATCACATCAAAGCTTATCACATCACAGAGCCACAGTGAACATCAAAGAAGTGCCCAGTGATTCCATGTAATCTGTTGTGATCTGAAACCAAACAATTAACATCAAAGCAGATGCCATCACATCAAAGCTCATCACATGCCAGAGCCTCATAAAACGTGAAAGAAGAAGTTTCAAGTGTTGTCATGGAATCTGATGTGATTTGAAAAAAAACAATGAAAATCAAAGCACATCACATCACAACCCATCACATCAAAGCCCCTTACATCACAGAGCCACAGATGACATCAAAGAAGTGGTCAGTGATGTCACAGAATCTGTTCAGATTTGAAAGCATACATTTGACATCAAAGCAGATGACATCACATCAAAGCCCATCACATAACAGAGCCTCATAAAACATCAAAGAAGAAGTTTCAAGTGATGTCATGGAATCTGATGTGATTTGAAAAGAAACAATGAAAATCAAAGCACGTCACATCAAAGCCCATTAGATCACAGAGCCACAGAGTACATCAAGAAGAAGTTCGCCAGTGATGTCACGGAATCTGTTGAGATTTGAAAGCATACATTTAACATCAAAGAAGATGACATCACATAAAAGCCCATCACATCACAGAGCCTCATAAAACATCAAAGAAGAAGGTTTGAGTGATGTCATGGAATCTGATGTGATTTGAAACCAAAAAATTAACATCAAAGCAGATGACATCACTTAGCGACATGCTGTGAAAGTGTAACCAATAAGCAGAATATAGTCAGGCTTTTGATAGCAGTTTACTATCGATCCAATTTTATTTACAATTTACTGGACTGAAGTACATCTGACCTCATCACACTTCAAATTAATACTGTAAGTCTGAACCCAAAAGAAAACTTACACCTCTGTCAAATAAATCCCAAGATCTTTTATGAAAATCAATGAATTTTTAAAGAACAACTGTTGTACTATGGTAGGATTTCTGAGAATGGTAATACATATCCTTTTGTAATTCAAGTCTTTTTTCTCTCTTAGTCCATGAAAATAAAGAGTACTTCTTCAATCAAGGAATGTCTCTTTCACATAAACAAAAATAATAATTCAAAAGTGTCCTTTAATTGGATTTAACCACAGAGAAATGCAGTGCTGGCCAGCAAACAAAGTTTTATAGAGCTCTCTATATAAATAAAGTGTAATGGGGGTTTTGCCGGCAGTTCTCAAAGACATCCAGGACTTGGCGTGGCAACAGCACCTCTCATCAACCATGACAAATGTGAAGCTGTTTTGATATTTATCTCTAATTAAAGTATTTGACAGGACTGAAGAGCTTTTTCTCGTGTCCAATTCTTGTCTTTTTGTGATGTCTTTCAGACAGAGGACGGGGATTTTATGCAAGCTCTCACAGGTCATTTTTGTGCCTTGTTGCTCAACACAGATGTGTGTAATGGTCTCTAAGTGTGTGTTTGTATAGATAGAAAGCTCCTCAACCAGTGAATACCTCAGACACCTCAGTGTAAATGTCTGATAAGAGCAGACAAAACCTGTCCAGTGTGACCAAAGTGAGCCAAAAAGTTGAAAACAGTAGTTTAAGCTCCAGTTTCTGTCGCCACTGAATGCTGTTATCCTTGGTTTCATCAGGACTGGATCACTCATTGAGATTTGTCAAACACAGTGTGGATTTACTTTTTAATCTGCTCTTTCATTGGCTGTGTCATAATAATAAAATAATAATAATAATAATGTCTGTCCCTGCAGTGATGCTAGTTACACAGTTGAATTATGTATATTGATAAGACATAAAGAAAATCAGACAAACATTGTCAATGATAAGTGGATCTGTTTGGAAGGAATCAGAGACACTGTTTTTGTTTCTTTAATCTCAAAGTTCATTTTAGTAAGAAAAATATGAAAATTAATTTTTTTTAATTGTTTGTTTTTGTGTTTAAACTAATGTTTTTCCTAAAACACTGAGAAAACAGATTGTCAAAACGAAGTGAAAGAAGTGTAGGATAACCCTGAAAAGTGTGTTCATGTCGTTTGTTATGGCTTTCCCAATTTAGAATTATGTGTAATCATGCACATTGACATAAAATATATACAATAAAGAAGAATAAGGATGAAAATAAAAGAGAAAAGCATCTTCTTATATATAACTGAGTATAAAAAATATATATCATAATATTTTGTTACCATTCTACTTACAGTAATGTTATAATGTTAGAGCATATTCTCAGGGACTTTGAGATTTTTGCTCTGACGTACAGCTGCAGACTGGCCATCCTGTCCTTGGTGTTTACATCCCTGTCACCGTTTCAATGGGGAAAAAGAAAGACATGATTCACCCCTGGTGTTCTGGGTGAGTATGAAAGATTATTGGCATTTAATTGATCGTCTTGATAGGCAGAGTTTTCTTGTGTTGTAATGTACACTTAGTTGACCATTTACTACGTACACCTTTTTAAACCTCCTGCCGTTTTTTGTTGAACCTGTTTTAGTTGCTGTAGTTTGTGATGGGGGATCTATATTAAGCTTTGGTTGGACAATAAATTCGTCATGTTGATCTTCTTTGTTCTGTAGTTTCACAGTTCCTTTACATATTATTAAATGTTAAGACATATCTATGCCAGTCAGTCAAGCATTATACAATATTACATGATTATTTATGATTTTGGAGTTAAAATACTCAAAAATTTATATTTTTGTAAACGTTTGGAGAGGGAGTAGCATTATTTCTACTAGCCTGAACTATTTTTCATTTTGTCAATTAATAAAAAAAATTAAACTTGGAGACAAATGTCGTCAACGACAAGCAAATATTTTTTGGAAAGAATCAGAGACGCGGTTTTTGTTTCTTTAATCTCAAAGTTCATTTTAGTAACAAATGACTCAATTTCCATACAAAACTGTATATCTTAAATTAAGTAACAAATAACATGTGTTTCCATCACTGCATACTACTTGTGAAAATACAACCTCATTTGCTTCACAGCAGAAAACTGTCAGGGTGACTGGTCACACTAGAAGGGTCTTGTCTGCTCTTATCAGCCATTTACACTGAGGTGTCTGAGCTATTCACTGGTTGAAGAGCTTTCTATCTACACAAAGAAACACTTAGAGAACATTACAAACATCTGTGGTGAGCAACAAGGCACAAAAATGACCTGGGACAGCCTGAATAACATCTCCATCCTCCTTCTGAAAGACACCGCAAAATGACAAAAATTGGACACTAGAAAAAGTTCTGTCAGTCCTGGCAAATACTTTAATTAGAGATAAATATTATAACAGCTTCACATTTGTCATGGTTTGCTTCATTCTTTGTCAGTTAATCACAGTTAATCCACCAACCTCACAAACTCTTGTGTTTTACATACTTTTACATGTTATCTGCACTACTGCAGTATTGCACATACAGTCTATGGTTTAAACTTATCTATTATCTGAAACCACACATTTTTGCTGTTTTTTGCAGTTTATATACTTAGTTAAATTGTGTTTTTTGATTACATTATTATAATATTATATAATATGTATTATACATTAGAATACATATTATATGACTATATATTTAGTTTTACTTAGAGATATTTTTATTTTTATTCCTGTTTATATTTTTTGTTACTTTTTCCAAATAATTGTGTATACATCCTGTGTTTGCCTGTAAGTTTAATTACTACTGCAACAAAACAATTTCCCAAATTGGGATCAATAAAGAAGCAGTCTGAGTCGAAGTCTAACTCTATACATTTAAAGCAAAACACAGTTTAATATGGATTTAACAGTGGGTTCAGATGGTCATAGCTGCAGCACGGTAAAGCTATGTGTGCTGCTTGTCCACATTCTGCACTGTCCAGCCTCATATTGGCCGCTAATATGAGATTTCCTCACTAGTGGATGGACTTTTGCCATACAAGACGGCTGCTGTTTCCCCGTGGCCACTGATGAGAGGAGCTGTTGCCATGACAAGTCCTGGATGTCGTTGAGAGTTGCAGGCAAAACCCCCCTTACTCATTATTTATCGAGAAAGCTCTATAAAACTTTGTTTGCTGGCCAGCACTGCATTTTTTGGGGTTAAAGACAATTAAGAGACACTTTTGAATTATTATCTTTGTTTATGTGAAAGAGACATTCCTGGATTGAAGAAGTATTCTTTATTTTCATGGACTAAGGGAGAAAAAAAGACTTGAATTACAAAAGGACAAGTACAAGCTAACTAGTTTGTGCGTATATGTGAAGATTAACCCTGGAATGGAAGAAGTGATATCCTGGTGAAAGTGTGCCCTCATGTGGTGTCTCATGGAGTTAAAAACATAAAATACTCTGTAGCCTAATAATTTGTGCCAGATATGTAACAAAAGACACTTACATACATACCAAAACATGTATAAACCTAAAAATAAAAGTTACGGATAGAATTTTGTTATTATAGAATCCAAAAGCTATGTAGTTTGGAATTTATATACGGCTTTTTCATTCTGCCATTTACTGAAATATACTGTTGAATAATTATTGGGGGAAGCAAGCAAAATATCATCACAGTAAGGTAAGAAAATTAAATCATGATCATGGAAAGATTATTTTTTTCCTTCTAAAGGTCACATGTAAAGTAAAAACACATAGTCTTACGTGAGGAAAAGTGAATAAGTATCCTAGTGTTCATTAAATTGGCTAGAATAAAAAGACACATTGTATTTTAAATTATTAAAGGACATTTTTGATTCCACGGAAAGCCTGATGCCAGGAGAATAGAGATTGTCTTGAATGCCACGTTAAGTGATGCCAGGGACACCTGATGCCGCGTAAGGCGATGCCACGTTAAGTGAAGACTATCTGATCAGAAGTGTCAAGTATCCCTGTGGGATACATTTATTATTTTTCATGCGAATGTAGGGTGGTTTCCTTCTTGATTGATATTTATACTGTGTAAGTGTAGTGTATTGAGCAGTTGAGACTGTTTGAGAATTCCTGCACTGACACAGATCTCAAGTAGTTCTGTAAAAGGGAGGTGTCACGGGGATGCCCGGTGCCCTATAGTAATGCCGGCAAACATTGCATGGACTTACTGACAGCCTCAATACATGGGGCGCCAAACCTAGGATGTATTTGAGTGTAAATTGAAAAATTAAGTATGTTTTGTCTCTGTTGGAGGGGCTTAGAGAATATAGGTAGCCAGCACCCATGGGTGCGGGCTCACTTTGCTGAACTCCATCTCGGAGCACGACTGCTGGCCTAGAGCATAGGGCCCTCCAAGGGCTTAGCCTATGCTGTGGTTTGTAGCTTAGTTTTGTTTTCATTGTTTCATTATTTTTCTTTTCTTAGCTTTTTTCATTTTTGAAAACATTTTTTTTTTTTTTTCCTTTTTGTATAATTTTTCAGCTCACCTTGTAAATAGTCTTGGTTTCTGCAGAAAAAATTACCACATGGGGATAATACTGCATGCATCAGCCTGTGCCTTCCTTTTCTTCCCACTCGCCATCGTAACACTTGGTGTCAGAAGTAAAAAATTTGGAAGTCGTGTGGGGATGCCTCTGAAGAAGAATCAGCAGTGGCAGATGGGGCCAGAGGCTGACAATGGAGCCACTGGGGGTCTACTGGAAGAAGGCCTTCATTCCACCACCAACACAGAGGCTGCCGCTGAGGCTGCCATCACAACCCTGGCCAGAATGTTTGAAAGTTTTTTGCAGCGAGGGCTGGTCAGCCTACTCCACAGGCAGGAGGAACGGTGCCAGCTGGGCAGATCCTTCCAAGCTCATTGACACATACGTGACTGCTCACCAAGGATCGGGGACCTATCGCCACGCAGGACAACTACGACAAGTCAGGGGTGAATCTGTTGGGCTGGGGAAAGGGGGTGGTTCTCAGAGGTACTCTCCCAGTTAGCCCAGGTTCATCAAGCCTTAGTGGTAGAATCCTCCAAGTTCAGGCCTGAGTCAGGTACTAAGTCCCAGTCAGACAGTAAGGCTGAAGTCATCTGTTATAACTATGGAGAAGCACACACATCCAGTCTGCCCGGTCAAAAAGTCTAATGCCACCAGTTTATGCTATGTCCCAGGCCTGAGGTAATTTCTTCCGCTGAGTCTCCTGAGACGCTAACAGCCTGTGTGTTGTTAAATGGCAAGCCTTTGTCTACGATTTTAGACACAGGCTGTGCACAGACACTTGTTCAGGCTGACTTCATTGCCAGGAGATTTGAAATATGGAAGAGACAGTACCAGTTATCTGTGTTCATGGGCATAGTGTGGATGTCCCTACTGCTGAGGTCTACATCCAGGTTCACAATCAGTCTTACTTGATGAAAGTCGGGGTAGCCACTGAGTTACCGTATCCTATTTTGTTGGGAACAGATCTGCTGGATTTGATCCAGGAAGCAAAAAGGCGTTTGTGTGGAATTTTGACACGGTCTAAGGCAAGACAGGACACCATTACACCAGTCACACAAGAAACGGTCTCAGCTGAGGTAGATCCTGTTGCATAGCTCAATACTCCTGTCATGCCACCTGTTTCTGTGTCCTCTGCAACACCAGAGGCAGAGGTCAGTCAAGTTGCTGATATTTCTGTTGTGGAGTTGCCCATGCACCAGCCTCCAACCCAGACACATTGCATTGTTTGCCTTTTCAGGCTAATTTACTGATCGGGTGGTGTTTGACCACCTGAGCAGGAGCGGAAAGCTTGCACTGTGCAGCAGCAGGAGAATAACAGTCAGGCAGCTTGGGAGAATGGCGCGTGAGTCGCCATGTCAGCCCAGGATGGCCATATGGGACGCTACAAACAAACACACGTGTGAGGCAAACAGCCTGATTCCCACACCAGTACAGGTAGCTATTGCTACATTACCTGCGTAGGTGGCAGCAGAGAAAGGAAGCGAAGTGACCAGGAAGTGAGCGGTCTCAGAGCCAAAGAGCAAGAGACAGTCAGGATGGACCCAGTCCCCTCATATAGAGTGCCCTCATGCGGTGATTGGCTACGAGTGGAAACGAGAGCAAGGCAGCACACTCTCACATTAGGGGCGGGGCTGAGCATCTCGCCCTGCGACAACACAACACAAGAATCGGGGCTAACACTTGTTAAGTAATACTTGCTTGTTACATGTAACAATAATAAAGTGATCAAGAATAATAATGATATGTAATATTTTTCACAAAAGTGATTACACATTTTGAGTGTACTACATTTGCATTTCCACTACAGATGGAAAATGGCAGAGGATGGACAGGATTAGCAGTAATGTCTGCAGTCTGTAATGCTCACTTGCAGTTCTTGGAAGCTACTCTTTTGTCCGAGCTCAACTACAGCCTGCAGTGTTCGAGCAGCCGGAATCCAGACCGGCCACTGTCTCACACTAGTCACCGAGCAGAGCTACCACTGCATCCCGGGGAGAAGCAGTAGTGAGGGAGGAGGGAGGAGGGGCGATCACACACAGCACAGCTGAATGTCTGAAACTTTGCTAAATATGGCAACAAAGTCGCTAAGTTGGCAACACTGGAGACATGATGAACTACAAAACGAAAAGAGCCGTCACCACCCTGTGGCGCTATTCAGTATTGCAGTAACAGCACATCTATACTCTGACTGTTGCAACATGTGTCTAAAATCCGAATCTTCTCCTGTGGGAACCACACCCGTTGGCAACATTGTTTTCTGAACTTTCTCGCAGATCTTGTATATAAAGCTTTTTTGAGGCCTGTCTCTAAATTCATTTCTGTGGCAGCTTAATGGCTGAAGCTTCAGATTATATATTTGACCATGACACTGATGAGGAGGGGAGAGGGGAGGAAAATGACATTGAAGATGCTTTTGACGAAGAGGTATCAGACGATGAAGATGAAACACGTGATGTGATAGATCGTGAAGATTTTTTGTAAGTATCTTTTTTTTTGCTTTTCATTTTTTCAAAAGGACCCAGAGAAACAAAGAATCAGATTTGTTTTTTGCTTGGGTTTGATTTTGTTTGTATGCTTTTGTTCTCTACTATAGCACATGTCACATAGCACATCTCTAAATAGCACATGTCTAATCTAGTCTAATATATATACAGTATAATGCTCACTGACCACAAATTGGCGTGGGTGGGTGGGTGTGGTGGGTCAATGTCAGGCCATAAATAGCAAATGGAAGTTCGAAAACTGGCATTGTTCACAAGAATTTTAGTTGATAAAAAGAACACAACATTAGGTGATAATATACATATATATTTATGGATTTATAATCTGCTAGAAGGGAACCGGGAAGACAAAGGTAATTAGCAGAAAACAAAGACAAGAGGAGAGTTAAACAGATCAATATCCACTGTAATTAATACTTAACGCATACTTAAAGTAAAGCTTCAAGCAGTTTGATTATTATTATGTTATTTAATTTTATTATTGTTATTTTTTTGTGGCAGCTTGGGGGCAACAGAACAGGCTGTAAACAAAACATTTTTGCTGGAAACCCCTGTCTTTATCAGAGATGAGGACTGTATGAATATTTTCTTAGAGATCATATCCCTGCAGCACTGTGCATTACACATGTATACTGTTTCCCTGACCTGAAATCCACTCTGCAGTCATCCAGTAATCCCAGCCTTCGTGCATTGTGTATTCGACATGGATGGTCAACACCAGAGTAACACAGTTAAACACAGGTCATCTGATGTTCATATAGTGATTAAAACATAATAATTACAAAGGTTTTATTAACCACACCAGCAGCGTGGCTCAGACTGAAATATCTCAACAAGAGATTTTCGTAAATTTTTGGACATACATTCATGGTCCCAAGAGGATGAAGCCATCATGAGGTCAAAATCTCAGTTTACAAAACCTTGATTTATGACTTTATGGCTTTATTACTGCAAACCATGCCTGCCAGCCTCACCTGGAACTGATGTTTAGTGCTTATTAGTCAATGCATGTCAGCATGCTAAATTAAAATGGTAAACATCCATCTGGTGGTAGAATTGACAATAACACAGTTACACACTGCAGTGCAGGGTTGAATTAACCTGTATTATGCAGATTAGGATATCTGTCAAAGTGTAGAAATTCTTATTATTGTGAGTTCTTTTGTGCTTTTCATACAAATATGGTTCAAGTTTGCTGATTCTGTACTTTCTAGTAATAAAATGATTTCTCACTTGCTATCATAATCTTTATGAACATCTAATCTTAAAATCAGCACTCAGTATCACAATAGTAGTTTTTTAATTCGTGCCAGTACTGAATTCTATAATTATCACCAGCTGTGAGCATACACAGCTATATAATGCACACACACGCACACACACACACACACACACACACACACACACACACACACACACACACACACACACACTCTATTGATTCTAATTCCTGTTCCTCATTAAAGCAGATAATTAGCAGGTAGAATCAAGATGTCAGGGAAACGTTAAACAACCAAGCATTTCATCATTTTGAAGGATGTGGAATCAGGTCTTTGTGAGTCCTGATACCACACTTATCTTATCCTGTCTTTGACCAAATTGAGCTGTACTACTTCAAGGGGAAGTCAATCAAGCACAGACTCCTTTTCAAATCCCTCACCCCATCAGCCACAGATCACACCTTCACTGAGGAGGACTTCAGGTTGCATCATGGATGGCCCGTCCGGCCTGAGTCACAGCACAGCATTGCATCACTCAGCCATCACGCATCTTATGACTGGGTCTGGGTTTGCTTGTTTCATTTTAAAAGATTCAACTCATTCTAAAAATGTATTTATTATTGTTTGCATTCCCAGTATATAATAACACATGAAAGAAGGACAGGTATGTCCCATTTTCATGAGGAACGATACAAAGGGACTAAATTCATTTCCTGGGCCATGGTTAGTGCTGGTACACATGAGCAAACAAATCTTTTCTACTGACAGTTTTTCAAGTTCAAGTAATATTTCAAGAAAATAGCCATGAGCCTTAGCCAATAGCTAGCACCTGCACTCTGTGTCTAAAATGGCAAAAGCTCTCATCTGCTCCAGCAAACTGTGTACATCACCATAATTGCCAGGAGTCAAAGTAGAAACGCTCCAACCTTAAACAATGGTTCAAAGTCACTTGAGCACTTTGACTAAGTGCAGTGTAAGCAGAGCAGGTGGTGAAGCAACATGAGAACTAAACTTCCTGGTGCCATTGTTCCAGCCCTCCAACAGTCCCTGCTAAAAGGGCAGTTCAGGGTAAGATTTACAGCCCTTTTCACAGTATTGTAGAAGCAGCAGGTATGAACCAGCAAACACACATTATTGTTTCACATCTCAAGGTCGAGGTATCTTCATTATCCCTGAAAAGCAATTTTTTATACAGCCAGAAGTAATCACAAAGCAATCAGATGTGGGATAGACAATAAATACTATACATACAAAAAATCACTCTGAGATATTTAAAAGGCTAAAGGCAGCAGGGACAAATGAGTACTCAAGAGTAAAGGTCCTGCATCTTGGCAGATTGTCTCTGTGGCCAGATGGAAGCAACTTGAACTCCTTGGACAGGGAATGGATAGGATCCGCCAGGCCTGACTGGGCTTTCTTCAAAGGTCTAATCTTGTGCAGATCTTTTTTTTCTAATCAAACCAGAGCCACAGAAAAGTTTGTGACTACCAGCTACATGACTTTGTCAAGCATTTTTATGCCAGAGGACTTGGGACAGGTCAGTGAAAAGAGGGACAGTGGGAGAGTGTCAGTATATCATGATCAGACGACTGTTTCACCTGACTGCTTTTCTCCTCATTTCAACACTCTTCTCTTCTGGAGTCCAGCCAGCTGTGTTCTCTCACAGATCCAGCCTGAGGATGAAACTTCCGACAGAAAGCTAACAGCTGAAGCAAACATCCTTTGAGCGGTGGCACTCAGTAATCACACAGATAATACTACAGAGAGCAGAAGGCACCTAAATGCAGCTCATAGCTGGTACATCCAGTGACTGTGGAGACATTTCCTCAAAGATTCAGACTCATAGACTCTCATGAGTCCAGTGGGAGCAAATGAGCATGTGTTACTCCGGCTCACCACTGGGTGGCAGTGCTGCTTTAATAAAATCAGCTTGGGACAAAATCCATGTCAACAAAACCCAACATGAGTCGCAGTGCGCAGGATGATGTTACAACACTTAAAACTGGGTTTTAACATCTGGTCCCAAACATTTCAGAGTCGTATGTTTTTGTTTAACTTGTCGTGCAGCTGCAGGTGAGTAGAGAATGTGGTCAGGTGTTAAGAAGCAAAGAGAGGTGCTATCAGTTCTTCTCAGTACACCAAACACAAATGAGCCTTTGTGTTGTGATGATCTTTGCTTGATAGAGTTACTGTGATGGAAAATATGGGTGTTTTACTCAACATAAGACTTAAAGCTTGAATCATACTCAGTACGAATACTGCCCAACAGGTTGCACAATTACAACATACACAAACCAAACATTCATGGGAAAAATGGAATTAAGAATAGAAAATACATTTTCTAAACTTCTAATACTAATATTACTGATGTAGAAAAAGAAACCAAAACTTTTCACAAGGCTGTACCTTCCTTGACAATACTGTAGTCTTGGTGTGTTACTGTTTCCCTCTGAACAGGAGTCTAAGACTCAGACAGTCTCAGGGGTACTGTCCAGATTGTTCTCCCATGGATGCTTAGGAAAAAGTTCAGCTATATAATGCTGTGAGGCCAAACAACATATCCTTGTCTTTCCACTCTGTTGCATCTATTATATTGACCTACACGTTTAGTGGAGTAATGCCACTATAGTTTCTAGTTTCTAGTTTCTAGTGGCATTACTCCACTAAATGTCTTTACGGATTCTAGTCCTTAAGGGCTGCAGCTTCTTTTTACAGATGAGTCAGGAACCTTTCCTGAAACTGTCTGACCTTAAGAATAAACTTTTTTTTAGGCTCAGAAAAGACACTTTTATTGGGTGCCAATGTGTTCAATGTTAACTATTAAATTTAATTGTGTAAATTGTGTAAAATATAATAACAAGTAAACCATCATTTGTGAAATTATTTGAGAAATTGTTAAAACACAACTCATTAATATAAAATATTATCTCATTCTTATTTTTCAAGTTCAAGTTCTTTATTGTTTTATGCACAACTATGAAATTCTTAGATCTCAGGGTCCCTCCCACACTGCTCTTACAGATATATAAGTGTATGTTTTAAAAATCAAGTGGACCAAAATCTAAGTAGGGCCTCACAAACAGAAGAGTGCAACAGCTACAATATAGGAATGTAACATAAATTGAAATAAAATAAAATACTATGGTAGCCAGGTGACTGTCAAATGTATAAACTGTAATGTAAGTTACCTCCCCGGCTGTTCCCTGAAAACGACTTCGCTAATTCAGTCTAACATGCTATTATCAGGCTAGAATAATCCTGTTTATTCTCATCCAGCTAATTTGGTTCTTTGAAGGCAATTTGAGGATTAATTTATTCATCTTGGATGACGTTATCTTCAATAACACTGTGCTCTTATCTTGAAATAAAGGCAGCATGAGCAGAGTTGAAATCATGTTCAGCATTCATCTGATTGGCTGGGGGCTAATCATATGAATGCAGTTACATGAAGTAGGTGTGTCGGGAAGCCCCGCGGCTACACCCGAATATTCCCTCTGGGGAATTGATAATGGATTATGTGATTTTATCTTATCATGCACTGAGGCAACAGATTCATGGACATAAGTGTCATTGTATGTGCTTCTACATTGTTAATGCTGTTATGTGCTCCATAATGTTTTCCGCATGTTCAGCACTGTTAATTAGATACGACCATTCGAGTGATACAGGTGAATGATAGGGCAGGTTCTCTCCAATGGATGTGCAAGTGATTTTTTAAGCATGACAATGAAACCATACTAACAACTCATGTCTTTTTGCCTTTTATTCTGACAGTATCTCAAACCACATTTGAAGACACTGTCTTCAAATTTGAATTTGAATAAACATTTGAACATTTTTTTTAGTGTACTAAAAACTTTTCTTGATTTGGGGTTCACCCTAAAACATCCTGGTTATGATCCTGCTAACTGTTAATAAGCTGCACTCTTGCAGGTTTAGGTATCAGGACATGTTGCTATGACAGCAGTTCCAGATCAAATTTAAGCAGCTTCAAAGAACCAGAAAATACAGACTGCTGTCAAATCATCAAGATCAAGATCTGGATAACTTGGTTACCGACATGCAAAGAGCGGGCCCTCTCCAGTGATCACGCAGGTCTGGAGGTGACTGGATCTGTAAGTTGCACATTTAAATACATTTTGGATCAAAACAAGACGGAAATCATTTTTGGAGACAGTACAGAATACATACACGACTCCCTATAAAACAAGACAATATCAAAGATATGATATATATATTTAAATGCTGCTCCAACTGAAAGACTAAAATGAAAACTGAAGATCCTTTAATAGCAGATTCATACAAAAAACATGAATCATAACGTCCACTGACATCAGTGTGCCGCTCCGGCAGCACTGTGATTTATGTCTCACAGGGTTGATGGAAATTCTGATCATGTGTAGCTCGAGTTTACAGGCACATTTTGTCCGATTACACAAGTGACCATTGACTGACCTCAGTAATACAGTGCCTCTGTGTGTTCTGACCCTGGCGATGCCACTCTGCATTCCAGACAAAAACATGAAAAGAAGAAAAAAGCACTTAATTAATTGCCTGACATATTTTCCAACCCTTCTCCCAGCCAATTTAGTGGGAGATGTCAATCAGGTGGATTAGGCTTGTTTTTCTGTTAGCCCCTGTGCTGACAGTGGGAAATGATTAAAAGGGGAGATTATGTGACAGCAAATTTGTGTTGATATCATTAAACTTTCATCATGGACTGGGTTTAAAGCTCTAAATTGCTTATTAACTCAGCTTTTTGTGGCTGTTCGCCTATCAACACTTCAAATGAGCCAGATATCAGAGCAGTTCCCCCCAACCCGCCACATTCCCTGTTCTTATTCGGCTGTGGAAACATCCTTTGTATGACTGGGATGAAAACATGGACAAATGTGCATGAATTTTCTCCCATTTCACAAATCAACGATGGTAATGGTTAATGTCTAAATAAATAAATGAACAAATACAATACTTGCAATGTCATGCTACGTACATGTATCTGTGATATGTGAATGCTGCTGGAGCCTGGTGTCAGAGTTGATTTAACTGGCCCCTGTAAAACAACAGCTGACCCCAGTCTGGCCCCTGTGGTTTAAATGGGATGGAACTGCCTGTGTATATTCACATCCTTCAATCACCCTGTATTTCAAACTCTATAGCAAGCTGTGATCATATTTCTAAATGTTTGTCTGGCCTGGCCAAAGTCTGTTTCAGCATCACGCAGTATGTGTTTCTTTCTCTTACTCTTATTGCCTCAACATGTCTTCATTTATTGCTTCACTGTTGCACCATAACCTTTCTGAAAGTCAATGAGCCTTTTGGTCAATATCACAGATAACACAGCAGAGAACTGTTGTGATGTAGCAATGTGTAAAAACTTTCCCGCTTCCTGTGGGAATATTAGAGATTTTCAAACAAACTGAAGTCACAATTCATCATCCCTTTTTGTGCAAAGGTTTTGAATGTGTTGTCGTTATATTTATATTATTGAAATGAAGAGAAAAAGATCTTTGGGGGCATATCAGAAATGCCTCTCATGTTTAATTGCCAGTTGAGTCGGTAAGCTAAAATGCTACAGGGGCACGGAGACACAATGTAAACATATTTCTGACAGTTACTAGTATACAAGCCAAGGTCAGACATTGTTTGCATGTACTGGATTGAACCATTTTGAAATGTTCAGTGTGCAGCACCTGACTGTCATACTGATATTAGCAGTGTGTTTTTCTCAGAAAAGTATATGTGGCAGAATACAACTAATGTTCACTATGTAGTGTAAGCAAGTACATACAACTATGACTGACACCAAGTTTTGTACAAAATGTTCTTTTTTTAAGCTTTTTTATATAAACACACACATTCATATTTATGGTGTCTTGCACACAGTGTCTGGGAACTGTCATGCTGTGATGATGAATTCTGTTTTATACAGAGCAGTTTTGTCCACCCCCCCCCCCCCAAAAAAAAAGATTAAAAAAAAAAAACATTCATTCAAGACTCATAAATTCTGATTACAGACTGTTTTTCCTTCAGAATCACCATAAAGGCCAAACATACCGACTTACTGAGAAAAAGATGTTAGTGCAAAATATTTTCATTATGAAATCAACAAAAATATTTAACAAAATATATCCATGTGTGTCACTGTGAAACCAGTATAGTTGCAGAAAACAATCAAGTTGATTATAATTCAATAATTTGCAGTCACAATACTGCACATGTACAACATGTATTTATCTGGGCAAATTACAGACAGGATGAACTGCTCCACTGAGCCAAAGTAAACAGCCTTTACTTTCATTGATGTAATCCTAACTTGGCTAACTTGCAATTAGCTCTGGCTTGTCTGTATGGGAAAGCACAGTGTGTGGTGTGTTCAGCCTGCAGGCCAGGCATCCTACACCATGGGAATATCTCTTTACCTTTGTTTGGTCTGTCAACACATCATGTCATAATTTACTTAAGACAAGAGTGCTTCAGAGAACAGCCAGCCCTGCCTCTGCAGAGAAGTTCTCCCAGTGTAGGCTTAGCTTCACCAGCTGGCCCAGCACACACACACACACACACACACACACACACACACACACACACACACACACACACACACACACACACACACACACACACACACTCACGGGGTGGGAAAGACTGCTGGTTCATCCTGAGGATGTATACAGATACAATGCAACACCAAAGACAGGATGGGAAACTGTGCTCCAGTTTATAAAGAGCTATTATAGTTCTGTGAAATATAAGAAAGAGAAACAAAGAGCCTTTGTGACACAGCACCCTGGTGACCATATTAACAGTGCTCTGCTCTGAGGTTAACAATGTGTCTGAACAACAGATTACATTTCTACATGTGTGGCATGGCTGCGTGAACAGGACTGAGCAGGATTTCTGTGCTTAATTTCAGACTAAACTTTGACACTCATTTCTACAATTTTATGTTTACTCCTCTTTGTTTGTTTGTTTTGTTTGTAAAAGGTTTGTATGAACAGGAAACAGACCAGAAATAAAAATCAACAATATACCATTTTTCTTTGGCCAAGACCAAATTAAGCTAAACTATAGGTGTGTGTTAATAGTTATAAGTGGCTCCGTTCTGAGTAGAAAGTAGGGCTAAAGGCCACTTGTAAAGTCTATGATGGATGGTTCATCAACATTCTGGTAAAAAAAAAAAAAAAAAAAAAAAACCTTTGAAATATATATGACAGCTACCAAAAATCAGTCCCAGAAGAAAAAATGAATTTGACAGCTTAGCATTAAAAACTGTTGCTTTTGTAATAAGTGATTGTAGACTAATTGCAGATTCTTGACTGTAATGAATCGATATTCCAGCATTGAAAAAGATAAACACTAATAATTTTATGTCCTAATACACACTAAGCATGTTCTAGAAACATATCGTGGATCCATGCATGTTGTTGGATGTCACAGCACATCATGAAGATGGAATAATACAGGTTAAGGCTGCAAAACATGTGCCTGACACTTCTATAACATATAAAGGATGCCGTGAGAACACCTGCTAAAGGTAGTGCAATGTTTGTATGTGTTTCTGTGTCAGCAATCAGTGGGAAAAACGTGAGTGTTGCTTTCCCTGCGACAGAGACCAGCTGAGGGCAGGAACTCTGCCAAGTGTGCCCTGTCTCATTTGCATGCATGGATGGCATAGTATTAGCATAGTAATAGCGAAAAAAAAGTGCAGAGAACTAACAGGAGATATTTGGCAGCTGATACTCAGGGCCCAATTACAAGCGTTCCCCTGCATTCTCCTTTACTCAGGGGCTTTCTCATCTCACAGCCCTCTGCTCTGCTCTGCTCGGCACAGTGGGCCTATCTTCAAACTGTCAGCCTGTTTAGAGCTGGAGATTGCTCTGTGTGTGTGTGTGTGTGTGTGTGTGTGTGTGTGTGTGTGTGCATGTGTGCATGTGTGAGAGAAAGAGAGCAAGAGAGAGGAAGAGAGAGAGAGAGAGAAGGGGTGGAAACAGACCAGCTCTGCACTAATGAGGACAGGGACAGAGACAGCAAGAATCCTCTCGACTGCCTCGCCTCTGCAGCTCTTCCCGCAGGATGGAGGAATGTAAATAAGCTTTCCAGATTCCGACTAAATGGGCAGGCTGGAGACCTGGAAGGTGTTCCAGAAAGGAGGTTAAGAAAAACTAGACTTACCGTGAAAAGCCGGACTTCAGTTCACCTAAACCATTGATTGGCTTAAAGTGTTTTACCATTAGCACTAAAATGAAGGATCTAATTAAAGCTTAATTAAACAACTTTGCAATAGACCTGCACATTATCCAATCACAAAGAAGAGCATAGGGCTCATGGAACAAATGTATTCTGCATATGAGTATGTACATCAGGCTAAACTGAGTGAACGGAATCATCATTGTCACAAAATGAATCTGTAGCTTTTATCATTCGCTGTATGCTCTCCTCACTGCTGTCACCTTAGCTGTGATATACAATATATTTCTTGCTTCTTAAAGGCTTTTTTAAAGACCTTGAAATCTTGAAACCTTAAGTTCCCACCTGCTGGCATTCTCTGGGGCTTTCAACCACATCTCACAGTATTAATCAGCAAGTTGTCTGAAAGAAATATGTTGTTTTTTATACTTTCTTTCACCCTGAACTGAGCCAGCAACAGTCATATCATCACCATTTAATATTCAATGTGATATAAACAGTGATGCAGTTGCTCAGCATAAGAAGCAAATTAATTTCTTAATTGCTAGACATGAGTCAGTGGCAATGAACTGCATAGGCTAATATCTGATTAGCTATCCAGCTAGCTTGGTGAGCTAATTTTAATGATTCTGGCATGTTCCTGTTTGGCTTTTATGTTAAGGTTAGCTTGCTAGCTACACTCGTCGCCGAGCACCTAGACCACCAGGCAGGCTATTTGATTTCTTTTTGAATTACTTCATATACATTTTTTTTATTTTGAAGTTCATAGCCAGTTGTGTTGTGTTGACTTACTGAATGTCAGTTTGTGTCTCGCCTTCGGATGAAAAATGAGCTTGTTGCAGACCGCTGTGACGCTGCCGCAGCCTTTTCAAAGCTTTGATGAGTCTTTTCTGTTACGAGCCTCAACTTCCCTGCCATCATATGTCGTTAAGAACCCTTCACCTCACATATTTGAAATCTCGAAATTCAGTTCAAACCTCATCTCATGTAGCTAACAACACATAACATGACCCTGCTAAGCCAAAGGCAACATAATGACTGACTAAGTTTGACTTAGACTCCATCAAGCACCCCAGTTACACAAATGAAAGCTTTCCTTGACTCCACTTCTATGGCACCTGCTTTACATTTTGCTGGTTTTTGGAGGAGATGGCACTGTGGCGACATGAGAAGAACCCAAAGCAGCAGGGTGGTCTCTTTCAACATGCAGCTATGCTGTGGGCTAAGTCAGAAGCAACTCTTCTGAGCATAACCACATGGTGCATCTTCTCCATCTCCATTTAAACAACAAGAACAGCCCCTGCACCTCCAATGAGGAGAGAAATGATTGAGCCACCTGGGATGTTAGTGAAGAACTGAGAGAGCTCCCACAGGACTGCAGGTCAATATCAAAACAGACAACTGCTCCTATTTGCACACTTGCATCTGCAGGCTACATCAAACTGACCTAGAAAGAGAAAGCTAGAACAAAAGACTGGAGAAAAAACATATTGAGTGGTATTTAGACTCACAGCTCTGTTTTAATGAAACTGTAAGCAAGTAGAAAGGCAAGCACAAGCTCATGGCACAATTGTTCACCATTTTGATGGCCAGAGGCTCAAGCTGTGTACAGTCTGCTAAGAACAATATGAGAAAGGAGCTGCTCACCCATCCTGCATCTCTCTTAGCCTGTGTCACATTTCTCACATTTCCTGCTTTGTTAGAATATGTTCAGTTTTTAGCAATGATGCTAGCTAATGTAAGTTTGGTAACAGGGTAACACACGTAGCTTGTAAAATCTGTCTAAATATGCTTATGAACACAGGGTAAAAGAATATGATTTGCAAAGTCTTTTAAACAAAATAATGGCTGTGACGATCTCTTAACTTTACCTCTAGCACCACCAAGAAGACGACATCTATGTTTTTGAGTGACATGTCTCCACAACTGTTGGGTGGATTGCCATTCATGTCTCCCTGAGGATGAATTGGAACAACATTGTTGACCTCTTCACTTTTCATCTAGCATCATCACCAGTTCAAAAAGTTAACTCAAATAACTCTTTGATTTATAAAATCTTATCACGTTCCCATCAACCTCAGCTGCACTTTGGGTTTAGTGCTCTCAGCGTTAGCATGCTGACACACTAAACTAAGATGGTTAGAGTGGCAAACATTATATCTGCTTTTCATTAGCATTATCATTTTGAGCAAATTAGCACCTGACAGGAGAGGTGGAGGTGTAGCAGCACTGTTCTCTGAAATTATTTTATGCAGATGACTCACTTTTGGCTGGAGGCCTGTGGTTTCTCTAAAGATGTAACCGGACCCACTAATAACATGGGCCACAACTTTCACTTAATTATGTCCCAAAGAGTTCATACATTTTCTTTGTTAGCACTTTACATTGCTCATCATTAAAACCAGTCTTGAACATGTAAGAGTAAGCTCTGTCGCAACAGTCCAGAAATCGACCTGTCTGCTGACTCAGCTCATATCTTGCTAACAAATTCTGTAATGTTTTACTGTCTAATATGTTGTTTTCTGATGATACCTTTAAGGTACTAAACTAGTTGTGGATGCTATCGCTGCTGTTAAAATCAAAGGGTTGTCTGATAAAAGAAAAAGTTCTTGGCTAATGGATTAATTGTCAAGAAGAAAAAAAGGGACCGCAGAAGCGTAAATGTAAGAAAACCCAGCTTCTACAGCATCTTGATATTTACAAGTCTATTAATTTAAAGTCCACACACCCCGAAAGTTATAATGAGCTTGAAAAGAAGGCAAAGAGAAGAGAAAAAAAAGTCAACTGCGCCACCCGCTGTCTGACATAAGACCCTGCAGGAGAGTTTTCAAAAAGGCAAAGTGTATCCAGGTTCAGGCAGAAGTGTTGATTTTATCTTAACTAAGGAAGCGGTAAAGGCAATGTTTGTCATGTCTCTGACCCTGAATTCCTAAACATCATGATCCCAGTCTAATTTTGAAACCATGCTCTACAGGTGAAGAGAGTAATTTTTAAACAGGAGATATCCACATGAAACTAAGTTCAAAATCTTTGTTTTATTTTGTGGATATATTACAGTCAAATCCTAAACATCCTATTCAGCAAATACAATTCAGCTTCAGGTGAAACCTTAATCTTTTACAGATGAGTCCCAAAGAGCCAGAGACATCATCAGGAGCTTAGCCCAGATGATTGTGAAAGACCTGCAACCTATTTCAGTGGTTGAAGATCAAAGTTTCCGTCATTTCATGAAGGTGGTGGATCCCCGATATGTAATACCAAGTAGGAAATCCCTCATCACAGGTGAAATTCCAAAACGAGTGATCAAGTGAAAGCAAAACTGAAAGATTCCATACAATCAGCAGGCAGTCTGGTTTTAACAAGTGATATGTGGACTGCAAGAACCACAAAAGCTTATTTGACTGTGTCAGGACATTTTATTTACCAGAACTGGCAAATGCAGTCTTGCAATCTTGAGACAGTCCATGTAGATGTACAGCACACAGCGGACAATATATCTTAACTTCTCATGAAGACAACTGATGGAACATTACCAGCAAGGTTCATGCAGTCATCACGGACAATGGGGCCAATATGGTCTCAGCTGTGCGGAAAACAGGCTGGAAACACGTTCCATGTTTTTCACATACTCTCAACCTCATTGTGAAGGACTCCATTAAGGCTGACACAGGTTTTGAGCCCATCTTGGAGAAACGTGGTGCCATTGTTCGGTTCTTCCACCACAGCACCAAAGCAGCTGACAAACGAAAAGAAGTACAAAGTCACTAGCAGTTACCACAGTATAGAATAATTCAGGCAGTAGACACACAATGGAATTTAGCATTGTACATGCTGGAGAGACTATATGAAAAACAACAAGCTGTCACAACAGCACTGTGTCCTCTTGGGAGAAACACCTTGTGCCTGAGTGAGGGGGAGTGGACCCATATTAGCCAAGCCGTTGAAGCCCTAAAACCTTTTGAAGAGGCCACAAAGGAGGTTTCAGCAGAGAAATATGTAACCATTTCCAAAGTCATACCTCTGGTCTCATTTCTCGAGCAAGCAACTTCATCTGCTGGATAGAAAGGAAACACTCTGGCCTCACATCTTGCAGCACAATGCAGGCAGCACTTTCAAAACATTGAGCACAACCACACTCTTGCAGCCAGCACATTTTTGGATATAAGGTTCAAAAACATTGTCTTTTGTGATACTGCAAATGTGGAAACAATCAAATCACGGACCATCAGAGAGATGCAAGGCCTGGGCATTTGTGAGAGACAGGCAACCAGCAGTGAAGCCTGTATGAGAACAGCCTTGTCAGTGACACAAGAATCACCTGCTACAAACATTGAAAGGAGTGATGCAGAGTGTTCAACATCCAAGGGAAGATTATGACAGGAGTTTGACACACGTGTAATGGCTTTTCAGAGCAATCGTACAGCAAACATAGACGCATACATTGAAATGCGCAGATACAGTTTGTGTCATGTGATTTGCCTTTAAGTGAAATAAAAGAACCCAAAAAAAGAAGAAGAAGAAATGATAAGTATCGGTATGGGTACCAATGAAATTGCGAGAAAAAGTATCGGTATAGTATCGAATTTTAAAAGTGTGGTATGGCTTCACCACCAGATATAGCCTTGGTCAAGGTGATTAATGACATAAGAATAATTAGTGACAATCGCAGAGTTTCTGTCTTCGTACTACTGAATTTACACTATTGATTAAGATACTGTAATGGCGAGACTTGAGATTTGGGTTGGCCAATCTGGTTCAGCACTGGACCGCTTTTATGATACCTGAAAGGTATTCCTCAGGTGGTGTTCCTCAGGGGTCAGTTTCAGGCCTATTACTTCTTAATTTGTGCTTGCTGCCTCTGCCTCCTGCCAGCTTATCAAGAAACACAAGATGTGTTACCAAAATTATGCTGATGAGACACAATTATGTTTTTCTCCATCTCCTGATAACCTGAGCCTTATATGTAGCAAGGATATCGATGACTAGATGTCATTTTCACAGATAAACAGTGACAAGATGGAAATCCTGCTTGTCAGGGCAAAACTGTCACATCATCCGTCATCCTGACACTGACAAGTTAGCGTAGCAGCATAACAATGTTGACAGGTATGTAGCTTAAAGCACCACTGTGCCTATGTACAGCCCCACAGAGCAGCAAATATAGCTGTAGAGTCTTAGGGCTCTATTTTTGATTCCGCTACTGGCGCGGCGCAGGCGCAGCGCAAAGTCAGGTCCACTTCGCCGATGGGGCATGGCAGCACAGACTTTGGTATTTTCATGCACTGTGCTGCCGGCGCAACTACTCCCCCTTCTCATCTCAGTCCCACCTAGCAGCGCAACTTGGAAGGAGGGAGGGGAGAAGGCGTGGAGTGGGTTTGACACAGCCGAGTCCAATCTTCACCAATCACACCAGCTCCTCACTTCACCTTTAAAAACGCCGCTGGCAAGACGCATGGCAAGTTTCAAGGATGACTGAGCCTGCGCAAGAAACTGTCCGACGCCCAAACTTCTCCCAGGAGGAGGTCCTTAGATGGTAAATCCTCAGCCTCCTCCTCCTCCTCCTCCTCCTCATCCTCCTCAAAGCAATGATGTACTCCATCTTTGTAGATAACGTTAAGCATTACAATGATAACATTTGTATTTGAAATGAAATGACGTGGGTAATAGCAGACAAGAATCACTTACGTTTTTTCCGTGTGTCTGCCTCTCTCTGTCTCTCAAGTACTCTGAGATAGATGCAGTATATATGCTCTGTAGGGTGCCACGGCTGTTTCTGGTTGGCACAGCGACGTTAATTGATTAGTTTGCATCCCTGTTTCACCCATGTACATTCGGTCAGGTTGACTTTCATTATTTTGGCTGAAGCAGGGATATGCAGTGTGAGGAATACATGTTTAATTCAGTATTTATTCAGTTTTCATATGTTATGTCTTTTGTTATTAAAAATGTATTGCTCCATCCGAGGTCCATCCTCAAGGCACCCCAGAGTGCTGCAGTACCCACTTTGGGAACCATTGTGTTCAGAAATGTCTGCATTTGTTTCCAGACTTCTGTTTTAGTCATATAACATTGTTGGCACCTAATACCCAGCGTGGTATGTTGTGGATCACTGGTCTTGATTGTTATCCCTGAACACTGAAACGAGAGTGTAGAAAAGCAGAACTGTACACCCATAAATGTGGTCTTTCCCTTCTGCAATCATAGGTATCTGCAGTAGGAATGTGGCAGTAAATACCCAAATGCTGATGTCCAATTTTATCTCATTACACACCATGTGTGACAAGCCATTCCATTGAAGTTAAATATATTTTCCAATAAGTTTCTGCATTCCTCCATCAGCCTGTCCCACATGCAAACTTGTAAATTACATAAACAATAGGATATTTAGTCTTCCACTGCTGCATGGAGATTGCTGTATGATTAGAAACAGATCATATTTTATCTAACGCTGAGTTTTGGCCTCTGAGTGTCACATATGTTCACAATTAGTCGGGAGACGAAGGTCCGTCTGTGGTCGGCCTGTGGGGAGGTAAATCATGAGTTCATGATCTTAAGGGATTAAAGCTGCATCTTGGGAGAAGTGTGTGTGAGTGAGTGTGTGTAGGTACCTGTGTGTGTGTGTTTATGTGTGTGTGTATGAGAGAAACAAGGGAGATGCCATCTGTCTCTACATTTGAGTGTCTCCAGGTTATGGTGCACCTCATCACACCATGCTGTAATTCATAATATGGGTTGCAAATACAAAACTATTTTCCACTCTATGGTATGTGTGTGTACACCTAGACATACCTATACATTGAGTGTATGTGTAGATTACACACAGTACATAGTTAAAGTTTATGTGATCCCTGGAACATTTACTGTAAATGGGTGTAGACATGAATATTCATAAAGGGCATTTCTGATGTTTATCTGTGTACCATTACAAACCACAATATGTGCTGTGTCATCACTAACTTATTATATACCCACTAAACTGATCCCGATCCCGTGTGTATTTGATATTCTTGTATGTATTTGTTGTGTTTGCACAGTTTAACAGTATATCAGATTCAAGTTCTTGCTGTTATCTGATTTACTGACTACAAATGGTAAAACAGTCATGTATCCTATATATGCATGGAAGAGTGAGTTTACTCTACATTATTTGACTTAATACTCCTACTCAAAATAAAGTAATTTACAAAGTAAGGTATTGTAATGCTGTACTTATGGCAGATCTGATCAAAAGGTGTTACTATACTATGTTTAAGGTGTAGTATATACAATATGCCTCCGCAGTAGCAAAATCACACATTGTCAAGTTATATAATGATCAAAACATTATGTCAATTTGACTTAAAAGCAGCTCTAAGTAGTAGTTTAACAACATCAGATAACAATGTGTAATATGACAGTGATCTTGTATTGACACATCCGCAGAGAATAATCACCAGTTCTACAGTTCTCCTCAGTTATGGAGTGGCAAAGTGGTCAAAACTGTAAATGCAGGTTTAAAATAAGTTGTTTAGTGGAAACCAAACAAACCAAAGGTTTACCAAATACAAGACCTTGCTGTCAGTCAACAATGTTAACCCCTGAGCCTCTGTCGTATCACATTTGTTTACCTTTGATTTTGAGTATGGGGTACCAGGGCCATTGCTATCAGCCATTTGGTCCCTATATAAGCAAAGTGACAGCTGTGTCTATATTCTTGGCACAAAGTCAAACATTTTCAGTGGGTGTTGGACTCTGCCAAGGTTGCCCCTTGTCTTAGATCCTGCTTGTGATATTCATGGACACGATCCCAATATGCAGCCAGGTTGAGGAGGGTGTCAAGTTTGGGATCCTCAGACTTGTGATTCTGCTGTTTGCAGATGATGTGGTTTTGTTGGCTTCATCAGATTGTGACGTTCAGCACACACTGGGGTGGTTTTCAGTCGAATGTGATATTGCTGCGATGAGAATCAGCACATCCAAGTGTGAGAAATGGTTCTCTGCTGGAAAATGGTGAATTCCCCTGTCTGCTTTGTGAGCTGCCCCAAGAGAAGGTGTTTATGTTTCTCTGGATCTTGTTCACATGATGGTACAATGGAGCGTGAAATGGACAGATAGATTGGTATGGCATCAACAGTAATGCAGGCATTGTATTTGACCATTGGGTGAAAAGGGAGTTCAACCAGATGAAAGGATAGGTGGATGGATCGATAGATGGTTGAAATATGGACCACATGGGTATCAAGTGGGTTATTTCAATAGACAAACTGTGAGAGCCCTGCAGGGCTAAAATGAATTTGGCCATGGGCTGAAACTGGGTACACCATGTTGGATCCCTGTAGTATAGTGTATATATCATAATCCATTATAGGCAAGCGTATGTGTGCTGCCTCTGTGCATTTTTTCTGTAAAAATTTAGGTCCCCTTTATAAACCTAGTGAATACCTACATTCTAATCAAAGTCGAGATTAGTATGGTTAACAAATTAGACTAATTATATCAGTCCAATTATTTTTTTGTGAAGACAGTACAAAAAAAAAAAAAAAATGGAATCCAGTGAGGATCCACTCTGCTAAGTTTACTGCTGGCTCAGCCAGTCTGTTAATGTGGGCCCCATAGAAGTTAGCAATGGGCTGGGGCCCTATTTGAGCAAATGGTTCCCTTTTCCTCTCATACTGCAATTTTCAACCTACAAAATGAACAATTTGGGTAGCTGGAATGGGGCTCAAATGACAGGCTAATGCTAAATGGCAAACATGGGTACATCCCTGATCCTACTACAGATTAGATTTCGCTGTGTCAGGGTTTGTGTGAATAGTACTGCACAAATAAAACAATATTTGCCTTGTAGGTCTTGCTTTACACATGCAATTTGTATTTAAATGGCTAAAGAAGATATCAAATGTTCCACAGCTTGCAAAAGGGGATGACTGAAATGCATCCTGCTTATGTTTGTGACATGGAGTGGGCTAGACTATGCATTGTTCAGTCAAAACAGATTCTGACTCAACCTTCTTCTCAGCACGCTCAACGCCAGCTAAGGTTGGTTTGTGTTGCAACCCTGAAGGTCCAGAGTAACATAAAGCCAAAGCTGAAAGTGACTCTCAGAAGACAGTAGAAATGCCCTGAGGGATGAAGTCATCTGGGATTACTGGGCTGAGGAGTCTGCATATCACATTGCTATTTCCTTGTCTTTTACTTCTTACTCCTGTCAAAAGAGAGCTGCTTCAACTGGATGTGCTGAGGCTACTAACGCATATCTGTTTCAGCTTGATGTCTAAAGACTGAAATTTCATATGAGAAAAGTTAGAGTCAGTGGTTTCTTTAGCCTGGTTATTTTGCTTTTTAGATTGCTCTCAAACTGCTCACAAAGATGTTCACATTCAGAGTAATTTAAATGGAGTAAAACATGCCATAGTTTGAGTTTGAAGGATTTAGACCTTTTTAAGTCAGTGACAAGACAGAAAAAGTTTTTAGTTAAATGCAGTACAGTACTGCCTAACATAGCATATGGTTATTTAGAACAGTAAGTGATGTTCATTTTAAAGCATGAGTATAATTTGAGCAAACCAAGCAGCTACTACAAGCCATAGGTACAATTTCTGAGCATCAAACTCAGGTTTGGGCTCAAACAAAACCAATGTGAAAATGGTCTTTGATTTTCTTTCTCCAGTAACTGACAAAGATGACAATTAACCTGGAATTCTGGGACAGCTTTACTAAGTAAGGTGCAAGGAGAAAAGAGGCAATAGTAATGATGTATGACCTTCCTTAAACAACTATTAGAAATTGAGTGTAAAAGTTCAGTCTTTCACTCAGTTTAAAAGTACAATGTGCAGGATAAGGCCACCTGTGGAAGGTCATGGCAAAGAAATGGGGCCAGCATATCACCAGAGTAGCTGCTAACTCCTGCTCACTATACAATTGTTGGTGTTTACACTGCAGGCAACGGACCTGTGCTCAACAGCCTCCCAGCGAACACGACTGAACCAAGGCTGATCCTAGCCTCTGAGACCAAGGGAGGCCAGTTTGGCAACAAGGAATGGAATTCGGAGATGATTTACAGTGGTTCCACAAGCAGTCTGACTATAGGGATCATGGCAGATGGGGCCAGGAGAGGCCTGAAGTGGGAGGGGAGCGAGAGGATGGTTGGGCATGAACAGTGTGTTTAATAAGGAAAATGTATCTCAAAATATTTCCTTTCTTAACATTTTGTGAGTTTATTTTGTTAGTTATTGTGCTAAAAAAGCTAAGAGAGCTTGAGGGCTTCGCAGGCAACCTGAGGAACCGAGACCCAACCTGGACTTGTGCAGGTTCTGATCCATGTTTTTTTTTAACAGTATTTGATACACCCAGGAGAATCTGAGAAGATCCAGCTGTGATCACACAGATTCGACTCAGAGAGCACAGATGATAGAATATTAGCAATGATAACATTAGTAGCCATGCCAACAAATGAGCAATCATTATTCTACTTCATAACAGTCTAAGTTATCTTTATTACGCTAGGTGCAACAAAATGGCAAAGCTGACGCAACCAACAAGTTGCATTTGGCATCTGTCACAGTGACAGGAAGTGGACCGTTAAGGGGAAATAATGAGTGGATTAGCCATGGTGTTTTGGCAAGAGAGAAATAAGAGGACACCTGGGTGAATTTTACCAACTTTCTCAGCAAGGAGGATGGATTATGCATCACTGTGAGCCACAGAGGAAAATGCTATCAACATTACATTAGGTTAAGACACAAAGTTTTCTTTTGACAATTTCTAAATGAATTTTAATTTGTTATTACCAATCAGCTATGTCTGCTGGCTGTTGTCAGGTCTGGCATTTCTTGGTTCCTGCATGGATCCAGGTCCCAGCTTTCAAAAAACAGACGGGTCTGGTTTGGATTTGGGTCCAGCATTTCTCAGTTTTACATGGATCTGGTTCCCAGTTTTCAAATAATAGATGGTTTGGGGGACCTGTGAAGATCTCTAAATAGAGCTTGGGAAAAGCAGAAAACTTGCACCTTGCAAACATCTCCCAGCTGAAACTATGGGGGACGATACTATCAGATTATCACCTTCTGATATACAAAGTGGTATTACGAGACAGGATGTGTTGGGGAAAGCTGGTTGGCATGCAAGCTGAGAGTTGTTGACATAATGTCACAGCTGTTACTTCTGGCCATATCTCACATATTGCACCTTTAAAGCTCTGGAAAAATCTTGTACGTGGACCTTAAGATTTTTTTGGTGCATTGGTATAGTGCATTGAATCTTGAAATCTGCACACCACTAGACTGCCAAAAATTAAGGCCCTTTTGCGCAGTGCAATTTTGGGCTGTCTAAGATGCAACTTGACAATTGTGAGAGAAATATGGTCATCAATCCAAAAAAAGTGGTCTTAGATCGTACTGTGAGACGTGTCCACCATTTCACAATTTAGAGCTTTGACCACAAAGACAGTCTTTGGGTGACAGTGTCAGAAATTTAGGACAAAATCTCCTAATGTGACAGCTGCCACACCTGCAAACCTACCACACGCTGGCCAGGGACATTTCATAAGCATCATTTTTGACCTTGTTTGGAAGAATGAAAGTAAAAGGTAAAAATCCACCACAGTTTAAAGACCTATCCTAAGTTCAACTTTGACCGACCGTAATTTTTGTCTTTTTGCACACTCCTGTTTCCTGACAATTAGACATTATTAACCTTATTACGGATGTGATCACGTTCCATTTTACCTCATAATAAAGTTGCTTTGATAATGTGGTTAAGCTGTTTTCTGACTGGTCATGTTTCTTGCCGCTTTGGACCTTTTTTTTTTTTTAGCAATGTTGCTACATTCCGAGATTGCAGCAAATACTTTGGCAACATAATTGTAAGTCTTAGAACTAATGGCCAGAGCTAAAACAATAGGGGCACTATTTTCGATTCTGCCACCGGTGCGGCGCAAAGTCAGGTCTGCTGCGCCGATGGGGCTTGGTGGCACAGACTTTGGTATTTTCGCGCACTGCACTGCCAGCGCAACTACTCACCCTTCTCATCTCCGTCCCACCCAGCGGCGCAACTCGGAAGGAGGAAAGGGAGAAGGCGTGGAGTGGGTTTGACACAGCCGAGTCCAATCTTCACCAATCACACCAGCTCCTCGCCGCACCTCTAAAAACACCGCTGGCGAGGCAGTGCTGACTCAGATAGTTGCATTGAATCGTAGCTGTTGCTAATTATTGATCGCCAGACACTGTGGAAACCTGCCTGTGAGGTATTGGTGACATATTGGTGTGCCTCAGTTTACCAAAATACCAAGTGCACCACTACATGCCCACCTGCGCTGCACGAAAATACAGGGTGCGCACCCAGCGCCCCGCCAGTGGCAGGGATGAAAATAGAGTCCTAGAAGTTAGAAGGTCTCCTGCTATGTGACTGATGGAAAGCTAGGCAGATATAATTCAAAATTTATGGAACCATAGCTACTTTCGTAACTTTGGTTTTCTTTTAAATGTTAAACAAACACTGTTGCTTGTGAGAGTTAACAGAAACCTGTGTGCAGGCATCTATTATTGATGGTAAACGAGTTATACACTGTTGGACCACTCTGAGTTTTGCGCGTTAATTTTCACAGCACTATATCAATGTCTTCCTACATCAACACAGAATATTACTGTGTACTCCATTATTTCCCCAGAAATAACCGCAGTATTTCTAGGGAAATCTATAATAACATTCAATGGCTATTGTTTTACTGCACATATCAGACACTACTTTGACAGAAAATTTGAGACAGGTCCCCCTTTCTAAGTGCATAGTTTCAACTTGATTACCTGATCTGAATCCATATTGGCTGTTATCACAGACTGCACCATCCTCTTCCAAACATCCTCTGTTGTATCATTTGGGGTCACTGCTGATTGAATGCGTCATCACACTGAAGACGTATAGGAAGAACTGTTTATTCATAACAAGTCACTGCAAAGTCTGGCACATCACAGCTTTGTTTTCAGGAACACAGTATCTTTTTCCGAGACACAAAATGCTGCACATAGCATCTTCAATATCCTGAGACTGTCACTGGTTGGGCAGACACTCATGCACTCATAGTTAGACTGTGTTGACAAGAATCTAACATCTTAGTCTCTTGCTCTGCATGTAATTACACACTTCTAGAAAACCCTCTAACTTTGTTTATATGAGAACTGGCCAAGAGTGCTCTCACAGCCTGCTAATGAGCAGACATGGGGATATGGTGCTAATACTGAATATGTGGAGCAACACACATACACTCTGCCTCCCCTCTGAAGACTACCTATCAGAAGCATAAGCAATGGAAGTAGCTGGAAACCTGCTGTGTTTTATTGGTCATCTATGCAAGCTAGGGATAGTTTAGCCACAGCCAATTAACAGACTGCACATTACAGCCAAGCAAAGGTAGTTATGGTAACGTTATGATAAGACACACACTCAGTGGAGTCATTGGAATTTCTGCATCATGGGTGTCAATTTGCAAATGTTGCAATGCAGTCTTTTCTAATTATCACACCATGATTGCTTACCCAGAGACCTCAGGGGAGTATGCAGAGGGAAAGATACAGATGGCACAGTTGAAAGAAACACACTTTGGTAGCATAAGTTAATGAGCCCTTAATACAGTCAATGTGGTAATGTGATCTTTGAACCCATGAATATGTTATTTAGCTGACATATTCACATATCTTTTCATTGAACAAAAGTTCTACATAATGCTGGGGAAGTATGGTAGGGTTAGGTTAGGTTAGATAAGATAAGATACTACTTTATTGATCCCACACTGGGGAAATTTAATCATTACAGCAAGCAGGTTACAAAAAGCAAGCCCAGTGGCATAAAGTGGTCAAAATAACAATATAGAAGTATGCAAGATACAGAATTTAAAAAAAACAACAACTGTGTCTATGCACTAGTGCTGTCAAAAATATCACGTTGTTAACACGTTAACACAAATCAGTTTTAACGACGTCATTTTTTTATCGCAAGATTAACGTTCTTTGTGACCTAGTGAACTTGTATTTTTTTATATGCTGTGGCCACTGCTAGTAACGTAAGAAAAACTCCAGGAAACAAAACAATAGGCATTTGATTCATTCAAATGTGAATGACTGCTCAAAGTGAGAATGTTTGCACAAAGTAAGCCTATCCACTTTTCCATTTTGATAAGAGTATTAAAATGAAGGGACATTTAGAATAGATAAAAAAAGTGTGATTAATTTGTGATTAATCGCGAGTTAACTATGACATTCATGAGATTAATCGCGATTAAATATTTTAATCAATTGACAGCACTACTATATACATTTGTACAGATAATTAAAAATAGTATAAAAAAACATAAATTTTTAGTCACTTTTACAGAATTCTAGTACTAGGAGAACTTAATTAAATATGGTAGTTAATCCGGTATTATTTGATATTCCAATGTGCCATATGACAGTAAAGTGTTTTGGAGTTCATGGTCCTTTAAGATTTAATTATATGGACACTATGATCTTACAGGTTGAAATTATGATATTAACAAAAAACAAGATCTAAGGACAACAAACAAACAGCCCAGTGCTGCAACCAAAGCTGAGTGACTGGCAGGCCTCAGTCAGACTTCAAAACACTATCTAAAACAGGAGAAAGGTCAAAGAGTAATCCATCTCAATTTGTTTAGTCTCAAAAAATCAAGCAAGCAAGTCAAGAAACGCAGTCTGATCTTTGGGAACAAAAAAAACAAACAAACAAACAAAAAAAACTATCATTCACCAGAGGCTCAGTTAGCAGGCTCTGCTACACACCTGACCCTGTCCTCTTCTAACCAAATGAAAGTTTTACAGACTTTAACAGTAAATGCTCTTTTTAAATCTGTGAAATAACATTAGCTAACAGTCTGTCTCACAGCAGCAGGTGGGAGTCATATTTTTTCCCTCACTTTTACGTCTTTGTGGTTGGTTGCCATGACAACTAATGAACGTGAGCCTGGGGGAAAATGTTATTCCCTGCATTTATATACATTATGCAGATCTACTGGGACAGTAGACCTACCATACTGGGATACCAAGATTGATTTTGACAACTACAGCAGTGCTCTATTTCAGCATTTCATTACAGCTGACGCCTAACTCGATATCCATTTAAATTTGTTTCTTTGGCTGCAAAATTTGCTTTAAATCATAGAAGCAACCAAAAAATAGTTCCCACGGTCCAGCACCTCAGGAACCTCAGTGATCTGAGGTACTGGCCTGGATAAGATATCTTATCTGGACTTATATAATATGCATGTTAATGCAGGGTGTAAATGCATGCAGTACAGATTGCAGTCAGAATGGGATTGGCTGGACCCTATCTGGAGGTGGTCTTTATCTAGGATGTGCCATATTTGTTCAGCCTGTCAGCTGCTCTTACAGACTCAAATAACAACGCAGAGGAATCAAGATAATGAGAAAGCTTGGCTCTTGATCAGATTCAAATCCAGATTGTATGTTAATAACAGGTGAAAATGCCCTGATGAGCTGCCTATTGTTTCTGATAGTGCTCGTGTTCAAATTAAAGGTTTAAAGGATAAATCATTAAAGATCAGTTTCTGGGGATGCAAATTTCAGGCCTGTAGCTGTTGTACAGACAGTTTTGTGATAGAGTTGTGAGTGTTGGACAGATAACTGACTGAATAAATATTACCTTTCTTTTGCGCCAATCCTAGAAATGCAAAATTTAATTATAATAACAATACCATTGAAATATCTTCCTTTAATCAGTTCATAATTTGTGGGCTCTCCATGGGCCTCTTAATATAAGAATTCTCTGGCTCAGACAATTCTGCACATGCACACCACAAGACCACTAATGTTATTGCCATTGAGATTACTGCTTTGTTTCAGTTTGTGTACTCTACTCCAAACAAGGGAAAAAGCAATGCAAATATTAATGCCTAACCAAAGTATCCAAATCAGCTGCATGATCATCTAAAACTTATCAAAGACACACACACTAGCTTAATAGATATCAAATACTAAATTGTATCCAAAAACCATTCTACTCCATCTGATACTAGAACAAAGTAACCTTAACAGCATTTCATCATGCCAAATAGCAAGTCTCAGCATGAAACCACAGTAGTGTTGACAAGCACTGTGTTGCTTGTCCATACAGCAAAATGCCTAAATCTACACTTTTCTAAGTGACAACAGATGTGATGAATTTAGCCCCAAAATACACATGCTGAGGGCTGTATGGGACAGAAGGGTCTAATTTTTACTTTTTCTTTAGTATCAAAAGCAATCCAGCGCTTGCTTAGTACCATTCTTACAGTGCAAAGACAAACTGTGCATAGCTAATGCTTCACCAAAGCCCACAGTTAACTCACTTTACGGCACCATTACATATCCCACTTACATCCAGTTATTGTAGTAGATAGAAATCTGTGTGAATCTTTTGTGTCCTCCTTTAACTTTCTTATTTACAATGTAACTAGCAAACCATTTTGACAGAGCTGACTTTTGAGGCAGGGAACTTGGCAAACAACCTAACTAACATAATTTGTTGATATTTTTATAGTGTGCTGGATTTGAGCAGATAATGGTGATCTAACTGTATGATTGACCTTTACATTTATTCTGTTTTTGTCCAGATAATAAACAGCATTACAGAAACAGACACAAGTGTTCCATCCATCTTTCCTCTGCCCAGCACAACACAAGGCAAGGCAAGGCAAGGCAAGGCAAGGCAAGGCAAGGCAAGGCAAGGCAAGGCAAATTTATTTGTATAGCACAATTCATACACCAGGCAATTCAAAGTGCTTTATAGAAGCATAAAAATACATTAAAATCATACATTTCAAAGAAAGAAAGAAAGAAAGAAAGAGATTAGAAGATAAAAAAATAAAATACAATAAAATATAATAATAATAATAATAATAATAATAATAATACAATTAAAGGAAAATTAAAAGCAGACACCAGTAAAAAATCACAACACAACACACAGTTTCTACGCTTGGCTGAGGTGGAAAAGTTAGTGTATCAATAAAAGCAGAATGCAACAAAGAGCAATGAAAACTTCAGAAACATTCATTCATCTTCTATACCCCTGATTATCCCTTTCGGGGTTGGGGGGGGCTGGAGCCTATCCCAGCTGTCAACGGGCGAGAGGCGGGGTACACCCTGAGCTGGTCGCCAGCCGACTGCAGGGCAACACACACACAACATTCACACCTAGGGACAATTTAGAGTCACCAGTTAACCTAATGAGAATGAGAGAACCCACGCATGCACGGGAAGAACATGCAAACTTCACACAGAAAGGCCCCCGCCTGACCCGGGGATCGAACCAGCAACCTTCTTGCTGTAAGGCACACATACTACCTGCTTCACAACTTCAGAAACAGACTTAGCAAATAAATCATGACCTACATGAAGCATGTGACTGAAGAGGTGAAGAAAGCATCTGTGGAGTAATGAAAAAAATGTAATGTTCATCAAATAATACATGAAACAAACTAATGCCATATGCCCATCATTTTTTTTTTTTTAACATACTTTTTCATCATTTGGGGTTTGACTGGCACTCACTTTATTTACATCATCTTGTTGCACCCTCATGGTATAGTCACACCCAACTGGAGAATTGGCACCACCTACTGCTTATTTCAATTAACAAATTCCTAACAATGGCATAACAGTAGTGGATGAAAAAGCTCAGGTTTAAAGGGTTAGGTGTGGTTTCTCACTTTGACCCCAGTAGCTCACTACTTTGATTTCTACTTCAGTAAACATTCAGTAAAGCAGGATTTCCATTTCAGTAATCATGTTTTTTGACTTTCCAGCCCTGCTTGCTGTGTTCACTGAGCTTCCAGCTTTCTCAGGCGGAAAGAAGTGGAGCTAGGGCTCAGTTCACCTTGACAGCCCAGCCCCAGAGAGAGGATCTGGGTTCAGAGAGCTGGAGAGGCGAACACTACAGAGGTGTGGAAGACACAGGGCCAACAGGGTGAAAGAGCTGCAGAGGAGGGGGAAAATAAAGAGGTGGAGTAAAGCCTTGGCTTGCATTTGACAGCTGGCAAGATGAAGAGAAACACAATACACCAATGGGATGACCACAGAGGGAAAGAAATGTGTGAACGCACATGTATGAGTGTAATATGCACTTTAATGACTGTTTGTGGTTGGGCTGAATGTTTGTTAGAACAAACCCATAGAGAATTGTATGCAAGTGTAAAAAACAGTGCATGTGCAAGAAGCTCGACTGATAACTAGATAGCTCGATAGATACTTGTCATGAAATTTACATGACCACACAGAGCTGGCATCTACGACAGGCTGGTGGAGCACTGCCCTGACACACCTTTGAAGTCTGAGCTCAGCTTTTTCCTCAGCACTGGAAAATCTCCCAGTCTCTCTCACATATACTCACATATCATATCTCATCTGTGCACAGCAGAACACAGCAGCAATCATCACACTGTCTCCCTGCGCAGGCTTCTCATAGGCACAGTGGGAAGTGAAACAGTGATGAGTGTTGCTCGGCACATGTGAGACATCGAAAGCATTAATCCTGCAGCAGCTCGGTCTACTGTGCATAGGTAATCACTGCATATTATTATCCATCTTCAGTGGTGTCTCCAGTCAGAGCCTCAGCAACGCTCCATCTATTTGAGGACTGTAGTTATTTTGTGGCGTAAAAAAGAGACTAAAAAAGAGAGAGGAAGGTCAGTAAGTCCTACACAGCCATTAAAAAAAGCATAAATATAGGGAGAAGACTTCTATTACCAGCATACACCAAATCAGGACAAAGAGTCAGCAGCAGTCTGTCTTTTTATTGTGGATGGTGGATTAATGGCAAATATGTGTTCATTAGGACACCCAGACTCAATTCAGTCCAAGTGAGGAAATCCAGAAGTTATAAGAGAAAAAGTGAGAGACAGCACAGAGTGTAAACTTGGTATCCATGCCCCCAATACTTGACAGATGCAGCCTCCCTCTTGGATGCTCTAGTCTGTTTTTTTTTTTGGTTGCGACCTCTTGGCCACTTTGTTCTTCTTTTCTTTGCAATTGTTAGTCAGTGGTGTTATTGACTGTGAAGCTGCTCCCCTACACTTGATGATGATGAGGTCCTCAGCATAGGCTGCTGCCTGTCAGCAGAGGAGAACTTCAGTACAGATGCAGACAGATGAACTGCTGTGGACTTGCACTTGAACATCCTTATATACATACATATCTCTCTCTCTCTCTTTCTGTGTATAGATAGATAGATAGATAGATAGATAGATAGATAGATAGATAGATAGAGTTCTAATGTATGAATGATAAAAACAAAAAAAAAGGAGCAGTGTGTCAAGGATTTTACATATAAACGATATGACTCTGTACTACGCACTTTGGGCTGTTAAGCAACTGGCAAACATGAAGTACCATACCAATGTGACACAAGACGATTTTCATGCAATTTGGTGAAGTTTGGTGAAAATTACCACAATTCTCTAAACCGCCATACATAAAACTTTTCTACAGTTTATGGTGATTATAGTTAGTTAGATTATAGTTAGAATAGTTACACAAATTTATAGGATGGGAGCTTATAGTGTGTGCAAGTATGTTGTAATACAAGGGCTACTTTTTATGGTTGTGTTTAAAAGGATGTGTTTAGACAGTGTGTTTTTAAGAGAGTGTGTTTGAATTGATTATTTAATTTATTACAAATTGAAAATTAGTAATTGAAAATTATGAGACGTGGAAGAGGATTCTGTATATTTATACTGATGTATGGAGTTGACGATACTGTATGCACACTGTTGTGAATTCAGGATGTAGAGGTTTAAAGTGACATACAGTGGCAAATGATGTGGTTCAAATCCACAAAGAAAGAAAAGAAGCGAAGAGGAAGGAAAAAGTAAAAGGCAATAAAGTTTTATTTGTAATATGAGTGTAAAATGAACAACCAGTGGGGCCATAAGCCACGATGGCCACATGAGGTTTGTGATGATTCCATGTTGGGAAACTGGATACAACAATTTTTGGTGTTCAAATGGTAAAAAACAGTATTTATAAAGTTTTTTATATGATCTCAATATTACACATACACATGAAATGTACTTCTGTGTTTTGTGCTCTTTAGTAGCCTTTGCTAGCACAGGAGAGGAGGTGCTGAAGTGGATATAATTTTATCTTTTTAAATAATCTCTGACAAAACACAATTGTGTAAATGCTCATGGGTGGATTATTCTGTTGTGTTCAAGCATGAAAAATATGATAAATTTGGTTTTCTGACTCACAGTCTTGACGTGACTGCCTGCCCTCACCTCAGCTGAAAGTTGAGAGGAGCTGCTCAACATAACTGGCCATAGCAAATGCATGGCACAGAAAAAATAGCATATTTCTTCACTTAAGATTTCAAAGTCAGCTTCCAGCAGTGACAGCAAGGCTACATGTTAGTTGTACATCCACAGCTGCATTTATTCAGGATTTACAGTTTTTCACACTGCCTGAGCTTTTCTCCTGTAAATTCAGTGTTTTCTTATTTTGCTGAAACTGAATATCACAGAGCAGGAGCTAACCTGCTATGTGGAGGTAAGAAGATAAAACCAAACACTGTGCAGAGAAAAAGTGCTGACAGCTTTTGATTTTGAGGACAGACAAAGTGGACGTCTACGTCTGAAACATGGTGCATCATTAGCAACATGTTGAATAAAACAACATAAGTACGTGTTAAGCCTGTGCAGGTATGTGTTTAAGATTCTTTTTTTCAGTTTTGCAGTTTTGACAGCAGCTGAGCTTGTTGCAGATTTCCATATGCTTAATCATATTGCTCATCCTGCTGTAATGTTTCCACAAGTTTCAGATTTAGTTACAGAAAATGTGAAACTGCATGTGTCAGTTGTTTGCTCCACACATTAATACGTGCATCAGTGTTAGCTGCACATGCACATACTATGGGCAGCACTCCTACAGCACACACTTCCTCCTTTAGCCTGTTTCTTCCTGTAATTTACTGTGGCAAAGAGTCAGTTTAATTGATGTGGTGAAATGGTGGCCATATTTTATACGCATGTCTTTCACGGATTGAACAATGCAGATGAAGGTGCATGCATGAACACTGATACACTTGCGTTATTTTATAAATAAAGAACAAGCCGTGCTACTTAGTCATAACCATTCCAAAGACACTAACATCATTATGATAAAATTTTACTCTTATAAACAACACTATTAACACTATACGATGTATTATACAAAATATAATACTGTTGGATACAATTCTTGCAATGATAGCAAATGAGTGCTAGGGCTTGCTGACAATTTTTACTAAATAGCTGCCTCTAATGTTGCAGACTGCAGAAAAATCAAAGACTTATAGAGGATCTATGGAAGCTCACCTGGGAATTTGGACTGCACCATCCTGTGCAGAGCTCACTGAAACTCATGTCATTTTAATAGCTGGTATACATTTAACAACTTTTGCACAGCTGCAGCATCAGAGTTGGAGCCAGCACATCTAACACAGTGTTGAAATTACATGCCCGTCACTCTCTGAGGTATTGCGATGTGTTTGAAGTTGAGCAGCTCCAAATTGTAATTCTGTTCTACCGGAGAAAATCCTTGTCCCTGACACATCTTTAACAGTCTCTTGAACCATTTTTTTTTCTAATTCACAGCATGATAAGTGAGCCATGCGCCTGCATCTCTTCCTCATACCTACAAAATACATCATGTAATTTATCTGCTTTCTACACTTATGCCCACCTTTTCACCTTTTCGAGCACTACCACTGAGAGTCATTACTCAAGACATGCGTTGCCTCCCCCCAAACCGCCACCCCACTCCACCCACCTCCACGTTTAGCCCTGGGGCTGGATATCTATAATTCATCTTTTATCTGGCAGTCACAGTCCTCCTTGCTGTTCCACACAGCCGTTGCCCACTTCACAGGGTAAAGCCGACTGCTGCCGCTCGCTTTAATACAAATCTCACAGGGCACCTAGATATTGATTGTAATCCAAGGTAAACAGCCTGGTTTGCATAATCATGCATTTCACAAGTGAGCATCACAGCAAGTGAGGGTGCAGCGCTCAGGCTTTGGTTTAAGGGGGATATGGCATGCCAAACTGGCACCATCACCACTGCTTTATAGGGTCTTAATAGCAACAGGGGGCCTGACCCTGGATCATATCAAAGGAAAAAATGTTGTTAAAGGAAAAACTGTGAAAACGTGCATTTGTGTGTGGAAGTTAGAGCTGGAACAAGAAAAAGCAGAAAGCTTGACCTCCCTGTGTGGTGCAGTTTATGACTCAGGGTACATGCAGTGTGCTGACCACAAGCCAAACATGCAAATCACTAATGTATGAAGTCATGTTGTGTACTGTGTATCCATGCTAAACAAGTTATTTATACTCCATGATGTAGAGAGATAAGACACACCAAATATGAAGAGTAATTCCGTAACACTACTGACATGCTGGGAGAGACTGGACTTTATTCAGCTGTGTTCTGAGGCTCTTGGTTTGTTACTCGAAAGTCTGGTGGACTGATGAATGCTATTTCTTGTATAATGAGTGCTTGTCAGTGAGCGCTGAGAAGTTGGTTTTTCAACTGTTAAAAGGCAAGTTATCTGTTATATTGTGTTATTAAGTGTGATAAGCAGTATTGTTGTGTCCAGATATTTTACATAACAAATTCCTCCAATGACAGACACTAAATCATGGCAGTGGATAAGACTGTCCGTCCTCTGTTCCTATTTGCAGTGTCAGTGGCCAATGACAGCTATTCAACCTACAACCACATGAGGAATTACCACTCACACTTTTAAAAGAAATCAGACTCTATGCTGATGATACTCCTACAAAATGAGACAACCTCACATTTAGAAACAGCCTTACCAATAAATTGGTTTCATAATCAATCTACCCAATTAATTAGTCTAAGCTTGAGGTCTACTTTCCAGGTGTAAGAGTACATTTATAGCATTTGGCTATGGACTGTAGCCATCTGGTGACCAGTCTTTATAGCAGTTTCATGTGCAACCTATAATCTCACCTGTTTCCCATTTAGCTGTTTGTAATTAGCTGGCAGGTTTTGAGTGCAGATGAGTGTTCTTGCTGTTATGTGTGGGCTGTGGACTGATTTGCGATTTTAAGCACTTTGATTAAAGCATGTTCGGATTTTATCAAGTCTGTCTTAATACAGTACTGATCATGTCCATATGAATGTCAGAAGACATATTGGTTGGGCGCCCCTATAGCTCAGCTGGTAGGGTGTGCTCCCCATGTATCGAGGCTGTTAGTCCTCTGCAGTGACCGCAGGCTTGACTTCCACCTGCGGCTCATTTGCTGCGTGTCATCCCCTCTCTCTCTACCCTTTCCTGTCATACCTTCAGCTGTCTCTATAATAATAACAGCTAGAATAATAATAAGTATACTAACTATAATAACTGCCCCCCCCCCCCAAAAAAAAAGACGTATTGGTTGCTGTAATCACCCTTCCTCGGCATTCCATACAGTGAAAATTATATAGGAACAGGAAATAAGACTGTGGTCTGCAGTCATAGAGCAGCTCTGTGATGCTGTATTTAGCAGTGCTTTAAGCAAAATGATAGCATTAGCATGCTAACAATGACAATGCTAACATGCAGATTTTCAACAGGTGTAGTGTTTACTTCGTTCATATCTTTGTTTATTGTGTTAGCATTTTAACATTTGTTAAAAAGCATTGAACACAGTGCAGCAAATGGTAAATGGACTGCATTTATATGGTACTTTTCTCTTCTACCAACCACTCAAAGTTTATAACAGATGCCACATTAACCCATTGTAACACATACTGATGCCACAGCACTTGGAACACTATCCTACCCAAAGATACTGCGACATGCAGACTGGAGGAGCTGGGGATCGAACTGCTGACCTTCTGATAAGCAGACGACAGGAGTTTATGTGTCTTTTGTCCTTTGTATGGCAGATATTTGGTTTTGACCTGAGGATAGATGGAACGTTAAGGAATCATCAAAGTTATTACATTTAATCCTGAGGGGACCATGAAAATAGCTCTTGAGATATTTCAGTCTCAACCAAAATGATGGCCTGAACGACAGACATAGACATGCCTAGTTCTTAAAGAAATTCACTATGTAATTACCATTATAATAAAGGCTTTCAAAATGTCTGATAGAAGCCTTCCTTAAATTTTTTGGACATATCCTTTTACAGTGAATGATCTGTCTGAAGCACTAAAGAAGGCCATGCTCTTTGCCTTCCTGTCCACCCTTAACAACTAACCCCACATGGCTTGGATTCATTACTGAACTCAGTATTACAACAGTTAGAAAACTGGAACAGGCTTCAAGTCCCTCTCATGGGCCCCACTGCAGCAGCTGGGATGAATTCTGCCACAAATGAATTATACATTTAAAATGTTCCTGGTGTTTTCCAATCTCACTGATTCAATAAGCTGGACAGTGTCTATTTATAATTTTACTGAAAGAGAATAATGGCTGTATCAGTTTCCACTCCTAAGAAAAGCAAACAACAGGGGATCTGTCTGGCCCATTTCTCTATACAGTGTTTCACAAAAGCTGCTAAACATGATCAAATAACTAGTTCAAGATCAAATATTCTAATCTTGTTTACAAACAGACAACCTTTTCTGATTTATACATTACATATAGAAATAGATAGATATTTATGCAGAGACCCAAAGTTTTATTCCTGGTCATGCAACTTGCTTATGTGTTCCAGTGCATTGGCAGTCTTCAAAAGTGAAAAAAATTGTCCTTGTCCTACTTACTGGCAAAGCCTTTTTTTAATCTAATCGGAAACACACCTCATTTGGATGTCTAACAGCACAGTCCAGTTTATCCATATTTAAGTAATCTAATATTCTAAATTTTTCCCCTCCAAACATTCAATTATTTCAGTACTCTGATTGGATTTGTCCCATGATCCCTTAACTGCCTCCTGTCTATAAACAACCTACATGCGGTCAAGGTTTCCACCAAGGATTTGAATATATTGTGCTTGATTAAACTCATGCAGTGTAACTTCTACCTTGACTTGTAAAAAGACTTTAATTTGCTTATATTTGCTGCAAGTTCTGTTTCCACTCTAGTAAAGCAAAACACAAGGCTCCACTTCACTAACAAAGGCCAACCCACTGAGATACAGATTTATGATCATTTGATATATTTTGGGATGAAGGATAGCAGGAATGATGAAGGAGGATCCACTAGTATGTGGGGATGAAAATAGGGATGAAAAGATGGTGGTAGGGGGGATGAATGGGGAAGGGATGAGGGGATGGAGGGATGTGGGTTGAGGAATGAAAGGATGAATGGGTGGAGGGATGAGGGGGTGAGGGATGAGGGGATGAGGGTTGATGGGATGAGGGGTGAGGATAAGGGGGATAAGGGGAAGGAGAGGGAGGAATGGGGTGAATGGAGGGCAAACTCTGGGTCTTGGATGTACAGGGTGCGAGGATGTCTCTCAGATCATTGCGGATGTATGCAAGGTATGAAGGTGAAGACCAACGACCAAGAATTTTAACGATGGGCCAGGAAGCAGTAGAGGCAGCTCCGATATGAAATGAGTGGCCTGAGTACACTTCAGTTGAATTCCGGACCTGAATCAGATTTGGCCGAAGTGACTGTGAAACCAGAAGCATGTGGCTACGTGGCCCGTTTCTGAGATAAACAAAGGATCTTGGGGCGAAGCTCAATTGGCCAGTCTTATGTAGCTTATGCTTATGTAGTTGCTGATGGGTTTGTATGGAATTAAAAATGAATTTAATCTGAAGAAGTGAATGGGATGAGGCAGACCAGACTGGCCATTCTTACTACGTTTGAGGTGGAAGACAAGAGAGTCAGATGAAAGGATGGAAATATCGGAGGTGGCTGCATGCCATCAGAATTCAGAACAGTGTAGAAAGCCGAAGAAGGCTAGTCAGAACATAATTTCTAAGACCTTATCTATGAATAGAGACAGATAATCTGAGCACAGAGTAGTTATGCAACGGACCAGAAGGTTGGAGGTGAGGGGCTAACATTTAGGAGTAGAGTGTGGTTCGGTCTTATGGAGACCTCTGATAGGCATGCTGATGTGGGAGTGGGATAAGGTGGGGCAAGCGTTCCCGTTGATAATTTAATGAGGAAGTTTATACTGCTGATATAAGCCTGTATGGTGGAAGATCAGGTGAGCAAATGTAATGAAGAGAGGGTTAGGATGTTGAGAGATGGGAAAGGAAGGCTGAGGGAGGCGTGGAAAGCTTTAAAGCAGTTCCATCCAGTCAGATAAAATGAGAGTGTTTGGGGGAGATGCTGTTAAGGATGGCACCTTGCAAAGTGATTAGTAAACTTTCTAGCCTGGGGTGAGTTGAATATGGTGGCTGAAAATGGTGGGACTGGAGTTGGAAGAGGGTCGGAGGCTGGAGCCAATTGCCTGAATTTCTGGAAATGAGAGAATAAATCAGCGATTGAGTTTTGTGGCCTGGGATGTGGGATGCACGGACGATGAACTGGTCCTGGGCTGAACCTAAGGTGAGCTTTTGCACGAATTGCATGATGTCTAGACAGTATGACCTTTATTAATTATGTCAACGACGGTGCTGTGGTTGTTGTAGATGCTGATTATCTTTTCTGACCATTCATGCGACCAAAGAATGGCTGCAATGATGATTGAATACAGTACGCATATAGCGGTGGAAGGGGGGAGTGTTGCGCATTCGCATGGCCATTCAGCTGAGAACCACTTTCCTCCATAGTGGCCAGCGAAAGTGATGGAAGGAGCGGCATCTGTGTATAGATGTATGTTTTCTTGCTTGGTGATGAAAATGTCATAGAAGACGGAGATGTTGTTCCAGGAGGATAGGAACTGGTGCCACAGTTTTAGCTCCATCTTACATGTTTTGTAAGACGTGTCTGTGAAGGGATGGGACAGAGGAGGTGATAGAGAGGAGGTGTGACACGAAGGATGCGGGATGATGCGAATGGCATAGTTGAGGTGTCCTAGAAGTGAAAGGAGTTGTTGTTTTGTGCACCTGTGGACCAGGAGGAAAATTGAAATGAGAAAGGAGATTTGCTGTCAGGATCCTGTTTTATTTTGGCATCTTGAGTTCCTGTTTTATTTTGGTAGGCTTCCCTTGTGTGTCGTAGCTTTCTTTACTTCCTGTTTGTTTCCCTCCTTTGTGATTGTGATAGTGATTGTGCCTACCTATGTCTGTTTAGTTCCCCCTCTATTTAAGTCTGTGTGTTTCTTTTGTCTGTGTGGGATCATCCCTGTTTGTGTGGTTTCCTTATTCTCTGTGACCCCAGTGAGTATCGTGGCCTAATCTTTGTTTTCTCAGTTGGGTTATTAGTTTGTTGTTTTTCTAGTATCGTTTTGGTTTTTTGAATTTTGAATTTTGAACTGGTGGATTTTTGGTTGCCTTTCCTTTGTTAAATAAATTACCTGGACAGTCTCCGCTCAGCCTTTGGTTTTGTCGAGTCTGCACCTTTTGGGTTCACACCTTAGTTTTTCCTTGCTCGACGACCACACAAACCTTGACATTTGCTGAATTTTTTCAGTGGGCAGTGATGCTTGGGACTGAGGAGCTGTGGGGGAGATGATAGGTTTATGAGTTACTTTTTTCCTGAATATTGTCTGGTGGTTACGCCAATTGGACTGATCCTGAATGAGGGGAAGAGTGAACTGGAAAAGGGGCAGGAAGGTTCTTTGACTTCTGTGGCTAGTAGGCTCTGAGATGGCTGATTGCAAGTTGTTGCATGTGTATGGGGAATCTGGCCAAATCTGAAAACCTAGGTAGTAACTGTAGGTCAAGCTTTGTATTAGGTAATTAACAAACTGGCAGTCAGGGTGATTCTTCAAGGCAGTGGCTAAGGTGTGGAGGCTAATCGGGGTGCAGGGGTACTTACACAGGCTATGCTTAGTTGGGTTATGGAGACACGTTGGTCTGGAATCAGCTCTGCTGCTCTGCTCATTGGGGGAAGGGGACTTCTGAGCACAGCCGAGTTTGCTGGTGGGGTTGAATTTGTGGAGATGGAGAAGATTTCAGGAGTTGGTGCGAGTCATGCAGTGAACGAGTCAAAGCTGAAATTAATCAATCAGGAGTGCTTACATTCTTTGGTGTGGAAGTAGGGTTTGTTCTTGTTCCTGAACTTAGTTATTAAACTTTAGAAGTGGCGTCTAAGTCCAGTTATCCTGACATTTGGATATAGGTGTTCTCCAGCATACCTTTTCACTTTATTTTGGTGACCTTCTGGCCTCTCCTCTAGTATCACCTTCAGGACAGAAGGACCTTGAAAAATTCCCATGAAATTTGTTGTTCAAAGTAGCCCCCCCATTTTTTTTAAGTTATGCAATATGGACAAAAGAGCTGCTATGACAATTTCTTTTTCTTTTTCTTTTTTTTTACTTCAAGATAAATCACACAGTATTGCTTTTTTCCCCACTGTTAAAACTTCCATTTCCTTTTAAAATGAGACTTAAATACAAATCATTATTTATTTGTTTTACTATTAAATAATTTAGATGCATGGTCAAAATGTGTCATTATTGTAATATGTTTGCGGAATAGAGAATAAACTTGTGATTTAACTCTGATGCTTGAGACCATTGTTTCCTTCTCAGACAAATAATTAATGTTGGCTTTTTGTTATAATTTAATCATGATGACATAACTGTTTGCCATTTCATTGCCAAATCATTGCCATGTGATGTAATTTGGGCTTTTGCAGAATATCTTATCTTATCTTACTTATGTCTGTTTGATAAGTTGTTATGTAATGATCTGATTTTCCTCTACTGTCACCCTGACAACAGTATCTTTTTAGCTGCATTGTTGCTCCTGGGGACCTCTGGGGATAACTAAAAGGGACTGAGTACATTGATGGCTATCGGTTGTGTGTCACCCTGCTGTCTGTTAATCCCAGTGTGTTTGTTGTGGTGTATGTATGTCTGGGAAACTGCTGCTTTACCCTCCATCTCACATCATCACTCAGGAACCACAGTGGACATCAAAGAGAAGTCACTACTGACCATGAGCTCTACTCCCCATTATACAAGTCAAGGCAAATGGAAATAGAAACCTTAAGACTAATGAGAAACCATGGTACTGCAGGTTTAGCATTCCAAATAACATAATGGATTTGACAAATTTTACACAAGGAAAGATACAGATAGGTGTAAATATGTAGTTTTGAAAATCATTTTCCTCCACTGTATATATGATGGGGATTAGCATTAGTGGAGATTGTTGAAGTGTCATGGCAGGAGAAAGCTCCAGACCTGTCTTTGCTCCAGCTGTCTAGAAGCCATGACCTTGGGTGGGCTAAATTGGTTTCCGTTGGCCTGCTTTGTAGCAGAGATTGAGTCTCTCTGAACTTCTGCCAGATCAGTTGGCACCCTAACCCCTTCAGTGACTCTGTTTTTGTCCTTCTGCTGCCCTGCAAAGGTCAGATGAATTAGCACATACCTTTCAACTCCAGAAGGGTACAAGTCATGGCTTCAGTGCTATTTCCAGTGCCATGCATTGCTGCCATTGTCATAAGGGACACTTTTGAAAACAAGAGCACACACTGTGAGAAGTTGACATTAGAACTCAACCTCTGACACACTATTCTGAATGAATAATGTGAAAATTAGATGTTTTCCTTCTCCTTCTCCTTCTCCTTCTCCTTCTCCTTCTCCTTCTCCTTCTCCTTCTCCTTCCACTCACTGTGGAAGATCTGGGCAGAGTTAAGTAATGGACATAGCAGGTCAGAGCTGCTGGTTAATGTATCCAACCATCCACCTGCCCTGATCTCCACATCATCACTATGTTAAAGTTGAACTGAAAAATCAATTTACAATCAATACAACCTTGGTGTTTGTTTAGACTGGTCTACTTATTTAGTTAAAATTGGAAATAACTAAATGAAATACATACATATTTTTTCTGCAGTGATAGTACCCCATAAAAGGGTCTTCTCAAGTGGACATGGATTTGTTCTAGAAATTTGATTCCTATGGGTTCACAAGCATTTAACTTGGGGGTTGCCTGTCACCAGCTCTGACCTCAGCCCTTCATATGTCACTCTGTGCTTTGAATCACAGAGTAACATACAGAGTGTTGAGGTTGCAGGACTACCTGCTGCTATTAGTTTCCACAGTCTGCTCATTTGACCCATGAAAGAAACACAGCTAATTAACTGCCTAACAAATGGCTAGACCCCCTACTTTTTCTAACAATTCAGGAAAAACAGTGTGCAGGAGCTACCAATGACTCAGCATGCTGGCTGATGTCACACTGCAGCAAAAGTTGAGACTGGTTCAACTTTTTTTGCCGGACAACACTGCATTGGCATCCCCATTGGGCTGAGTTTGTTCATGCAGGGTTATGAATACAGTCTTACAACAACATGAATGAGAAGTACAAGTAGGAGCACTGCTAATAATAGCAGGATAAACTATCTAGTTTACTATCTAGTTTACAGCACCTGAGGAAAATACATATTTTATCTTTATATCTGATCACTTGCTTCTACTGTAACATCAATAGGCTTTAACAAAGCCAACAATACAACAAACAGTTGACCAGAGGGGATTCCACAGCCATACAGTAAGCATAAGTTGTATCAATCTGGGTCATTGATGTTCTGAGATTTTTGGACACTTTTTAAACAGAAGATAATCTTATTTCTGGTTTCATCTCTTTCATTAAATGCAAACTAGCTAGCTTCTTATTTTTCATTCCCGCCCCGAATTATATTGACAAGTTTAGCTACGTAGTACATAACACAGTCACATGCACATACACATACACATACACATACACATACACACACTCTCAAATCATGCAATATTAAAAGGGTACATATGTTGGCTGCATATATTTTATGCAATTAATATATCTTATACATGAATACATCTTTACTTGCAGAGGGCACACATTATTTGTGCTCAGATTTTTTATTTATTCTTTTAAACTGATTCAGGCAGCTGCCATACCCACGTGAAACCTATGGTGGACTGGTTGAATGAGGAAAAGTTGTAGAGGTTCAGTCAGCAGCAATACAGACAGTACATTTTATAGCAACGCCAGCTCGAGTACGGTCACATTACATTTCCATCTGATGAATGTTTGCTGATGAATGTTTTCACCCATTCACATCTATCGAAGTCTGTGCAACAGACAAATTCAAGAATTCAAGAGTTTCCTGTTTCAGTATGATCTCCAGCTGGCTCTGGCAGACTTACAGGTCAGAGTTCATGTTTGTTCAGTGTTGAGTGGATGTTCTCAGTCAGCCAATAGAAACATTTATACACTGTGTTTGGAAATGTCTTGGTCATTATTCTACTGTGTTTCATTACTGCATATTAGTGCATTATCACACTACATCCTTTGTCAGGGGCTCCATCTGGGGAAATGTCATTTACTGGAACAGTGAATGTCTCAACATATGCATCCAAAACTGTTTAATCTTCTCTTGAAAACTCCCAAAATATGCACAGCTGTGGAATTCTTTCTGATCCAAGCTTTTTGTGTATCTCTTTTTTAAGAGATACTGCAAAAGACCATGAAACTATAGTGTTGGCTGATCTGCTTCAGTTCGACCTTACGGTCCATGAACTCATGGTGACTGACAAGTTGAATAACACTAATGAGACCTGAGCTGAGCTAACTGGTAAATAAATCATGGCGCTCAGGTGTGTGGCACGGAATTTTTATGTCCAAGCTGCTGCATAATATAGTTTCTTTCAATTTCATAAAGACTTCTGTGTGAAGTAGCGATGACATCTTGAACTGAGATGCAGGCTAAAACTGTCCTTAAAGAGAAACCAATGAGGCGCAAGTGGCATATTGTATTACAAGCATTCTACTTATTGAGTTAGCTCCTGTTGTTAGAACCCTGAAGAGCAGGATGTTATTAGGAAAATCATACCAAATCAAACATCTGGAAGACAAGTTGCTTTTTATCCCTTGTAAAGTTCAACTCTCAAAAATTACAGTCATTTTAAATCACACCATATCTACACTGTGTATCTGTACTTAGGTAACCAAAGAGAGTTCAGTACCTCCCTGATAAAATCTCATGAGCACATGGTTCTTCTTGGAGTTGGAGTAAGCTAAAAAATATAGAATGTCACTCAAAAGAAATTAACAGCAAGCCATGCCAGAGTTCATATAGAAGGCAAGCAGATGGTACACTGAGGACAACACAGAAAACTGATCTCATATTCTTCTGGTATTATAAAAGTAAGATGGAAGCAATAATGGAAATGTGATTTTATAAATCTTCAGCCCTGTCTTGAACACATAAAGAAACTATGATAGAAAAAACATCCTAGTAATGGTGATGTATAGTTGAAGAATAAATAATGAATGCTTACGCCAAGTTTGTATATAAAGCTTATCTTGTGGAGCCTCTTGTTAGAGCGAGATATGGCCCTTCCATATGATTCATCATTATTTTGGTGACCCTCCCTGACCTTTTGTAGAGAAACGTAATGTGCACACTTTAGCCTGAGTAACACTTATTCCATGACAGGGTATATCAAAAAGTAAACACTGGATTTCCATGAAGTTTTCTGTGCATCATAGTGTAATTAGAGCCCTTGAGTCCTTTGGCCACACCCTGACCATTTCTTCCCACCAAACCATTAGGTCACAAATTCCACCAATTTCAAAAAGAAATAGCACAGTCTATTGGTTGTATTATACTCAGCAAATATACTCCCCAGGGAAGGAACCCTGCTCTGGAATTTGCTGTTTATGTCACCAGATCAGATCTCTGCAATGTCAACTTTGCACATAAGATATTGTATCTTATCCATACTGATCTAATTGGCAGGTTGCCAAGAAAAAGCACAGACATGTTCTCAAGAGGATGAACCTTCTTTGATTAAAAAGACCCCAAGACCTTTCTTCTGGCACTACCATCAAACTTGATATTTTGAGCCTTACTACTGGTAAAGCCATAGAATGGCAAAGTCATCAGAACTTTTGTATTATGGCTAATGAACATTGCATTTTTTTTATTCTGGAGATATTAATATTAGTCTAAATAATCTCTGGCAGAAGGTGACCTGTGCATATGTACAAGGTTAAAGCTGAGTGACATCCAAAGCTGAGTGCTCACTGCTTATAATCCCATGTCACATATGCATTTTCTCATGTTATAGTCACAACTATGGTCTTATTTGATGTCATTCCTGTCCAATGTTGAAGTAAGGTCTCTATTATAGCGCGAACCTGTAAACTCTGGGGCTGCTTTCAGATGTACTGAATATGTCCATACTGAATGAGAAAGGCACAAAGGTGGAGAGAGAGAAGCCTGCATGTCATCTGTCCAAGTCAGCCTCGTAACTGAACTAATAGATCTGCTGCCAGACAGACAGGCAGGCTGGATCAGTCACTCAGTGTCTTTACATATCCAGCTGCAGCTGGGAAGACGAAGCAATGTTTGGACGCTGTGCAGAGGAGTAAATGTTTCCTTTTGTCTGTCAGTTTTATCAAAGGTAAGCCTGGATAAAAATCTTGGAGCACATAGGAATCCCATCCGCTATCATTTTTTCAAACGTTGCTTCATGTGTTGCTTCAGTCCTTTAATTTGTCTTTCCAAACTGGAATCCATTACAGGTAAACACACATTAAACTGCTTAGACATCAAAGGATATTTGATGGGAAAAAATTAACTGTGCAGTAAGGCTCAAATAACATAGTTTACATGCATCGGTGTAAAAGGTCACTGATTTAAAAGAATAATGCATCATTAATTGAGATCATCATATGTTTGCTAGGAAGTAGAATCATTGGCAACTACATCAATTTCAATAATGTTTAACCTTAACAGACCACTTATTTTCATTTAGAGGGGGATGGTTACCACAAACAAACATTCTTTTCCAATCCTCTGATCTGTTGAACTGAGCAGTTAGACTGCAAAGTGTGTGTTACCACAGCAACATGTGCACACCTCAAAAATCTGCCCGCATGTCAAAATGTTGTGGAGATGCCTATGAATTATAGATTAGAAGGTTAAGCCTCCAACAGTGATTGATTGTTTTGCTATCATTAGTGAGAACCATGAGAATATACATGTGCACATACACACAGCCGTACACACATACCCCATCTATACATGAACATGCACTCTGTACATCACACAACTGCACATATGCAGTTTACAATTGGCAATCAAAGTCAGACTTTCTAGCAATGAAAAAAAAAAAAAAAAAAAAATCAGTCCCTGATTTCAAACAGAAATTGACAAAGACTGATGCTGGCAGGTACCAGGTAATTACTGTCACCTCCATGAGCTGGTTGGGAACTCTGGCTGACTTTTTAATGTCTATGCTGACTCTGTAAAGGGTTTTTAAATGATAAGGTATGTGTTATTCCGCGTCATTCTTATTGACAATAGATCCCATAAAAAAACATTACAAAACCAAGAACAATGCATTAATCCATCTGTCAACACTCTGACTTCCCCACCCTGTCAGTGGCACTCAACCCTGAACCCACTACTGAAGATGAAACTCATTAGAAAAAAAACAAAAAAAAAAGACTCTTTAGTTTCCCACAACAGCTTGGCTCTGCAGTTTTTATGAAACATTACTCAAGCAGGAGGAAGTAATGTATTTGTTGGGTATTATTTTCAGCAGCGAATCAATCCACATTTGGTGCTCTAATGAGTATTTGTGGCAGCAGGATGGTGTGTGTCTGACTGAGTCAAAACAAACTACCGTGTGTGTTCACGGTAATGAAGGAACATGTCACCCAGTGCAACAGTGTGGTTCATTCATGTGTTTTTAATAGTTTCTGGACAATAACACAGCTCCACGGCACAGAGGAATAAGACACATCCAGCTTTGATACACACACACACACACACACACACACACACACACACACACACATACGCACGCACGCACACACGCACACACACACACAACTCATTGTCACTGTTCGTGGAATCTGTTGACAAAATATTGGACATCACCAGACTTATCCCTTGACAGCTCTAAAATCAGAACACCACTGTCCACATAGACAACACAGGTTTTGAAAAGGATCCAGTCCACACACAGGAGATGTCTGCCGAGAGGTGGCCCAAAGTACTCCAGGATACCAGATCACTTCCTCATGTTCTATCCTAATGGTCATTATTGAAAGTTCATGCAAGTTTAACAATGCACTGCTCACATCCAGATGGCCAGGTCACGACAGCTCCTCATGGAGGCTGGATCAGATTTGTCTTAAAACACTCAAGACTTTCTGGTTAAAATGTCTCTTCAGTGTTGCAGGAACATTGCCTCTGGACTGTGTAGCAGTGCTTTGAAAAGGTTAGATCAGCTCATATTCTTATTGTTAATTAACTTGCTCAGTAAGAACAAAATAATTTGGTTGACTGGCAGGGTGTCTTCGGATCTGATAACAATCTGAGCTGGCTGGAATTCCCAGGAATTCCTGTTTCAGAGACACCGAGGAGCCATGTCTCACTGGGCAGGTTTCTCCATCTCCCTGTCAGCGACTGGCTATGCTGACAGATTCCATCAACGCTCTCAACGCTGCTTTGCTGTCCACATCCTCACCAACACACACTCTGCATGTGTGTGCATACACACACTCACACTCAATCATTCACCGTCCTCTGACTGCCATTTGGTCCTATCTCACACAGGTAGTCACTGGGAAAATCCTTGCATATACCTGTGCATGCGAAAGCTCATGAGCATTACATGTAAAAGTGCTAAGCTCACACGTGTGAGACAGAGCGGCTGTAACGTCGACAGTTTGTGCTTTTTCTGCTTAACCTGACACTCCTGTGTGTTTTTGTACACCCATGGCTTGGCCCTCTCAGTGTGCTGTATCTTTTCTGTCTTATCAGTGAATTCCTATCAGGTCAGCCGAGTGTGTCAGAGTACAGTGATCTAAGACATTTCTCTGCTGCTCTGCTAGGCAAGGCTCAGCAGGGCTGGAAGAATGCAACCCTGCCATATCACAATATGGCTGTGTGTGTCAGATGATTGTGTGGGTGTATGGTTGGTTTTGAGAGCAATAGATGTTGTCTGTGTTAAAGGATGAGTAGCATAAATATAACAAATCAGTACATAGCAATGCTGGTATGTATGGTGTAGCTAAAAAATAGCTTAATAATAATTTAATGTATAAACCTCCCCATGATGTGTTTGTTATTAAAGTAAAATAATGAATAAAAAAGTTTAATTTTAAATAAAAACAACAGTTAACTTCCTGCGGTTTTAGAGGTTCATTTCTTTTCTCCTTCTTTCATCCGTTGTTCTCAAAGTGTGATTGCACATGTTTTCAGGCCTGGTCAGCTCAGACACTGGCACAGCAAAGTTCATCACGTCCTCATGAAATTGATAGTAGGCGTAGTAGGGGCTTTCAACCTAGTGACTGCTCACACGGCTAATTGGCAAACTAGCCAGAATAGCACGTCCACAGAGCAGAGATCTGTAAAAGTGGTTGGTGCAACACAGCTGAAAAGCTGTCACAGCTTCCTCTGTTTTGGACTCTCCTTTGTTTGCTTTTGTTCAACGATGCAAATTTTCTTGATGCTGTTTAACAAAGTTAGACTTGATGTGAAAGATTTACATGCTAAATAATGGCATACCTGTGAAGTCATATTGCAAACACATATACAAGATTAAACAGAAATAGATAACACTCACTGGGAAACTGTCTACTGAGGTAATAATTCAAGTGAGAAATATTCTAATAATTTCATGATCTTATATGCAATTGTACTCCTTTTTTCTCCTCTCTTAGGAGGAATGCAGCTTTAAGGCACTTCCACACTGGCCCATAGCCCACATTTTTTGTACAGGCTCAGTCATTTGAAAATCATATAACCCTTTACGAAACCAAACGAGTGAATAGACACTCTAAACATTCTTACAGCAACAATTATCATCATAAGACATAAATTTCTTCTTCTGCTGCTGCTGCCTCACAATAGTTATAACCTATGAAATTCAGGGACTGTACATATTCCACTTCTATGGCTAACAAACGTCAGCAAGTTGTAATTAGGCTTTCTTACCATCTTTATATTTACTGCTTTACATTTGTTTGTAATTGTATATGTGGGAATGTATGCATTGTACTCTATCCTTAGTTTTTCTTAGTCTGCCTCGTAAAGCACACAGATATGTTCGACTAAACCTTATTGCATAACATGGGTCTGTTAGCCCACAATCTAGTGCTAAGTATTACAACACAGACTTTTAGGATTTCCTGCAAAACGTGGTGTTTGTGGTCAAAACAAAGAGCCAATCAAGTTTTTGATCAGGCGACAGCCGGGCGTTTCCCTTCATGCCCTGTGTTTCGGTGTCTGTGGAGAAACTGCAGGCACCTCGATCTTGTGAGGCAATCATGGTCCATGTGACCTGAAATCAGAGCAAGTTGGGATCAAGTCGGACACAAAGAGAACTGGCATGCATTATGCGGTGATCGCTGGTGATGGATTCTGCACAGGCCTGGCTCATCTCAAACAAGCCTGTTATACTGCCCATAGTCATTAGATACACACATTCACAGCTTTGGCAAAAAAGCAGCAATTGTAGCTCACTGTGTTGTGTCCAGCCCTTTTAACACATCCATGGCCTTGTGTCCATTTGAACAGTGAGTGAAAAGAAGCAAATGTTGAATATGGTTTCTCAACATTATGGCTCTGGTTATTCATAGCATGTGCAGATTGTTGGACTGGAGTTCTTGACTCCTGCCTGCTAGCAATGATTCAGTACTCATTCTTTAACTGGTTTTCTTTGATTAACAGCAATGACTAAGAACTCCCACACTCCTGTGTTCTTTTTGTGTCATTTCACTCGACTTGTGTTTTTGGAATTTTTCAAGTCAACCAACATGTAACCACCAACAATTTTATCTTGGTAACATGGAGATGGCACTATGCAGAGGTTCAGCAACATAGTACATCACAGCTTTTTATTTGGGCTTCCGCCCTGAGACTCATTTAGTCAAAGTAATTAGAGGGTTGTGTCAGCAGCACTTCTAGATTGAGCAATACACTATAATTCTGGTCAGAGTTAATTTCTCTCTACTCTCACATGACATTTGCCACACACAAAGCCGCACTCATTCACCAATACGGTGAGTGCATGCATGTACACCATATGAGCACCAGCACACACACATACGCACAATTTGTGGTTAAGCCACTACACAGTATATCTCCAGTCTTGTCTGGATTCTGTCCACACGTGCAATCAGAGTATGTCCACTGAGAGACTGCAGTCATTTTGGCTTCTAAACAGGGCAGAGAACACACACACACAGGCACACACACAATCCTATCTCACTGGGAAAACATGCACAGCACCCATGAGCTTCCTCTACAAGCAACCTGTGTGATAAGGGTCCCAAAGAAGTAAAACATTTAACACACAAAGAGTGAATTTTGATTCAGCTCCAGGTAAAGCCCAGATTATCCCTGACCATCCAACAAAGAATGATAGATCAGGACAAGGAGAAATGAGAGCCATATTAAGAGTCTCAGGCAGTCCTTTCTCGCTCTGGCAGTTGGACAGCAGACTGACAGTAGTCAAGCAGTGATACTGAGCTGGATACAGTAAGTTCATTCACACAGTTCATTCATTCTGGTGCAGATCAAACGAGCACTGAGACCGCCTGGTTCCTAGTGGATTTTGGTGTTACTTTATAGTGTGAAAGCAAAGCAATCACAGGGTTTGTTATAGTAGAGAAGTAACTTTTATAATTAATTCAAAGCCAAAACTAGTATTACACCAGTGTTTCCCAACCACTGTGCCGCAGCACATAAGTGTGCAGTGAGAAATCATCAGGTGTGCTATGGAAGATTATCCAGTTTCACCTGATTGGTGCACTAAGGTTTAGAGCAGCGGTCCCCAACCACCGGGACACGGACTGGTACCAGTCAGTGGGCCATTTGGTGCCAGGCCGCACAGAGAGACTGAACAAAAAATATTTTATTTATCATCAGAGTCTAAAAAAAGTTTAATTTTGAAAAGCAGGTGCATCCGCTTGTGCCTCTGTACACATGTCAAACTGCTTGTCTCGGTCACGTGATACGGTAGTAAAAAAGTAAGCCCACAAACCAGCAAAAATAAGTAAAAAACAAACGTCTTTGGAGATTTTCTTCGGAAAGGGGAAAAAGCCAAATGATGAGACAGAAAAAATTATTGCTTTACGTGAAACCGGTCCGTTGCGCAAAAAAGGTTGCGGAACGCTGGCTTAGAGCACCAATCAGGTGAAATCTTCCTTTGTGTCTTTCTTCAGTTCCTGCAAGAATATCAGCTTTGTGTTCAACTAAACAGGCCCAGGTTTCACACTTAGTAAGTAAATTGAGTAAATTGAGACTAGATTTTCATTATTTTTCACTAAATATACTTTTTGTGGCATTATTGTTTGATGGTGTGCCTTCTGATTTTTCTAATGTAAAATATGGCAAAAAAAAAAAAGGTTGGGAAACACTGTATTACACTGTAAACCATCTGTTGATCATAAAGCGATTCTCAGGGATACGTGAGAAGGTGAATAGGAGTTAAAAGAAATATTTGCTGAGCTTGCATCCTACTTTCAGCAGTTCCTTGATAAAAATCGAATTGCTGTACAAAACGTTTGATTTTTGTCCTGTTTCAATATGTTTGTGACTATTTATCCACAATATGATATATAGTGTTCATAATCAACTGACAGCTGCCACAACCATCAAATCACGAATCAGTCCACATGACTTCATACTTAAAGCTATTGGTTCATCTGTGATAAGTTAGTGTGAAAACTAAGCCGATTACATATTATTTTGGGGGGTCTGGAGCAAATGAGGAAAGAGGCTGGTTACAAAAGGATTCAAAAAAAAAAAAAGGATCATGGATGTCTGCACAACATTTCAAGCCACTTCAGTCTGGACCAAAGTGGGGGACTCAACCTACTGACTCTACTTGACTTGTTGTGTTGTGTTGTGATGTGTTGCCCTGAAACACAAATTAGAAAACACCTAATCTCTGGCGGTGACAGTTCCTATCAGCTTCCTGAAGGAATGGCATCAACTAGTCATGCAGGTATTGTCACTCATCACATTAATATTCCAGTGTAAGACTTGTGTCAAGAAGCAGAAATTCTACAACAAAGAAGAGACACGTGGCAGCAAGCATGGAAATACACTGGAAGTGAAAACAAAAGACCAAGGAAAACAACATTCCTGGCAGGAAGGATTAATACATATTAGAGAAGGTAGAGACAAAAAAACACATTAGATTCAAGTTACATTGTTAGTACAAATACTTTTTAATTATAGCATGAGTTTGCCCATCAGTAATACTCGAATGAGGGCCAATTCTATAATGCACTATATCAACATATCACATCACTTTAAATGAAGATTCAATTTAAAAGACAGTCCTTTCCCCAGTTTCTTGTCTTCTTCTCATTCAAGTTTTTTTTGTTGTTGTTTATTGTTCATGTTGTTGTTTTTTTAAAAAATCATAAATCATGTTGTATCAAACACTGTAAAAGATGGAATAATCAAAAATGAAAAAGTTCAGTGGATTGAGCAGTCATTTTCAACACTAGTCTATCAACAAGTAGCATATTTACTGTTAAGTAGAGCAGTCCGAGGCTAAAACACAATCCTTCAAACAAAATCGGGACCATCAGCATTCCCACAAGTCTCGAGTAGTGTGCATGTTAGCAAAAGTTGTGCTTTTAAATGAAAATGTATTAGTGTGGATGCAGCAGATTAACAGGGTGTGGTAAGCTTCATTATTCACTTACTGTAGTAACTGTAGTAACTGTAGTAACTAAACTAGTAGTTTTTATTATTATTATTGTTTTATGCACACATTAATATATACAAGAAAATATGACCTTTAGAACTAAACAGAATTAGAACAATAAATAAATAAACTTAACCAGAAATTCTTATGCTAATGCAGGGCTCATTACCGCTGCAGTTTTACATTTTTTAAATCCTGGCTATGAGACTAAATGAAGGACGTAGGCAATTCAATATTTTAACATTGTGGTAATTTTGACTTTTACTTGACTAAGGGATTTGATTTCCTCTTCCACCACTGATACTGACTGTCTTCTTGTAAGTTTACAATCATTTTACTTTAAAAACCACTGGAAACCTAATTGTCCAGAGATGTTAATAACTGCATTGGAATTTTAATGCTGCTTTCTTGACCTGTTGCTAAAATTAGATGTGCAATCGACCTACCTTGTTATCTCTCAACAAGAGCATACCACTAGTTCCTGTCAACAGCAACAGAAAAAGAACAAGGTCTAAGTGCTGATAAACACTGACTATGAGCAGTGTTCTGAGTCTGGTAGCCTTCTTTGATCCAGAGGTCATACTGCTGACAGGGCTGGACCCTGGCTGGTTCAATGTAATCAGTCACTAGTTCAACTTAAGCACTGCTTTTTGAATCAGCAGGTAAATGGGAGCGGAACCAATCAAATGGCTACCACAACATCTGTTCCATGTCTGTCCATCCTGAAAGAGGGATCCTTCTTCTGAGGGTTTGTAAAAATGTTTTTATCCAAATCGAGGGTTTAAGGATTGAAGGATAGAAGATGGTGTTGAAGTGTAAAGCCGAAACAAATTTGTCATTTATATTATATGAATAAAATTGACTTAAGATGCTCTGAAGTCCAAAGAGAACCACATCTGCAAAAATCATATTCCTGCAAGAGAGGATGTTCTTGGTAGTTTAGTTATCGTTAATTTGTCGGTTACAAAGTTGTGAATGGAGAGAGCACTACTGACCTAAATTAAAACTTGAGAACGGTCATCATGGTTATGAGCATGCAACATTATTGCATGTACAGATAGCTGCAGCCTCAGCTCAATTCATCTCCCAGCGCAGATGATGACAACTACTACTAATAATATAATTCCATAATCATCCTGTGGAGGACATGAATGAGTGTATCATATTCAACTGTAATCCAACCAACAGTTCATTGACTTTTCTAGAGGAAAAGTCAGTGGATCCTCAAAATTATTGTTAGAATGTTTATTTTGGGATATATCCTCTGAGGACTAAGAATGTTTGTACAAAATTTCGTGGCAATTCATCCAACAGTTGTTGAGAGAAAAACTAGAGAAAAATACCTACACAACACCTACAAATGAGCAATGATTTCTATTGTTATTTAATCTGCTTTTTTTTCTTGATTGTTCATCTATAAATTGTTCGAAATTGTGAAAAACCAGTAGTCAGAGCCAAATGCAATTTATTTAAATCAAACTGTCCAAAAAATAATATATCATTTGACAAACATATGATGTACATGATAAAGAAACATGAAATCCTCATATAAGAAGATAAAACTTGAATCTTTAGTATTTTTGTTGAAAAATGAATGAAATGATTAATGATCAGAATCGTTTGTCTGTGAGTGCATGTGCTCAGATGGTCCCTCATGATCACATTCAGAGAGGAAAGAAGCAGAACAAGCCAACAAGCAATTCCAAGCACTCAAGTGTTGTCTTACTTCAGTCATCACTTGAGTGTATATGTAGCTTTCAGCTGGGGTTTGATGGTGAATTCCCATCTTGAGCTTTCAAATTCTAGATATTCTCTAATCATGTATTTGTGATGTAAAACAATCATTTACCCATGCATCAGGTACACGCTTGATCAGGAATGTCTGAGATCCAAAAGCAGTGTGTGGAGCCTGGAGAGCACACAGCATAAGTAATTCAACACACCAGTGACAAACCTCCTTTGTATTTTACCTGATGATGAACTTCAAACATGTCACAGTATACTGTTCTTCTTCAAAGTGCTGCCTAGTTTTTACATTATTATGGCCATCAGGAGGCCTGCACAGACCTGAAGGAGAGAAAGTTGGACTTAACATCAATAAATCAATACCAGACATTAGTGTATTCACTGAGAACACTGACAGGCTCTATGGATATTTACACTGTGAGAAATGAAGAAAAAGAAGAAAAGAAAGAAACAAAATGAATAGAATATATTTCAATGGATTCATTTTTGTGTGGGTTCAGTTTTCACGTACATTAATTACATTTACAAATCATGCAACGGCCAGATACTAACCCTCATCCAATATATCACTATAAGAAGAAGTTGATAAGGGATGTTGCCTTTGTTGATCTGTCTGCAGCTTATGATACAGTCCAACACAGGCTGCTGATCAAAAAGCTCTTTGACATGACAACTGATGTAACATCATAAGATGTCTTCTGAGCACCCAGATGTTCTATGTCACACTCAACAATAGGAAAAGCAGATGATTTCACCAGACTAAGGGGCTGCCACAGGACAGTGTCTTGGCCCCTCTTCTCTTCATTGTCTACACCACAATGACCAGCCCCTACTGGAAGGATGCAGGAGGGTTATCTACGCAGATGACCTAGCTGTAGCAACACAGCAGCATAACTTCCCAGAAACTCAGTCAACCTTGGAACGAGGCCTCTCAGATATGTCAGTGTACTATCTGGAAAACCACCTGTGCCCAAACCCTGGGAAAGCCCTAATCTGTAGCTTCCATCTCAGAAACAGAGAGGCTAAATTAGACCTGGACATAACCTGGTAAAAGGGTAAAAAATCACCAGCACCCAGTCTATCTGAGAGTAACTTTAGATTGCACCCTCAGTTACAAGGCACACATCCAAAAAGAGGAGAACCAAAGTCTCCACCAGAAACAGCCTTCTACAACAACTAACAAACTCAAAGTAGGGGGATCACCCAAGAACACTGCATACATCAGCACTAGCCTTGTGCTTCTCCACAACTGAATATGCCTGCCCAGCATGGAGGAGATCATGCCGTGCACATAAACTAGACCCTATCCTCAACGAGATCTGCAGGATAGTGCTGATGGTGGGTCAGCCAAAAATGCTGGAAGGTGTCCATGAAGCTGCAGTTCTTGTATGAAAAGTGCTCTACCAATAAAGTATTATTATTATCATAATGATTAATACTATGTCATCACCTTTTCAGATGTTTTGGTGAATGTGCTAGCAAACAGATGCTTATTTACACATGCAGCAGCTACAGAGCAAGATTACCATTCATTTGGAGTGGTGTTTCTGGCCACCTGGAGAATGAATGTCCAATATTCACTCTCTTTTAGTTCTGTTTTTGCTGCCTACCAACTCCTGAGGGAAATATTTGCCTCTTTAGCTGCCAAATGCACCATATGTTCACCAACTAGTCTCTGCTGTTATCTGCTAGTAGTGAGCAGTGGGTTTTTACAACTTTTTCTCTGAAAATAGCTGCCTGCTGCAGCTGAAATCAACACTATGAGAGCCATGAGAGTAAGCCAAAAGAATAGCTATGCTGGTCACTGGAGCAAAGTTGTGTGGCAGAGCTCACCAATATTGGGGCTAAGTGTTTAGCAGTTACCTATTTCACAGTCATAAACAAATTCACCAGCTATCATGGTCCACAGGAATCGGTACAAATTATCGTGGTTAATTAATGTTAAGTGACTGCATCCTAACATACCCACAGCCAGTCAGACAGAACACAGTAGCGCTGACCTTATGTTTGAGTCTGGTATCTGTACATAATACTGCGGCAGCAGTCCACAGTGAATTGAGAGAGGACATAAACAACATCAAGTGAAACAAAACGCTGGACTAAATCTAGGACAAGCCTTTCCCACAGGAGCCTACTGTGAATGATATCATTCAACAAAGTACAGAGAACACTCAACTGTACACCACTTATTCCTTCAGTATGTTCAATATACTGTACTGGTAAGAACTGCTAAATAACAGCATTGGATCAAGTACAACTATGAACATTGTAATAGAAGAGATTTTTACAACATTTTTAGAATGTGAATTCATAGTGAATGCAGTATAGATTTTTTATTTTTTATTTTTTCACTTTTGACAACTACTTTCAAATGTATTTAGACCTCTTCTTGTCTTGCCTGCTGGTGCCCTGCCCTGTCGAAGAAAAATAAACAAAAGCCTTGTGACGCCTCATGGGAGTGTTTCACAAGCATCTCATTATTCCTCTGCTGGAACCTGAACCTGATTACTATGGTTTGAGAGACACACAGGAAGGTAGAGGTAATGTAGGGAAAGAGTATAATGTAGAGATGTAAAATGAAAGAGAAAGGGAAATTGTGGAGCATGAAATGTTAGACATTCAGGCACAGATGTCTGTGGTCACAAAAGGATGAATGCTAATGATTCTGGTGACCCCTGAACTTTAATCCAGAGCCATCATCAGGACAAAACATTTCCACATAAAGCTGGTCATAAATATAAAACTAAAAACTTGTCGGCAGATGCAGCACATTCAGTATACTCCCAAGAGGGTGAATCCTGTCTATTTTAGATGTTCCATGACTTTTCATGTAGTGCATAATTGTTGCATAAAGTGAGTGTGACTGTAGGATTGATTCAGAAAGTTACAAAAACAGTTGCTTGTAGTCCTTCCCAGATTTCAATGCTATTGAAGCTGATGCCAGAAGCATAATGATGCAGGGACTATTTACAGGACTAACTGATGAATTACTGCAGCTTTGCACAGTTTATTCAAGAGATATATTTGTAACATTGATTTGGATGATGCAGCAGCTAATAAGCTACAATAGCTGCCTATGTTTTGGACTACCTGGCTCCCCATTTCCTCAGAGGTCAAGACCAAAGTTTAACTGAGTGCATGGATTTACTTCACCCCACAAGCAGTCCCACTAATTTTTGTGATTCCATTGAAATTAAAAGATTTTCAAAATTTTAGTTTTAAAAGTACTCCAATAGTTTATTAGTGCACTCCTTTAACACTGTGCGACTAAAAATGGATATCTTAAAAACCTGGTACCTACAAGACCCAAAATGCAATTCAACCACGAACATTATGGTCTGAGATCTGGGTGTGTTATGCTAGTAGCAGCTAACGTTGTCTTGGCCCCCTCAAGCAGAGAAGAGGAGCGAGCTACAGAGGCTTGGTAAGATAATTTCTCTCTAACTCACACCCAAAGATTTGTTTCATTTTCAGACTTGTTGTCTTCAACCCAGAGCAATGCTGACTTGAGGGACATCACTTGAAGACATTTATCACACATCTCCCTCTGGAGACACCAACAACCTGTGCCCAGTATTGTAATGATGGCAACAAAGGCCCCTTAACTTTAACAACGCTAAAGAGCATGGGGATCGCTCATTTTACATTATCAAATCAATTCCTGCTCCAAACATAAATGCTTTCCCTTTCAACACAAAATTAGTATATGACAGAGCTAAACAAAAGAAATAATGATGGCTACAAACACAAAGTGTGTACTCAGAAGAACAGGTTTGAAAGTTGGTCTTGGTAGAGGATATAGTCTTTTGGCTCTGTCTCTCTAGTTTGACAGAATGATGGATCGCTGTGTTGTAACATGGAGAGTTGAGCCCCGAGGGTAAGCAGCACAACAGAGCTGGATAAATCACTGGCAGGGAATGATCACAGTTGCCTCAGACACTGATCTGCTTCTATACAGGGAGAAAAACTTCCTCACTTCCAGTGTTTCTTCAGTTTACTGTTGTATTCTTCTCCAGGTCAGCTATAAACATCACATATGAAGGGACACACAGATATGTAATTACACATGTTAACATACACAGAGTGAAGTGTAATTAGAGTACAATTACAGTAGTGGAAGTCAGTTATCATCAGACTACATCTATAAGCTCCTAACACAACATCCTGCCCATGGCCTCATCTCCGGAGCCATGAAGTTGATGAGAGACCTTCATGCCTTTACACACACCCTGACACACGGAAACCTTTTCCTCCTGTGCGCTGAAACATCCGGCACCATGCTATGTGATAAGGATACTTGTCATTGCAGCAAGCCCAGAGCGGAGGGATGAAAGATAACTGCATATCCAGAAGTCCTGGGGTTACTGCCAGAGGCCTGATCAGAGGAAGGAGAGGCGTGAGAAAATGAGCGAGAGAGGGGTGCAGGCCAGTGAGAGGTGTGGGAAGACTAAGGCGGAGTAGTTACATTACTGCAGTATGCATGGGGCAGTAATGGTGCAACAGCTGTGAACAGAAAGGCAGCCTTCTGTAAATGCAACTGGAAGGATTTAACCCTGACGGCCCACTGATGGTTACAGCCCACCTGTTCATGCTCTTATGCAAACATTCCTTTTGATCAGTGCTTCTCAAAGAGGACAGCCAGGTCCCACAGGAGTCCTGGGAGGGGTGTTCAAGAGGTTTTAGCAGTTTTCTATGAGTTCTTGGTGAAGTTTCAGAGACTCCAGGAATCCCAGAGAGCACTGCAACAATAACAGAAGATGTTCTACAGAATGTAGACAATCTTCATAGGTTTCGAATGGATTCCAGGTGGGAGATCGTTTGTTATTGACCAAATTTGGTTTGGACTGGTTTAACCTTTTACCACCCACTGTTCCACCCATGAAAAAATACCACCATGCAGAACTTTGATGAATTACAAAAAAAAAAAAAAAAAAAGCAGTATTAGCTAATCCAATATCAACAGTGGATTTGGTGGGATCAGGCCACACAACCTCTTCAGATGCTTGGCCGTATTCTCCCGACCTTTAGCAGGCTGTGTGGACCAATCAGGACGGAGACTGTTGGCTAGTGTTTTCTATGTGTTTTCTATTGCCAGGGCAATGGACTGGAAGTTTAACAACAAAACTGGAAATTAAATGCATTGGGTCAATACAAACAAAACCTTAAAAGTATGCCATTTCCCTACCTCTGATCATCCAACAATTTCATGAATCTTTGAAAACTAACTTGTATTTATTCAGGCAAACCACCCCTAAAAGATGGTTGGTGGTAAAGGGTTAATGTTGCAGCAGTAAGATAAGATACTGGAGGGGGGTCTTCAAAGATATTGTGCCTGGTGTCCTCCTCACCCCTGAATTATTCCTTGCTTCAAGCCAATAATTTGCCACATGTTGATTGGTTTTTGTGTTTGCTTACATAGACCCTAAGATTGAGATGAAAGAGAAGTTTGACTGAACTGGGTGTGAAGTACACTGGATGTTCTGAATGGCCAATCAGTGGATATCCTCAGCAGGGTCACAGCACATTATATACTATTAGGTTTAATGAGTTAGAGCACTAAGATTGTGCACTGATTACAACCTAACCACACAGCAGTCAGAGAAAGCAGAGATATTTATTTATATAACATCACATGAGGTAGTCCTGGCTGTTCTAGTGTTAAAAATGTCCGATTGCAGCACAGTCAAGCACTGGTGTCTGATCTCACTTCCACCCACAATCCCTATTATTCCTCCCCTCCACTATATCCACAGCGCAGAGCAGTTCTAAATGCTTGGCTGTAACCTGAGTCTGGGCAGCTGCACCCAGTGCTCTATAAAGCAAAGGCCTTTGAACAGATCACTGCTTCACTCTGAGAGAGAGAGAGAGGGAGCGAGAGAGAGAGGAAGAGAGAGAGAGAGAGAGAGAGAGAGAGAGAGAGAGAGAGAGAGAGAGAG
>JBBMOE010000005.1:12665705-12813205 GCA_037975065.1 Chaetodon trifasciatus
GAGGAGGAGGAGGCTGAGGATTTACCATCCAAGGACCTCCTCCTGGGAGAAGTTTGGGCGTTGGACAGTTTCCTGCGTGGGCTCAGTCATCCTCGAAGCTTGCCATGCGCCTCGCCAGCGGCGTTTTTAAGGGTGAAGTGAGGAGCTGGTGTGATTGGTGAAGATTGGACTCGGCTGTGTCAAACCCACTCCACGCCTTCTCCCTTCCCTCCTTCCGAGTTGCGCCGCTGGGTGGGACTGAGATGAGAAGGGGGAGTAGTTGCGCCGACAGCGCAGTGCACGAAAATACCAAAGTCTGCGCCGCCACGCCCCATCGGCGGAATCGAAAATAAAGCCCCTTGTCTTTACAAAGTAACTTGCAAATTAAGAAGAAATAATAGTCATGATAGTCAATTTATTTTTTGGTTCTCACAAATACAATTGAATTGTTACATTTGACTAACCTACTTGTGCAACTGTCAAATTCAGCTTGGAATGTTCTAATATAGAATGACCTTTTTCTCTAATGTTCTAAAAATGTTTGAATGTGGAATGATCCTTGGCTTGAATGTTCCAGAATAGGACTTTATGCATTGGAATGTTCTGGAATGGAATGTTCGATTTCAGCATGGAATGTTCTAATGTGGAATGTCATTATTCTTTAATGTTCTGGAATAGAACTGTATGCATTAGAATTATCTTGAATGAATATATGAATGCTCTGGAATGAAATGTTCTGGTGTAGAATGACTATTTTCTCATGCTCTGGAATGTTCTAGAATGGAACTGTATCCAATGGAATATCCTGGAATGGAATGTTCTAATGAGGGCTGTCAGCTTTCTTATCGGTCATACCAAGTAAGGAACTGACCCAAGAGAATCTTGGGAAATTTAGGTAAATTCAGTATGCCATGTATGGCCCAATAATCAAACTGATTTGTCATTTGTTTTTATTCATTCAGCCTGACATTATGTTCATATTCATTTTATGAATTTAGGTAGCTAGTGATGCGGGAGGATGACTTCCATTCCCAACCTGCTAAACTCTGATCAGCTGTTTCCCCAATCAGAGAAACAATGGCAATGAGCACAACATCACACCTTTTTGAATCACACAGCAAATCTGAGATGTATTAGACTATTAAGTCTAAGACTAAGACTATTCAGCAAATGTATGGTCTTGCTTTAACTGATTAAAGAGAGCTAAGAAGAAATGGTCATGTAAGTTTATTTCAGGGAAACATGCAAACCAACCATAACTGCAGAGGAAGTCTGCAGAGAACAATGGCAGTATCACTGTTGAAAAAGCAGGCTTTCTCATTATCAATATAAGGACAAAATAATACAGAAAGTGACAATAATAATTTTATCATAATAATATAACAAATACATTAATATTATAATACTATTATTTCTAGTTATGATTATCCTGATTATATCCAGACAGCCAATCTACAGTTCATTCAGAGTGTGGAGTGATGAAATGAAATGAAATGAAATGAAGACTGAGAATGATTTGAAACACAAAATGCTTCTCATGGTTCTTGAATTTGTTTGAATGTATACCAGGGCAGATTGTATATATGTGTACGGTTAAAAAGAAATAAAAAGACTATTTTTGCCCACAGCTGTACTTTAGCCAAAGAGGACGACAAAGTGTTTTGGCTACAGCCCTGATCCAGCACTACACTCTGCATGTTCACGGTTTGTATGGAGTTAACAATGCAGCATGCAGTCGTCCTGCTGCGTTTAGCACAGTTGAATCTTGACTGATCCAGAGATAATGGAAGCTGGAGGAGAAGATTGTGTGTTTTCCTAACAACCTGTCATCACTGTCGCCATCAGATGATCAGATATACAGTCTGGTACTCAGACAGTGACAGAGCCTGACCTCTGATGTCTTTAGCCCTTCGCTCTCCTGCAGGGCTAATGACACAGTTCCATTAACCTCTGACAGAGACAAACACAGCTCTGGAAGTCAGAGGATGTCATCAGTTTACAAGGTAAACATGAGCTGGATGATACTTGTCAGGTGTGTCTGTTTGCTGTCATGAGAATGTGAAGACAACTATTCTGTCCTTGTGGCATCTTTAAAGACAGATTCCTCCAAGTGAAATATACCAAATGAACATGCAGTTGCTAGTATGTGGTGATCTGAATGATAAAAATATACTGAGCATTGTTTTTGCAGTGACCTTAATGTGTGGATGTATTCCCTTTGTATGCTGTTTGTTATTCATTATTTGTACTGCTCAGACGTGCTGATTTCAGTTATATTCTTGGGCACATTTATTGCTGTGCAATTAAAAGAATATTGCAATGTTTTTGCAAATACACTGATTTTCTTTTCTTCCAAGGGAGAGATGATATCATCCTCATTTTTTAGCCTTAAACATGGACCTGGAGTCAGGATGTGGTTAGCCTAGGTTAGCATGAAAACTGGAGTCAATGGGAGACAAATAAAACACAATAAGATACACATAATGCCTGAGATTCACATGTTGCAACTTGATTGTTTAATACATAGACAAACTGGAAGATTAAAATAACAGTTTGTGGTTTTAGGGAGAGTTAAATGCTTAAACTGTTCCTGACCGAAAAACTTTATTCTCCATTTAGAGATATAGCAGTGAGTCTAGAAGTTTTCGTTTTGACTCTGTGCAGACACAATGGTACCAAACCTGGCGACCCACAAATAGTCCCTGTTCCATTTGTTTATTTACCACATATGACACAATGGGCTCTATTTTCGATTCCACCGCCAGCGCGGCACAGGCGCGGCACAAAGTCAGGTGCTTCGACAATGGGGCGTGGCGGTGCAGACTTTGGTATTTTCAAGCACAACTACTCCCCCTTCTCATTTCAGTCCCACCCAGCGCCGCAACTTGGAAGGAGGGAAGGGAGAAGGCGTGGAGTGGGTTTGACACAGCCGAGTCCAATCTTCACCAATCACACCAGCTCCTCGCCTCACCTTTAAAAACGCCGCTGGCGAGGCGCATGGCAATTTTTGAGGATGACTGAGCCCGTGCAGGAAACTGTCCAACGCCCAAACTTCTTCCAGGAGGAGGTCCTTAGATGGTAAATCCTCAGCCTCCTCCCCCTCCTCCTCATCCTCCTCAAAGCAATGATGTACTCCATCTTTGTAGATAACGTTAAGCATTACAATGATAACATTTGTATTTGGAATGAGTTTTTTCTGTCTCTGGAGTGCTCTGAGATAGATGCAGTATATATGCTCTGTAGGATGCCACGGCTGTTTCTGGTTGGCACAGCGACATTAATTGATTAGTTTGCATCCCTGTTTCACCCGTGTACATTGGGTCAGGTTGACTGACCATTATGCGTGCCGAACGCGCTTGCGATATGGTCAGATGAGATACTGATCAAAACATATAAAGTTAGGTCTGACTGTATGTGCTGACTCAGATAGTTGCATTGAATCGTGACTGTTGCTAATTATTGATTGCAGTGAAATGCCAGACACTGTGGAAACCTGCCTGTGAGGTATTGGTGACGTGAGCGCACGACTCCACTAATTTACGAAAATCCAGTTGCACTTTAGCACTTTCACAATAATCACATCTATGAGATACAAACTTATAACAACTCAAAAGCCAAGTTAGGTTAAGTTTGGAAACAAAATCTGTATGTACAGTGGTGGAAAAAAGTTTTCGGACACCCTTAAAATTTTACACAATCTCAAATATTATCATGAAATATTTGAGGAAAAATCTTTTTTGTGTTTCAAAAGATGTGGCTGCATTAGACAGACACAAACAAATACAAATGATTTTTTTTTATTGTTTACAAGAAAAAACTAAGTTTCTGACAGTTTCAATATGTCAGTTCTCAACATTGTCGATATCAAAGTCAACAAATAACAGAGAATGTGTTCAAAACTGAACAAAAAATAAATAAACCATCACATCATCAAATTAATATTCAGTAGTCTTGCCATTAGCACACAGTAGAGCTTTAATCCTGGCTGGCATGTTCTCCATGATCCTTTCACACTGTTGAGGGGTAATCTTGTCCCATTCTTCTTGAATTACTGCTTTTAATTCTTCTAAATTCTTTGGTTTACGTTTTGAAACAGACCTTTTGATAATCCACCACAGATTTTCAATGGGGCTCATGTCCGGGGATTGAGCTGGCCACTCTAAGACCTGGATACTGTGTTCCTGCAGCCAAGTTCTACTGGCCCTGGATGTGTGGCAAGGGGCATTATCTTGTTGAAACATTGAGAATGGCACAATACTTGGCAGAGTTCAATCTGCCATCACAGACACTGAGATGACCAACACCAGCGGCACTCATGCATCCCCAAACCATGATACTGCCTCCACCATGCTTGACAGTAGGCACTGTACATGCTGGAGACAATGCTTCGCCTGGCTTTCTGCGTATCCTCACATTAGCAGGAGGAAGATAAAGCTGGAAACTGGACTCATCTGACGACAGAATCTTCTTCCAGTCCACGTCTTGTATGCTTGGGCCCAATGACGCTGGGCTAACCTCTGTCTCTCATTGATCAGGGGCTTCTTGACAGCCTTGTAGGACCTTAAGCCATGATCTAAAAGTCGGCCACATACAGTGCGGGTGGAACACTGGACACCAGTTTGGTTTGACCACTGCTGCTGAAGCTCCTGTGATGTCATTCGGCGGTTTTCCCTGCACATGCGGATCAGGATGCGGTCATTTCTTGCTAAAGAAACCCTTCGACGCCCAGATCTTGGTTTGTCTTCCAAGCTGTTGGTTTGTCTGTATTTCTGCAGAGTGCATCCAACTGCTGAAGGACTGCATCTGCACTTCCTGGCTATCTGGCGGCAGCTGTACCCTTCCTGGCTGAGAATCTGTATCTTCAGGCGTGTTTGCTGCATTAGGTTCCTTGTTTTAGCCATTTTTGTCTCTGAAGAACTTTCAAATGTGCTGGCTTTATATAGACATGAAGCACAGCAACAAAAATTGTGTCTTTTAATAAAAAGCACGACCTTCATTGGTGGATCACTGGTACCAAAATGACCCAATACTCAAAATATCTTTTGTATTTTTACGGAACAAATCAATTTTTAGTTTTTAAATGGCTTTTTTTAGGATTTGTTTAGTATTTTGGCTGTGATTGTACCAAAAGAAATTGCACTTGAAGACCTAAGAGTGATTCTTAATGCAATATTTCACAAATGCATTGTCAGGCCCGAACTCAAACAGGACTCAGACGCAGAGAAGGTCAGTGAGCAGACTTTTATTAAATCAAGAAACCCCCAATGCAGAGCGAACAAAACGGCTATGAAAACTCAGCTATGAAAAACTCGACTCTAGTGAAAACAAAATTCACTCCCAAGGAGGAAAATACCAGATACGCAGATCTATGAAATTTATCAATCAAAATCACTCTTCTCAGAGGGAAATCAAAAGGCTATAAAACTTTAAACTAAAGACACTCCGAATGGAGGTAGGGCGATCAATGAAAAAGGAAAGGACAGGAGAGAAACAAAAAAACTCTCCCAAAAGATGGAGGCTTGACTTAATACTACTATTACTATATGAACAAAAAATCACTCCAAAGGGAGGCTAACCAAGAAAGCAAAAGACTCTTACAACTATAAATGCAAAACTTAACTACAAAAGTTACAACAAAAAATCACTCTGACGAGGAATCAAGACTTACTAGACAGGCTGTGGCTGTGGACAATGATGCAGGCTTTGGTGATCGGACAAGAGACGAAACACTTCGGCACAAGACAAAGGGAAACGCAGACTATTTAAACACATGAGGGTAATGGGGAACAGGTGGACACAATCAGGAATCAGGGATGACAAACGGGTGACACAAGAGGAAGGGCAAGTGACCTGAAACGAGAGGAGAGTTAGACTTTCAAAATAAAACAGGAAATGACAAGACAATAACCCAAGACAGGACGACCTCACCGCAGTGTGACATGCATGGGGTGTCCGAAAACTTTTTTCCACCAGTGTACGTAATGTATGCATATTTTATGTTATCTATATAAATCACCAGATTTGACGTCAAACATACAGTTTTAAATATGCAACTTGTCAAAATAAAGACGGTCCAGCAAAATTTGCCCCCAGACAAAGATTAAGGCTGAAATCTGTAACTTATTTTGGTGAAAGAATTGAAAAGCTAACTTTATGTCACCAGCTTAAGTGCCATTAGATGTTGAGCATGGCACATTTATTGTTGAAATTAAGTCTCATTACTCTGACTATCAGCTTGCTTCCCCTCTGGCTGATAGCTTCGACCTGTCCTCCAGTCCCAATGCATACCAAGACATGCATTTACTGCCAATTTAATAGTTTTGCAAACCGAGAATTGCATAATGTGAGGAGCGAATAAACTTTAACTTTTGCAATGCATTACTGTCAACTGACTCTGCCACAGATTTAAAAAAGCAGAGACAGCAGCAAGAAAGGCAAAAGGGAGAGACTCAAAGACGAGGTGAATATTAGTTGAGTTCTTCGTCTGATCTTATTTATGCTTGCTTCATTAGTTGGATCTAAACTTGTCTATGCTGTACAAGGAAACAAAAATAAAATGACATTTTGCGTCACATTTCCTCATCAAGAGGTCAGGCTTGTCAAATGAAGTTCCTGATGTGATGTCAAACAAACATCTGCCCACACCAATCAAAAGTAAACAAATGTTACTTTTGCATTTTTTGCACTTAAGCAAACAGATCCTAATGAGGTGTTTTCCACTGTTGACCTCCCACACCTGACCATATATGAACACAGCAATAAAGTGCCCCTTGAACTGTGATGTCATGCCCTTTAACTGTAATTTGTCAGTGGGGAATCACAAGGATCAAAGGTAAATAAAAAAATCCTTGATATTACTCTGGATTTTTAATCTCATGAAAAAGATGCTAACCTGTTTACTTTCCAATCTGCAATATTTTCATAGGTAAACACTGATAATGTTGATTCTGACCCAACAACCTGCTAGCAAATACACATACTTTGTGGCAGTCCACACACACACTCACACACATGCACACATAAAATATCAGTTAGCTTTGGGGAACTTGTGAGGGATTATCAACATCAAAGTCAATAGAAATGTCAGCCTGGCTATCTTTGGAAATGCCAGCAACCCTTTGCATATCCGTTCCACACAACCAATACCACACGCACACACACGCACAAACACACACCTGCCCCTAGCAGAGGAGGTGATTAAAGCTGCTCTGGCGAGTGTGGCTTTTGATCTCCAAACATACTGGAAAGCACTTAAAGGCAAAGCCCAGTTAAGTAGCAGAAACAGATGACATCACACCCAATCAGGGTCTCCCACAGCACCTCAGGGCCCCTCCCTGCAGCGCTATCAGCTAGATTAACAGGATTAAGCAAATACACCCAGCTCAGGTCGGCACTTGGGCTTAATGTATTAGTAATATTCAGGCATTTTCAGGTCATCTGAATGAGGTGCATGGACTATTAGGAGATAGCACAGTCAGGATTCTCAGAATGGGTTCCAGTAAGCACTGATGGTGAATGTCTATGTAACTCAAATGCCAAAAAACTAAAACAAACCAAAAATATTTATAAAGAAATTTCCTCCAATTTACTGTGAACAGTCATGCTCTTTAACTACTACATTCATGTTTTGGTGACCCCTTTAACTTTCCTCAAGCACCTCAGCGAGTTTTCAGTTCTAAATCATAAATATTGTATTCCATTATGACGTTTAAATTCAGTCTAGGCTCACTGAACACATCCACACTCCCCATACGTAGCATACTGTTCCAAGTTCAGTTGTGATTGCTGATGACCCTTGATATCTTTTGCTTTACCTCATTAAAGCAGCGATCGTCCTGTGAGTCTGTGTTGTGTTTTAAGTCCAATGGGAATAAAAGTCCATCAAGCTTTCAGAGGGACAATAGCAAAGGCTGAAATGGATCCATCAGACCTCATTGTCTACTCCCCCTTCACTACACATTGAGAAGGAAGCTTTGTTGACCTCTGATCCCGACTCACTCATCTCTATCCACAGACTGGTAACAGGAGAGTTTCTCAGTTCGTTCTGGGACCTGCTCCGCCCGGGGCTACCAGCCACAACACAACTCATCTCCCACATCACCCTACAGCTGCCCTCTCACCCCACCCACACCCTCCACCCTGCGCCTCCCTGAGCCAAAGAGGAAACAGCCAGAATGGATGACTTTGTTTAAAGCTCACCCCTGAACCACCACCCCACCCTGCCTCAGGTATCACAACACATGGAGTTCCTTCATGGAAATTTGAACTGTTCATCTTAATTAAAAAGCTCACATGGTAACTGGCTTTGGTCCCCATGAGGACATCAAGCCGTGCCCAATGAGGCCACAGGGTCAGTGTTTATACTGGACAGGCCCAAAAGTAACAAAAATCACACACACATTAAAGAATCCTTTCAAAACGTATTAAATTACGTGATAATTGTTCAAAGGAACAGACAGAATCTAATTTGTAATATTTGTAACATAGTACAGCCCTCATTGCTTAGGTTGTATATATTTTTGTCATATTACAAATAAATGTTCTTAATTGTCGAGTTATTTATATTAACTGTTGAAATATTTGGTGACAAACTTATTTCGAGCTGCATGTGTGTAGGTTTATGTTGTTGCATATAAGCGTATGTGTGTCTTTTATTTGTGATTTTCTTTTCTCTCTCTTCTGTTTCTCTGATATTTCATTACTTTCTGGTAAGAACTCTCATTGTGGATTGTGGATGTGTTATGAATTATTATTTGTTACTGGTACTTTGCATTGTTTATAGTCAGAGGTGTTGGAGGGGAGTGTTGGTGTGGTTGATGTTAAGGGAAGGATATGATATGGTTTGGGCTGAAGTGTTTTTTTTTTTTCAAAAGCTGTTTTCTTTTTTCTTTCTTTAAATGTAAATAAGAAAGAAAACCGAACTGCACAGTGATTTGACAGCATTTAAGCACTTTGAGAATAATATAATGAAAACTTCTGAATACGATTTCTGCAATTTTTTTCATTTTTGTCTACATTTTTTCTTCTTAGTGTGGATGCATAGTGTTGCTTCATGTGTGAATGATGTATAAACAGGCAACTGTTAACTACATTATAAAGGTGATACTATGTCTGTGTTGTGTTTACGGGTTATTCCTCTGCCCCCTAGGTGGCCAAAAAATGAATGCTGCCTTAATGCTGTACATTCAAGTAAAACTTGAATGTTGTAGTGTTACATATACACTGTAAATGAATAAATGAGAAATATAAGTCTCACAGTCACACATGTACACAATAAAACCACAAAAAAAAAACCATTACGAATGATTTTCTAATGTTGACCAACATACCGTATTTCAACTGAACTGAGTTTACTATTTTCACATACCAACCCGAGCTGGAATTGTGTGGCTGTGAGAGTTTTTGAAGAACATAATTGAATCCAGGAAGCTGGGAAACCCAATCCTGCCAGCGTGGTTTACAGTTCAAGCAGCTTTGCCATGACACTGCATGAAGCAGTGGCCCAGCTCCTTGGTTAATTAAAATGGACTATGAGAAATAGCTTTACAGCAGTGGTCGTGGCAGGTTCAAATACAGTCTAAATCATTAAAATCTCAGCTTCAGCATGTGTTTGCTATAAGGGCAAAGCAGGGAGTCTCCACAGTCCAGTAACCTTTTAATGCTTTAAACAGAACAGACACATTTAAAATGGCTGTAATGTACATAATGTATTTTCTGTGCTTAGCTACATCAAAACCCAATTGAATTTCCTTTGCAAGAATTTTCTGACACGTGATTGGTCCACTCTTTTCCACGTTCATTGAAGTAGATCCTGAGTGCATTCACAATTGCTCGCTATCAGCTATGTAGATGAACGCTACATTGCAGAGTGAAGAACTAAGTTAATGTGAAGTAGGATTAGATGCCCACTAGAGACTGCAATGTGTCATGTTTCAGGCAGGAATTGGACTCAATAGCAGACACGCAGACAGGGAATAAGGGAAAATAGGAATTTATTGAATATGCAAAAGAGGAAACTTGTATCTGGGAAGTCCTGGGAACAGCAGGTGAGGCACGAGGTACGGAGGTGGTAAGCAGTTCATAGACATGCTGGAGCACACAGCATTCAGGTGGTATGAGTACTTGCGTGGAGGGCACGTGGTGACGGAGGCACAGGTGAAGCAAGGTGGTGATAGGCAAGAGGCTGGGCAGCATGGTGGCAGAAATGTTGGAGCTGGAGATCAGTGCTGGTGAAATCACTGATCCAAAGACAAACGAAAAAGACACGGGTGATGAAACACTGGGAATAGACAGTGGAGAACAAATACTGAATGATAACTAACGCTAGTAACACTGGTAAGTGGTCAACAATACCACTGAGCAGCAGAAACAATCTAGTGACGAGTCTTCAGCAGTCCACAGTCTTTATACTGTGCTGATTATGATGAGTCCCATCTGAGCCAGCTCCCAGCCACCTGGAGAACCACACCCAGCCTCTGCCAAAAAAGGAAGCACAGGAAACACAACCCCACATATCTCCACAGCACACAAGACCCAAAGTTCTTCAAAACACCACACAATGTTCATTAAAAGTGAAGGATGGAGCCATAAACATATGGATAATTTTGCAAGTCGTGGTTAATAATGCAAAAATAAATAAATAAATAAATACACTTGTGATGTCCTGGGGTGGCATAAAGGAAAAAGTCAATTCTTGAGAAGAAGACTAAATGTTTGGTGTTTGTTCAACAGGAAGCATCAGTGGGTCAAGAAAAATTGATATTCATCCTCAGGTGAATTTGAATGTCAGCTTGTCATTGTCATGTGGAAGATTAAAAAAACAACCTTGCTTGCAGTTTTGTGACAATGTTGTTTTTCAGGCAATCCTGTTGGGTTTTAAATGGTTTATTCAGTTGAAGTTGCATGATAATTTTCACAACCTATAAAGGAATTCTTAAACCCAAGTTACATCTGATGCTAACATGCACTCCATTTTTGGATAACTTATCTGGATAGAAAAACATGTTCATGAAAGGTGTAAATGAACACATTAATGGTGATCAGAATGCAGTCATATTGACCAGACCACATCTGGAGGTGCTCTGCCTGACATTGTGATCAGATCTCAGCCAGGTGCTAATGTCATCTGTGCAGTGTGCCCACTTTCTTAAGAGAAGAATCTGCCAAACAACTTGAGAGGTCACCTAAATTCTATCCATGGAACTGCTTCCTTTGACCTGGGATGCACCATGTTTGCTGACAAGTCCACCAGCCCTGTGGAACTAATAATGACAATGTGGGCTGTATGAAGATAATAAGAACAAGTTTACATACAGATATGAATGCAAAGCCCCCTGGATTGGTTGTTATTATCTACTTACAGATCATATGTTCATAGCAGGTGGAAATGGGGCCTTCAGTCCTCCAGTTTATCAGAAAAAATAACAATCAGCAAATCTGGAGATGCATTGTTTTCTTTGCATGGCAACAAACTGAAACTTTCCTGGAGTTCCAGCTAATCAAGGTCTGTCAAAGAGAACATGGTGGTGGTAGAAAAGAAGGTTACCAGAACAATCAGACAAGCAATGTAAAAGTCTAAAAAGCATCTATCATGAAGATTCTGCAAACGTGGTTTGCTGGAACTTAAACAGTGGACAGGCTGGAAGAAATCACCTTAAAAACTTCAGACCTGGCCAAAACACTGGAAAATTTTAGAACTACTTACCCAGTGGGTGTTTCTAAAGTAACCAATGGGCATTTTTGAGGTATTATTGTGCATGGTGTCCAGGTCATCTACTCATGAATCAGGAAGATTGCCACAGCCACAGTTTAAAGTTATAGAGCTTTAACTGGCTGGAAAGACCTGACCCTCAGGGCAGAAAAATATCAAATGAGCAGGCTCATTTTACAACTGGATAATGAGAGGAAATAGTGCTGGCACAGTTTGATTCAGACTTCCCTCTCTTTATAAATGGTCTAATCTAGATATATGGGTAATTGGCTGGTTGAGTGAGTGCAGAGATTTTGGCTGAGGTATTGTGCCAGTGGCCTAGGTCTCAGGTTTCAGCAGGAGATGGATGAATGAGCTTCCTGTCATTGTGAATGTCCAGAGCCTCGGGGCCTGTGCTCCAAACAAACACAACACTCATCCATTCATGGTAAGTCTAACAACAACAAAGCCTGGATAGGACACCCCCACACCCAACACAGGCTGATCATATACCAATAGAAGGGAACACATAAAAAAGGGGTTTGGAGCCATTTGACTGCAGTAAATTTATGACGTGCTCAACTCTTGATTTCCCCCTATACATTTCCAAATGTAGTTTGGAGTAAGTCATACTTTGAGACTAAATTCTGCACAGTGTCTGATTGTTCCAACACTCGGTTGAAGCTAGGCTATAATTCAGTTCAATCTGATACAAAATACTTTATTTGTGCCTCAAAGGACAATTTGAGGCAAACAAGTCACTGCTTTTATAACTTATTGTTAATCATGATCTTTAATCAACACAATATTTTTTATTAAGCAGGAGATTGGTTAGCAGAAATGGTAAGCAGTTCTACGTCACTCATTCAATACAGGAATGTTGCTGCATGATGTAGCATGGCTTGTATTCCACGGTATTCATTAAGGCTAATAGTATATTGCATATGATTAATTAATTTCTTTTGACTATGATGGAAGACAAGGCATGCAGCATCTACAATAAAACACAGTGGGTAACTCTGATGTATCCACAAAAAGAAACTGGCCAGGGTCAAGTGCAGGTCATGGGCTTGGTTAAACACTGCCCTCTGCCCTCTGTATGATTGTCAGAAATAGGTACATTTTGGAAAGAGGCGTTTTATCCTTGTTTGTAAAAGACTCATGAGACTCACTGGAGGTAAGCCCTTAATGTAAGGACTACATGGGAAACATGTCAATTCAGGGTTTTAAGGACTCTGGGGAGAGCTCTCAGCTATCCCTCTATTATTACTATGGAAAACTGTCTCACTGTCTCAAATTTCAATATGTGGCAGGTATTCAGAATATTGTCCTCACGAGCACAACATGTCTAATTTGGTGACATTTATATCCATAGTTTGCCTGTTTGTTGCTCTTGCTATTATATATATTTGTGGTTCCTGTGTTTTGGTGGTAAGATGTGTTGAGGCAGGGTGTCATGTGGAGAAGAGGACTTCCATGTCAGAGGGTGTAGAGTTGAAGGTACAGTTTGATACACTCTGGAATCTAATTGCATGTTTTCCTCAACATTAAACATTAACATTTATGTGTCATGACTGTTGATATACAGTGTATCAGACAGCAAAATGTGTGTTTCTGAGGATAGTCATCAAGCATTATGAATGCATTATAATTCACTATGAATGCTCCCGCATTATATTACCCATAACTTTCTGCATAGAAAGTGTCACCAAAAAGGCCCTGAGCTGTGAGTCTCTGAGCACAATGGGTTGTAGAAAAATGTATGTGGGGGCTCAATGGAGGCCTACAACTTACCTTTGCCTTGTTGCCCTCCAGCAGAATAATCTGACCCTGATTTCAAAATAAAATGATGACAAATGTATTTGTTGCATTTCAAATCCTGTTTACCAACAGTTACTGTTGCCTCTGCACTCTCTAATGTAGATTCTGGTCTCTCCAGCTAACCAGTGAAGCCATTTCCTACTATGGTTTTGGCTCATTTACTCAATTTCTCTTAAGTGCCTCAGAGTGTCTCAAAGGACTGAATTGAGAACGCTCTTAAATAAACTGTTTATTTAGGAAATGCCTGTGTGCACCCACAAAATAACAGATTGAGTGCAAATGAACATAGTATAGAGACAAAGGGAAATTGAGGCATTAAATATTTGAACTGAAAAAAGAAGATGTCATATGGAAAAAACTATGGAGGTAGAGGGCTGAAAAAAACGCCAAGCTCCTTGCTTGTGCTGCAGGGCTGCAGGTTTGGTGCGAAGCCGGCCTGGCTCAATCTGTGTTTTTCTCTCTCCCCTCTACAGGCTGTGGCAGGGTTTCTCCTTGCCAGAGGTAAAGATGGCCTCATTTTTGGCCGAGATTTGGAAGGAACAGGAAATTCTATGGCTGTCCTCTGAGAGGTGGTTATATTACTGGGACGCCACTAATAAAGGCTGGTGCCGGCCTGGGATTCCACGTCTTGCTCTCTCCCTCTCTTTCCTTCCCCTCTGAAGTCTCTCTTTCCAGTTCTCCCTTTATTCTCCCCTTCTCTCATAGAAGGGCTGCAGTATTTGGGGCTCATCAGAAAGCACATCCATCTCCAATAGAGAAGACACAACAAAATAAATAGGTCTTTTTCTGTTTGCTGAAAGTCACTGACTGCTACTTGTGCTATGATTCGACCCCCCTTGACAGCTGTTCTGTATAAATCACAACAGTCACAGTGCAGATTGTTCACTTCCCAAGCCTGTGATGAAGCTGCCAGCCACACTCTGGCAGAGTTTCCTGCTCAGGCCTCACACAGTGTTAATACCCACACAATCCATCTCCCTCCATCCAAGTTCTTCCCGCTCAGCCAAAAATGATATCTGAGAGATAAAGCTTTTTGAAGGAGGCAGGCTTATCTCAGGCTGGTGCACAAGGTGGTGTTGATCTCAGTCTGCAGAAATGCTGTGGAGTGTCTGCATCACAAATCAACTATCAGTGTCTAGCAACATTATTGAGGTCTATTAGAGAACGGCCTGCATGCAAACTATTTCTGAATAGTGTTATAAAAATAAACCTAAAAAGATGAACTTAAAGTCAATTCACAAGCTTTTTTTCTGGAGCTTTCAACTCATGTTTCATGCTCAGAATCTAAATACAGGACATCAAAAGAAAGCTGGAGATATCTGAAAAACAATGTTGAAATGTCATCAGAAGATACAATATATGTAGTAGGGCTGCAAATAATGATTATGATTATTATCAATAAATCTCTCAAGATGAAAAATGTCAATCAGGAATCCAAGGTGATGTCTCCAAACTGTTTTGGCTGACTAACAGTCGATAACCCAGGCACATTCAGTTTGCAGTTGCCTAAAAACAGACTAAAGCAGGTAATTCTCTTATTTAAGAGGCTGGTACCAGAGGATGTAGTGTTTGTGTCTGTAGCATAGTTTATTGACAATGGTTAAACCCATTAATCAAGAATCAAAATAGCTGTCCATTCAATTTCTGCTGACTTACTCATGAATAAATAGACTTATTCAGCACAGATACATACAGTGAATATGAATTTGTAAAAGCAGATTTGTTCTCAATTGTAACCTGATACAAAGATTAGCTCTAATCTATTTTAAAACACTATATGAAGAGAATCAGCTCAGTTTATTATGTTATGAGAACCTTTCAGTCACTGGGTGATGTCATCTAGAGAGGATACACACCCATTTTGTATGTATAAGAAGTTATTACGCTGCTTTAGAAACTCACCTAACTTCTGTTTAGGTCCATTCCTATGTGTGACATCACTATGAAAGTCCATGATGTCATCAACACCCAATGCAACAACAGGTATGAACTTAGAAACAAGAAGATATGTCCTCCAGAAAACAACAATCAACTGCAAAGGTTAAGAAGACAAATGCAATATTCTCAGCCCCGTCATCAGAATAAAATGTTGTCATTGTTTGTTTCTGCAAATCACATTGTATCTGTAGGCATCATATGTATCATATCAATATTTCTATAATAGCTATCAAAGTGACGTAGTTTGGATTACCAGTAGATGTACATGAGGTGAGTTTTCTCAACAGGAGGTGGAGAGGTGGCATGCCAGCTTGGCAAGATGACTGCCAAGCAGCAGACCACTGTCACAGCCATGTGTGGCATATGTCAGCTAAACTTGGTATTGCATATCAAAACAGTGAAATCCAAGTCTTTCATAATGCCTAGAAGTAGGTGTCTTTCTCCTTCCGATTATAAATGTGCATGTATCTCTACCCCAACCATGGAAACTGCTGGTTAAGCAACACACAGAGCTGACTGTAAACGGGCAAAAGGCCCTATGTTACATGCTGCGTGTGCCATATGTACTGTACATGATCAAAGACTGCTCGTAAAACCCAAATAATATTGGCCTATCCCATGTCTGAATGTGAAAAAGCTCCATTTGGTGATTAGTCACTGAAAGATTTTAAGTCGCCACCCTCACTAGTCACCATTTAAATTACATCTTAATGCAGTTGACTGTCACATCTAATACATTACACAGCCACCCACCACTAGGAGGGGGCTTCAGGCCTCTGCTGCAAGTTAAACCAGCAAGGTGGAATATAGAACCGAGATGACATCTTGTATAAATCATCTGTTTAGAAGATGAAAATAAAGTTGTATGTTGGGTGTGTCTGTGTAAACTGGAGCAATCTGTAACCACATCAGCAGAAGCATGTGGAAGTTACTGTTACAATAACTGCACAAAATATTCTTCAACTCACTTTGTGAAGGCAAAGGCTTCCAAAAGTTAATGTAAAAAAAACAAAAAAAAAAACAAAACGAAAGAATAGCCATCAAACTAAACTGCACATGGAGAAGGCAGAATATGTGGTCGTAACTACAGACTGTTGGACTGCCATGACAAGCGAGTCATACATGACAGTAATGGCATGATATGATTGAAGAAAACCTAGTTAGCATGTGCTCCAGACGTGACCTGCTGGAGTGGGAGTCAGCGCCTTCTATCGCTCATACACTACAATTAGCCATAAATGATGGATTGAAGGCAGTCGCCATGAGCCAGCTGATTGGTCTATGCATGAAAGTGGTGAGCCATTTCCACCACAGTACTGTGGCCACTGTGGTGCAAGGAGAAGCAGGAGCACACAGTCCTTCAAGGCATCTGGAACTCTGAATTCTAGAGACAGAGTTCATCCACAAACAGTGATGGGCCATCCCTACCACAAGCACCTCAAGCTTTGGACAAACAAGGTACATACAGGTCGGCCTACCATGTTGTTAAATAGCCTAATAAAACTGCTAATCTAATGTCACATCGATCAGTTGGCCTGTTATTTTTCCTAGGCCTATTATTGGTAGACTTTCTGACAACTGATTACTCAGGTTTTTCTTTGCATTCATCCAATAAAAATCATTAAATTAGCAGGCGACATGATTTCACAGTTACAGCTTCTGGAAGCTGCAATTACTCTGTGGAGTTTCAGTCTTCAAATGACACCTCATTTGACCAATCAAGATCTGCCACATGATGCCTAGCAACCAATGAAGCCAATAATAATCTGAGTTGAATGATGGCCAGCCTTTTCTTCTTAGGTGTGAAGATTTAGACAATCACAGCCAAGTTTAAAGAGAACTGGTGCTTTGAATATCCAAAGAAATTCTGAAATATAGTAAATGCATGCATGTACTTCAAATGGTTCAAGAGAAGCTATCAATTTACTTTAGATATGTCTTTGATAGGCATTTTACGCTCATTTTTACTGGACTGATCAGGGAAATTAGCTGTCAGGAACATTACTGTTTGGAAAAAGGCCTAATTTGGAAAATCCAGCTGTAATATGCTGTAACTCGTACAAAATACAGCATAGTGTCATATTGTCATACAAACATACATTTGGAATAATAGGTGAATATTAGTGTTTATGTAAAGACATGCTGTATTTGAAACCGCCAACCACACTAACAGTACGTACTGATTTGGTATAATTTGGTTTTAGTATACATTATGCAAACAAAAGCTAAATCTGCAATATGCCAAAAATACACGCATGTCATATTAATTTGGCAAAACTCTTCAATATGCATCGGACCAGTCTACCTACAGAGAATTTTTCTTGTGGTGAGACATCAACAGATTTTGAATATTGGCAGTTTTATGAAAATTGATGACAAATCAAAAAAGTGCTCCAATGTTTCCAGAGTTTAGAAGCTCCATAAAGGCCTAGGGGGTAGTTAGCCACCCAGCCAGCCAGTCATGCTGACAGACCCCACTTAGCCCACAGTCACTCAGACCACTGCAGCCAACACAGCAGACTGCAGCAACAATGGCAGAGGAAAGCCAGGCCCATGACTGGAAGATATTTTGAATTTTTGTACCACTGTAAATCTGTCATTACAATTTATTTTATTCAACCTATTCAGCCATTGCCAAGGGGGGAATGTTCACAATATGACCAAACCTGTTTTTTATAAAACAGGTTTTATGAAAAGGCTTCCAGTTTGACAGAGGTAAGGACGACAAGGTTAATGTTACACTTCCAAAGTAACAGAAACTCCAGGAGGATGAGCTCCAGCTCACATTCCATTTGCTGTGACGTAAAGCAGCAAAATGTCTGTGAATTTGCTTCCTTACAAACATCAGATAGGCGTTATACGCCTCTTAGGTAAATGTTCATTATAGAATAAGGGGATGCTGCACAGTTTTGCTGGTTTGCCATTAGCTTTGTAACTGTTAACTTCCAGAAACCAGCTAAGCCTGGCCCAGCAGGCTGCAAAAGACTTGATGGATGGATGAACAGTTTCATGCTGCGTACTATGAAAAACCACAGTGTGCAGTATTTGGCAGATTGCACACATTTATTGAGACACTGCAAAAGCTAAATGACATGGTTTTAAGGTTGATTAACTAACTATGGGGGAAATGTTGACATGGAACCATCGCTAACCTCTTCATCTCTGTGTCTGTATTTTTGTGCATCTGCTGTGTCCTGTACATACTGTATATCCACCAGGTATCACAGGCCTTAACCACACAGGTACGGCTGTTTTCACCCTCTGTTTAAAAAAAAGAAATTCTTTCCAAACAAACAATAGTAGCTAATTATATATTTGTATTTATTTAACGCCTAACGTAGCGGTGCTAACCATGTATAAATTAACCTTCGTTGCACATCTAGAATCATTACTCCTGTACTGTTTTCCCACTGGAAAGCCCTCTGTGCTATAGTAAAGATGCTGTGACCTCTTTTACAAAAATCCAATCCAAATATATTTATAAAGCAACAGGTGACAAAGTTCTGTACAATCAAAACATAGCAAAAAACATAAAAAAACAACACAGTAAAAACTCAAAGACCATAAAAGCAAAACATCATCATCAAAGACACAGCAAACCAAAGCTGTGTCTGAGAGGTTGTTGGTTCAAGTCAGTGGACAGCTGAGACAATTGGGGGGTGGGGAAAATACTCTCCATTCTATACATAATTACTGCCAATACACTGGCTGAACCACTAGTATTGTACTGGTTGGCCAATAATAAATAGTACAGTACATGAATTTGTCAATAAGTGGCAGCTGTATGTTCACACTGTCTACAACAACATATTTTGTTTTCTTTTGGTCAGAATTGTGAACAGTTGCTCACATTGTAAAATGATAAATTCAAAGCTTGATACAGATGTGAAGCGACTGCTGTGAGATCACATGTATGATCCCACCCTCCATTTTGGTTATGGAGCATTGTTATGGAATGAGTCATTTAGCTAGGTCTAACCCCCACCAACATGGTTCTCATTACCCTTGCCATAGCCTTGAGTGTGCTGGCATAAACCCCCGTGCTCCTCCCCTTTGGGAACACACACACACACACACAGATAGAGAAAGAGAGAGAGAGCGAGAGAGAGCGCTGCAGTGTAGATATTTATACCCAGGTCTGTGTTTCCCATTAGGATGGCTCTGCCTCCATCTCTGCTCCACCACACAGAGCTCACTAGAGAAAATGAAACTCTGGGTTCAATCACCTCCCAGACAGTTCCCTACAGTCCCAGCACTTATTATAAAGCACTGATGAGGGAAATCCTCAACAACATTTATGCAATAACAGGGATATCATGTGGTGTAAAGGAGAGACTGCTGGCACCTTACTTTCACCTACTGTATCTGAATTAGCTCTGTGGATTAGTCATGATGGAACAGTACTTTGAGAAGAAGGGCGATCATAAAACAAGATGCTGTAAGTTGCATCCTGTAGTATAAAGACATATTGAGGCATTAAAGCAAAAGCAAATATGACATGCAAACAATTTTTGAAAAACATCAATTATGTTATGGTCAAATTGACCCACACTGTTTAAATACACTCACTACAGCACAAAGCTTTCTTATGACTCATTAGACAATCCAGAAAGAGGAAATATATGGATTTTTGATAGACACCATATGCTATATTTAATTAACATTTAGCAAGAATTTCCTTTCTCAAAAACTATGGCATGTTGATAACACTCTTAAATGTATGTGTGTGTGTGGGGGGGGGGGGGACTTTCTATTGATAGTCTAAATAGTCTACAGTCTTCTAGTTCATGAGTTCATGTATTTTGTATAGCTATGTCCACTCTGTCGTCTCCTCATCTTGTCATTATTGTCCACCAGATGAGTTCATGCACATCTCCCAAAGCTCAACAATGCAATGGTTGATCCAAATACCGTAATGAGGCAAGTTTGAAACTGAGAGGGAAAGAAAAAAAGTGGTATGCAAGTAGTTCATTTTACAACATTCAAGTATAAAAGAATCTGCCAGAATCTCCAAATGACCCTCTCTAAATCCAGTCCAGTCCTTCGTGTGTTCAGACTACTGGTGACAAAGCAACAAGTCATTTTCAGTGGAAGCTGGCAAGATAAAGGTACAGACTGACAGCAGGCGTGATGAGCAGGATGTGCTACAAGTCAAAGTTGAGCTGGAATCACCTTTATACATATACATATATATATATATGTACTGTGACATTTACAAAGAAAGTGCATCTTGGCAGAGGGTGGCAGCTGTGATGTAACGTAAGCAGGGATGGGCTGCAGCTTGGTGGTAGCGTCGCTGTTTCCTAAATGAAATAGCTTTTCAGTAGCTCGGCTCTTTTAATGATCAAGTAGTGTGGTTGCGTCCACACGAGCTGAATCTGCCCGAGGATTCTGTTTCTGAAGCTCAAACACAGTCTGAGATCGAACTTCTAAGAATCGGTAAGTGACATTGTACATTGAGGTGTATGTGTTGCCGACAGAAAAACTTCCATATGACGGTGACATCACGTACCTCGGCCTCAGCGTGCTGCAGACACGAGCTTGAGATCGCCTGATGGAAATATGACAGAGGGCGAGGACAGAGTGAACAGTTTGTCCTACAACTGTGCCCAAGTCTAAACTGAGCATACCTAAGCAAGCACGGGTGCAGACCCACACACACACACACACACGCACACACACACACACACACGTTGTGTTTTTATCACTTGTGGGGACATTACATAGACTTACATTCATTTCCTGGAGCCTTACCCTCATCCTAACCCTAACCTAACCATAACCACTATTTACCTATTCCTAACCCTCTACCTAACCTAACCTTACCTAACCCATAACCCTATCCTCAGTCTGAACCCTAAAATTTAATGATTTACATTAAGGGGACCTGCATTTTGTCCCCATAAGGCAGGTGAGCCCCCACAATGTGACTGTGTAAACAGATTGTCCCCACAATGTGATAAATACCTGGACACACACACACACACACACACACACACACACACACACACACACACACACACACACACATACATACACACACACACACTTGGCACCTGCTTTTTTATTATGTGGACTACATGTTTGTTTGTTTTCATTGGCATTTTAGTTTTGGAGCTGAGAGCAGACAGGACAGCTTATTGCTTAATTAACGATTGAACTGAACATTTTTGGTCTGATTGCACTGACTTGAATGAAGTTGGTTCAATGTAAAATATAATAGCTTTGATGTCATAAACTCCTTTAGCCTCCTGAAGCTTTGCTTGTTACATCACTCTCTGGTCATAGTGAAGCTTCATGTAAAGAGTTACTGGTAGCTTAGCTCGCTGCATTTTCCAACTCAATCAGAACCAGTCAACACAATAAAACCAGTTACAACAACACCACCAACAACAACAACAACATACATTACATATGTACAGCTGTTTACCTACATTAAAGTGACTGACCCCTATACATCATGTTAGTATAGAAATACAGTGCAGATATTCCACATCAAATAAGTGTTAGAAGGGTTAATGCAAGCAGCACTTCATCACATACAGCAAGTGAACAGCTGTGTAACAAAGAAAGACAACATACTGGTAACAAGTTTAAACTCTCTCTAGCATTTTACTGTTAATTTTCAATATGCAAAAAGTGTTCATGCAAAGAGTAACAATGAAAATTTTTACATTTAAATACAAAATGTTGCCATTTCACAAGAAGTGCAAAACACTAAATCCCATGCTCAGTACTCAGAATACAGACATCTCATATTTGATCAGTGCATCAATGAAACACTACCTTTAACAGTACTCAGGCAAACAGCAGTGAAACATAAGTTCAAATCACCTCTACACTGCAACATATCTTACCTTTTGTTAACTGTCCAAGTATCATGTGTTGAGTTTCTGTGACAGCAAGTAGTGTAAGTTTTGGCTTATGGTTTATTCTTCCTCCCATTACAGTATTGGTTTATTGTATTTTAGATGATTAAACTTACAAGTAATTGAAATAACTCTGAAATATATAACAAAAAACTGACTGAGTGAACTTAAGGGTTGATTACTCCAATACAGACCAAATTGCTCAATGCTGGGAAGGTTGTTTCAGATTGGGAGACATTTAGATTTTATCATAAAAGGTTGTCTTAATACAATAAAAAAAAAAAAAAAAAAAAAAAAAAAAAAAGATTGAGATTCATAGGCCCTCAGAGTTCTGCTCTTTGATTGGTGGTCCCTCTATAATTATTTAGATGGCCTTCCTAATACAATTAATAGAGGCTACATTCAGGGGCAGCCTAGTGGGCTTATGGTTGTTCCCCTCTGTCTCCTATCACTCCCTGTCATCTCCCTTTTAAAGGCATGAAATGCCCAAAATAAGCAGTCATTATTAAAAGGAAGCTACATTCTGATCGATATTGAAACTAAACCAATCACATGTTACCTCTGTGAGGGAAGGTTCTTGATAAAATAGCTGAGAAAAGAGGAGGAAAGTGGGCATATGAAAAAGCTCCTCTGTTCTGAATAAAGCTCATGGCAACATACAATCACAGCACATGTTCACCGCATAGTTTTGTACATCAAATAATCATATGCTGAAATGTCTACTGTAGATTCTTTTGGGGAATTTAGGGAATGTTCAGTCAGTTGCACTCTGCAGCCTCATCGCTGGATGAATATAAATCTGTTGGTTGGTTGGTCTGTTAAACTGAACTCTGCGAAACTCTGTTCCAAAAATGAGAGAGGTGTGTTTACAGGGTTCTACCTCTCAAAACATCCCTGGTTACTGTGAACCCATAAAGTCTCTCTGAAACCACAACGAAATGAACACCAGTTGATTTGACCCAGTAAAACCATGTGGCTCTTCGGTTCATCACAGTGACAGTTTTCCTCTCCCCTTGTAGCTCTTAAAGGCATGAAACTGTAGCTTTCCGGCTCAGGCCTTTCTTCTCCTCGTGGCTCTTATCGGTGGCTCTTTAAGAGACAGTCAAGGTTGAAAACAGACGGCTTCCATTAGGGAATTTCATGCTCGCATAGTTTCATTCACCTCAGCCTCAGACACGGAGAGAACAGGCACACAGAAATTGAATTTGATAGGTTTCCTCTCTTCAACTTTCTTCCCTTTTTTCCTCTGGGGAGCAGTTAAGGTGCTGTGACACTCAGTATCAAACAACTGGAGGCAGAATGAAACCCGATTTTGACTTTACCTCTGAATATATATGTGCCTGATCGGCATCTTTGTGTGCTCTTAACAGTAATGTGTATACTTCTAAAACTATCATTTACAGAATTAGTGAACGGAGTAGAAATTCAATCAAGGCAAACATCTGAGGCCATTTCTAGTCAGAAAGATGGATTGAGTTAGGATTGAGATTCAGTTAGCTGGAAGACGATTATGAAGCAAATCAAAGTCAGTGACATGCTGTTGTTGATGAATTAAGTGAATTAAACTGAAGCAGATCCTCGAAATCTGTCTCAAAGAATCTGAACTCACAAAGCACTGGAGGCAGAACTGTAGGTTGAAGTGATGGATCAACAATGAAGCCGACGACAGGGGAAAACTAATGGAACATGCATTTAGGCGAATGGATGCATAACCCTTCTCCTATAAAGCATCTTTGAGCATTGTTAAAAGCACTCTACAAATAAAATGTATTATTATTATTATTATTATTATTATTATTATTATTATTATTATTATTATTATTATTATTATTATTATTATTATTATTATTATTATTATTATATTAAAAGACTGCAAAAGTCTGGATTTCAAACTGATCAGCATACATACTTATGCAACACACATCTATGTCACATCACATTCTGACCTCAGCATCCAAACTGAACTTTAAGCTGAACAGAACTACACCTGCCCAAAGCACAACAACAATGCATCTTCAGCAGGATAAAATCCCAGACCAATAAAATGCTCTGGGGTTGGTATGGTAAACTGGTGAGACCAATCTTACATACCAATCTGTTCAGAATTTCAAGTTTCTGCAGCTAGGTTTTTATAGCATTACTGAAATCAACTAAACCACTGGCTGCCTGGAAAGTAAAAAATTAGTTGAAAGGAGAAACATCGCCCTGCAGACCCACAGAGTCCCTGCAGTTTTAGATGCAGCAGTTACAGACGCACAGTTTCAGACATATGCTTCTATGAGTTTCAACAACAGTCAGGGACGATGTTATACCCAGAGCCATGTAGCTAGAAGGTTAGGATTAACCCTGCTTTCAACGCCACATACATAACAAGATGTCAGCTAATTCAAGTTTTCATGTTAGTCTATAAAAACATTTTTATTGCATATTTTGGCATGTTTAATACATAAAATGATTTTGCTTTTTGTGTATGCAGTGTGTCTTTGGCCTAAATTCAGTCCATTAATTGTCATTTACCAAAGAAGCAGACATAATAATTATTATTCTTTAGGCGTGACTCATCTAAAAGTAGTTGTGTCATATTACTGTGTTGTTAATAAAGTTTAAAAAAGAAAAACTAGTGGTGCATGTGTACATCGAAACATCTAAAACTGTCGGTCTGGAACTTTGGGGGCGCTCCAGCTCTGCAGGTCAGTGATATTAGTTGAAAGACTGATGGTACGCCTCAGAAAATGTACAGCAATAATGTGAAGTATACACAAGCTGTAATTAATGGACTGAAACATGTAAACCACCAGGATGGTTCTTTAATCTGCTGCTCTGTACTTGCAGAGGGCCTCAGGTTAACACTGAGCTGTTTTGTACACATACTGCATACAGAAACACAGACAGTATGAAGGCATTGAAACTGAAGGGGAAGAGTTAAGAGTTAAGGTCACATCGATGTCATGTCAGAGCGTTCAGTACAGAGCTGGAAGTGGTTAGCCAAGCTTGGCATCATGACTGAAGCAGGAGGTGCTGAGTCTGTCAAAAGTTAAAATAAAAGTCTGTTAACACCTCTACAGCTCACTAATTAACACATTGCCTCTCATATATTTCATCAACACTCAAACGAGATCACACAAGATCACACAAGCACAGAATCTATCTTGTCAGGCTTCGTGTTATATTCTTGGAACCACAGTCATTCAGAGCAATCGCCATCCTACAAGGAACTGCTGGTGGTCACGGGCGTGGTTTAGGAGTGACGACAGTGAGAGAAGCGACTGTCTGCCCAAAAACAACAATGGTGGCTCGTAAAGAGGCTACTGCAGATGCTGCTATGATATCAATTATATCAGAGTAGTTCTTCCTTAAAGATGAGCAAAGAACAGTACTGAAGGCTTTTCTCAATGGAAAAGATGTCACTCCTCTCCTGACTGGCTTCAGCAGGAGGCCAACTACATCATACTACATGTAAACACAGCACAGAAGTGGTGGGCAGACGGGTTAACTGTGAACTGAAAAGTACAGAATCCCGTTTGTGTGCAGATTCAACAATTACAGACGCAGTGTGTTAATTAGTGCGCTTTAGAGGAATTAGTGGGTGTGTTTTTTCATTTTGGACAGAGCCAAGCTTGAAAGGCTAAGCAAGGCTAACCATGTCCTGCAAGTCTGAGCATCTGTCCCCTGTGTACCATATTTTAAAGCACGTTGGCAGTTGAATTAGTATCCCATTTAATCTGAGTGGGGTCATATTTCTCCACCAGAAATAACAAATGCTGCTTTAAATAAACTGTACTCAGCGACTGTGAGAAGTGTCTGAAGAGATCTGAAGGTGTGCAGTGGCCTCACACATGACAGCGGTGCAGTAATTGAAATTTTCATGAACTGTGGATGGCACTCATTGGTTTGAAGAAGAAAGTATTTTAGAGCGTGAGTACACTGGGCAGATGTGGTGAGCGGTGATACGGTGGGAGCTGTGAAAGATAATCATACAACCCCCCTCTATATCTAAAGATACAGTGCCCCTGTGATTGACACTGTGTTTGGAGCTGCTCACTCTCTGTCTCTCAAGAGAAAAGCTTAACAGTGCGATCTTTGATAACACCGTCACACACTATCACAAACCTTCATTATGATTTTCGCTAGAGAACTGACAACAGCTCCTCAGGGAGAAATGCAGGGCCTCTCTCTGCTCCCACTGTGTTGTAATCTCCACACTGGCATTAGCACAGAAACAAGACCAAATAGGTTTAGGGATTCAGCAGACCTTATCTAAATTGTAATGCAAATGATATGTGAACACATGCGTGTAACCGTTGTCTGTCAGTGCATGGAAGCAACAGCTGAGGGAAGGAAAAGAGATAAAAAGGGAACAAGTGAAAGGCAGTGATCTGACTTGTGCAGCACAGGCAGTGACATTTGTGGGTGTATGAGTGAGAGACAGCTTAAGAAGTATATAAAACAACACATCAGTCATCCACAGGTGGAGACAGGCAGGTGGAGTTCACAGTGTCAGGCAGCATGGTGCCAGCTCATTTGGCGAGATGCTGCTGCTGCAGTAAGAAGTGCAGAAAGGCGCTGCTGACCTAGAGGCAGTTTGAAATTCAACAATGAGGAGTAAAAAAGAAATCTTTGGGGAAAAAAAGAACAGTGGAGGTCCATTTTCCTGAGGCCTGCACTTCTTATTTATAGCATATTTCACTCACTGCCAAGAGTATCCACATTGTTTTCAAAAATTCTGTTTCATATACAAATAGCTTGTGTGTACATCGAGTGAAAAAGCATACTGTCAGAGATTACACCTGCTATTTGCAGTGATGAGAGCTCAAAGCATCAAACCAATGCTTTAGTGAGTTTCTCATGGACTACAAATTATGTCTATTTTACATTTTTGTTCTATACCTTTTTAGAATTTTTACCACCTTCCAGTGAACTGACACTTTCTACCACTCAAGTGGTGCACTTAAGTATAATTTCAAGATACTTGTGTTTCCATTTGATAATACTTCCTCACCACATTTCAGCAGGGCAGGAGCTGAATTATAGAAAGAGTGAGGTCATGAGTGCAGCTGCCCCAGCAGAACCCTGCCATCCTAGAAATTTGTGATGAGCCACCAACTAAACCCTGTAAAAGGATCAAGAAAAAGAAAATCAAATTAAAGTTTGGATTTTTTCAATCACCAAACACTTCATTTATTCGTTTGCCTGCTCAGTTACATATTTTTTGCAAATTTGATCCCTCAACATATGATCTAAATGTTGTTTCAGAGCCTTCTCTACAATGGCAGGTAAGTAATCCTGGTAAAGAATACTTTTCAATTTCCACCATCATGCTACAGTAACCAGACGTTATTTTCACTCTGATGGATTACCTCACTTTGCAGGCTGATTTCCATATCACATTTAAATGTGGTGCAACCTCTAGCTGCCTGGAAAGAATAACATGCTTTGGAAAGCAGTCAGCACTTTGTATTTTGTAATAAGTGGGCTGCAAAAAAAACCTTGTATGGTCCTTGAGCTTTGTCATAGGAAGTATTCAGGGCAAAGCTAAAGCTGCCATGTAGCAGAGGTAAGCGAGGTGTTTAAATGCTGTGATGTTTCTTGTGTAGATGATTTTGGAAACCTCTGCCGTTCCTGGCTGCACAAGGCAACAAGAGAAATGGCAAAACACAGAGGCAGGCTCAAACAAGGACTTCTGGGAATTGACAAGATCTTTTATTTTTTTATGTAGCTTTATACATGTCTAGTGGCTGAGATTTAGTTGTGATTCAGCTAAAAACAGAATGGTGTGGCAGCAGCAGTGCACATCTTGCTGGGAGTAGCAATTCTTTCCAGTTTGGCCTAGAGGAGGAACAAGTTGCGAAACTAGTACTGTAGTATCTTAAGTGGTTATTTAAGGTGAAAAGTGACACAGCCAATGAGTTTAACATTCTTCATAAAGTGCACCCTAAGGTGATGCTCATCAGAGCAGGCTGATGACAACAGGCAGGTCTAAGACCCACAGCAATAACAGCTGCTACCTACAAACAAGACGCACAAAGGACACAAAACACAAGTACGCTTGTGGCCTTCTGTGACCTCAAGGAGCAACAGAGTCACTCCATTACATTTTACTACACAAGCTCAGGACTGGCCTAAAACTTGAGACTTGACCCAAGACCTAAAGCTGCATTTTTGTCTTATTTCATCCATTATTGACCATAAGATTGCAAGAAAATGCAACATGTACTTTCCCTCTTCTCACTGGCAATTGTTCATTGACTTGCTACACATGACATGCATGGACACAGATGATTGGTGCAGTCATGAAGGAGGAAGGGAGAGAGGTTTTTTTTTCATACATTAACTTTTACACAATACAAACCCAAGCTGACTAACCATGTGATGCTTCATGCAACAAATTGGCGTGAACGCAACCTTGCTGGCACCTGTTGGTTTTTGGGTAGTGTAGTAAAACTGTAACTAAAATACAATACAAGGAAGTTTCTATCAGGGTGAAGTATGTTAATGTGGGACAAAATGTGATTTTCTTAATGTGCATAACGTTTCCACCATATTCACTGTCTGACTACATTCCTCTGCACTCCATGTGTTCCCCATAGAAGCTCTTCGCTGTGCACCAAGTCATTATCTTGATACATAATGACATGATGACTTTTTATGTGGATCATAACTGGCTGTCTGTTTGGTTGTGCTAAAGAATGCTGCAAATATCTTGTGGGGCAGCTGATTCAGCTCAGACTACACAAAATGATCTGATACGATGTTGATTATGGTGTAGGTCATATTATAATAATACAGTGGGGGGAAAGGGGGCTAAAAAAAGGAGTAATTGTGGAAAAATATGCGTTTTTCTTAAGGTGGTGCCAATCTGGAGGCACAGGAGTTATGATGAGAAGTTATTTATACTGTGATGTGCATATCTTGTTCTTTTAATTGAAGGGGTGCTCCTGGGATTTAGTATTACATGTCAATAAAGTTAAGGGGACTCACAAGAGACATGTTAAAAAAAGAATGGTAAAAATCAAAACAGCAGAGATTGCAACTTTCAATCCCTAGTTTAGGTCGAGCTGCAAGAATTCTACAATTCCCATAATGCAACTTGATTGCATCTGCTGTTTGGTGTAGAGAAGGTAGTATACGCTGGGTTTTTGGAGATTTTTCACCAAAAACAGCTGCCTGTAGATGAAAATGATACTATTAGTGTGATAAGAGTTAACCAAAGCAGTAACAGCTAAACAATGAAGTGAAACATAAAGATGAAGGGGAAAAATGGGGTGAGATCGTTTCACCTATTTTAAATACAGTCAACTACTAATTTCGGATTTTCTTGGTACAAGTGCAGTGACCTGCTATATTGCCTCTGTTTAACATACTGATTAAATCGTAGACTATTCAGGTTTTTCTTTTTCCAATCTCGTCTTATTATATTTTATGTTAATTCAAAAAATATAGAATATTATAATCCAAGAAGGCACACTTGAAATAAGCAGTATAACCTCTGACTTGCTTTCACAACAATTGAATTTGAGAGCAAGTAGTGTGTTAAGATTATGCTTTTTACAGAACAAAATGCAAAATGAAAAAAAAAAAAAAAAAAAAAAAACCTCTGCAGCACAAACCACTGCTGGAGAAATGTTTGTCTTTCTGCTACAGAAGCCAAAACACTGTTGCTGCCTGATTTTATCTTTAACTGCCCCAAAAGCATAACATATGTAAAGTAATACACTCTGTGTTCATATTCACATCATACAGCGGAACCAGATGCGTGCATTAAAAGCTACTGTGCAGAGCAGGACTGTGAGCCCCCGGCCCTGCCACAGCTTCCTTTATAATGAACACAAGACTGCACAAAAGTCAGCATTACATCTACAGACTCCCTCCAGTGTTTCCATGCTTTCTGTCTCCTGTCTCACACTCTCTCTCCCACCACTGATGTTAAAGTCCATGTGGGAGATGAAATTCACAAGAAGCCCTCTGCAGATGCCATACAATAAAACTCGTGGTAAGCCTGTAATATATACTAAATCAGTGACTGACTCGCCATGAGAAACACACTGACTATTCACTATTACTGTGTCAAAAATATGTTCCAGCTCCTGACAAAGAAAGCCAGTCTTCACAGTTGTCATATGCATACGACAACCCATGTCAGAAGTGAAAGGGCCGTGCAGTGGTGGATTTAAAAGCTGTGTAACTGATAAAAGCAGAAGCAGCATGGTGTGAGGAGCAGCCTGGAACAATGACGGTGGCAGCTGACCCATGAACATGGCTGCTGCACGAGGGTCAAATGCTTTTTTAAGAGCTGTAGTTATTAGCGCGGCTACATGCGAGGTCTCATAGGGATTAGGCTGCATTCCTAAGGTGCAGGCGGTGAGCTAGAAAACAGAGCCCACTAAAAAGGTAAAACAAGAAAAGCTAGGATTCCTTCTTTTGATGCTGTTTCCTTGCAACATATTCTTTTGAGGTTGTTTGCTTTTTTATTCCCGGAGTCAGAGGGGATTAATATCTGTTCCATCTCTGTGTGTTCAATACAAAGATACTGTAGCTGTGGGATGTGTTTAGCTTAGCTTAGCACTAACAGTGGGAGCACAGAGAAACTGTTAGACAACAGTGGAAAGTAAACACTTTACCTAAGAACTGTACTCATATTTGAGGTACTTGTACTTCAGTGTTTCCATTTAATGATACTTTAAACTTCTACTTCATTATATTTCAGAGGGAAATATACTTTTTGTATTTATTGCACCTTTGTTAAAGCATCAGTAATAACCATCCATTACACAGTGTCTGTCTAAAGGTCCATTCTGCATCCTGAGTAATTTAACTTGTGATACTCTGACTACATTTAGCTGCTAATACTTCTATTTTTAAATTGGTAAAACTTTGACTGCAGGAGTTTTATTTTCAGATGACTGTTATTTCCACTTGTATGTAAATGACCTGAATACTTCTTCCAACAGTGCTGCTGAGAGCCAAAGTGAAACCAGAACTTCCAGATTCTGTTCCAGGAATAAGAAAACCTCCCTGAAAATCCCACTGACATTCATAACTATGCTTCTAACTAAAAAGCCAGCCTTGGAACAGAGCCTCTCTCAACATGTATTGTATGTCTTGCTTCCCTGTTTAGATAAGGATGGCAATTTTATGAAAAGCGATCTGATATCATTGTTTATATCATATTTAGATTTTTTAAGTGGCCTGTAATGAACACATGGCGGAGTCGCCTCTTGTGTCATGGCTCGACATGAGAGGTGAGCGGATCAGGGAGGTGAGGGGTCACACTTAGCTCAGACATGTCTGTAATAGCAGCTGGACACAGAGGACTAGACACTGTGGTCTTTAGACAGCAGAAAAATGTTGCTGAGTTTTATGGATATGTATGAAATCCTGTCATGATGACAAAAGTAGCCACGCCGCAGCGCTGCAGGGATTCACCATAGCTGTTGTTCAAAAAGTAATTGTTTGATGTTAAAATCACAAAGGTTTTAATTTCATATAGCAGCTACTGGAGTGCACGCTGATGTCTGAGAATATGGCAAGTAAACCTGAAGACCATCATTTTTCCAGATAGACAGATGAAATGCTGAGAGATTGCACTGAGTTACAGAAGCTGCTGGAACAGAGGTTAGCCCGGACATGATGCCAAGGCCTTCGCTCTGTATTGATGTTCTCATCTGATTTTTCATCACTCACATGCCCATATGTACATTGACAGAGTTGGCTGTGGTCATTTTCCCTGACTGGCCTTAAAGCAATCCCATCCTCAATGTGTCTATTAAGATAGGCTGAATAAATCTGAACCTATCCTTTAATTGCAAACAAACAGATTTGCATTCATTTACCACAAAGGAAAAGAGACATTTTACAAAGACTTGACAGTTGCAACGGTGAGATTGTTTTTATTCTCATAAAGCAATCAATGAAGTGTATATATAAGATTCTTTTCTATAAATATAAAGGTTCTCTTCATAGCAAATGCAAAGGAAATTACTTCAAAGCTGTGACTATTGTAGAGCCGTCAACACAATAAAAGGATTATTATGAACCGGAAGCACCGTGTGGAGGAGCATTTCAAAAGAACACAAGTCATGATGTGTGTGTGTGAGCCGAGCTGCACTGACAGCAGCCGCTCTGCATTTCAACACAACGCTTCCTTTCTCCTGCAGTGGAAGACGTACAAGCTGGCTGCTCTTCAGTCCCACAGTGCAGACACAGATACGTTCACCGGGATCACATTACTCTGCACATCAACCCAAGCCCCCTCTCAGCAATAACTGACACATTCAACCTCCTTATTAAAAAAATGTGGCAGTAAAAATCAACCTCAAATATGGTTTGTTACATTTCTGATATGTGCATGACAAACACCCTCTGCCACCATCAGCTCCAGGTATGACCACTTCAGTTTCTGAGCAATGTGATGTTCTACTGGAACATTCTGTGGATTCTAATGATGTTACAACAATGGGACAGAACAATTTTCCAACTAATGCATGCAAACTTACATCCCATGTGCCATCAGGGTTTTATGTACAGATAAGAGAGTAAAATATAAATGAAACCTACCTTCCACTTGGATTACTCATCAGACAGTTGACAAAGTAACCGATATTTCCTATTATTAACTATTCTGTAGATTATTTGTTCATGTAATTAATTGTTTTTTTTTCTTTAAAACAGACAAACATGCTCATTAAAAATGTTCAGTCCAGGGTCACATGCTGAAAGGATGTGTGTTATCTGACCAATAATAAAAAAAAGCAGCAGATCTTCACATTTGGCATTTCAGCTCGATACATTTATGATATTTATCGATAAAGTTGCTGGTTAATTGTCTTTTAAACATTAAATCTATTATTCGACTAATTGTCTCTGCTCTACTCTGATGACACAAAGGATGCATATACTTTCACTCACAGTTTTTTCATTTCGTTGAACTCAAAGCAGGAATATAAACCAGACTTTGTTCTCAGGAAAAGAAAAGTGGGATTATCAGGTAGAAAAAAAAAGAAAAAGAAAGACAGAAAGACGAAGGCTCAGAAGGTGTCCAATGACTGCGCACACCATGGTGTACAGAAAAATGGTTTCAATTTAAAAATGTGCTTAAACACACACACACACACACACACACACACACACACACACACACACACACACACACACACACACACACACACAGGTCTTTTGCTTGATGTGTTCCAGCTTTGTAGTTGAAAAACTCAAATTGCCATTGCAGGCATATTTGATTTATTTTAAGTTTACTAAACACAAACAACCCATATCTGTGGTGTCTTGAATCACAGTTGAAAATGGACACACGAGTGAGTTTGCATGTTGACGACCCTCAAAGTACACATGACTGTAGTGTATAGAGCTGGCCAAACACCATTAGCATTTTCTAGATTTTTTTCTACTGTGTTGTCCTTCCAGCCCCTGGCTTCAGTTCATTTTACTGCAGATTAAAATCAAGTTGCAGAGTTTTGGAAATTGGCAGTTAATAAATCAGTGAATCTGCTTTCTTTTGGTCGAAGTCGTGAAATGAACGTGTCACATTGCGGGGAACTGCACTATGTACAATATCATAACTAACCAGCACCGTCAGGATGGGCACAGTGCAGCAAATGAAGCAATTTTGCAGGGTCTGTAAATTGATTTGCAAATAGTAGCTGAATAAAAAGGAAAAGTGTTTTCAGGATGAGAACAGCTAAAGATCTGTATTGCCTGAGAGAAGGTGAAATTGTAAAATATACAGAATTTGCAGAACTAAAACATGCAAAAACACTGGTATGGTCCTTTAACCTGACATGATTATGTGTGCTTTATTTGGAAAGGAATGTTACAACTGTCAGGGCCTGAGCTACAGGCCACAACCATCTGTCACAATGACGCACATTCACAACCTGTGCACCGATTCTTGTCCCAGACTGCTGACATTTCCCTTCAGACCCAGGCAACTGCTGCTCAACTGTATAACAGACACAAACTACAGCTGGTTAATCAGGGTGAGGGAGCCACGAGGAAGCACTTGGGTTTCACGGGACTCTGCTTAGAATAGAGCCACCGCTCACTGGCAGTCCACTGATCAAAGACACAAACACTCAATGTGAAATACTCCCAGTGGTGTCCACAGTAAGTCAGGTCATGAGACCTCAGATCCTTGATGGTCAGCTGGCTCTTTGTGATGATTAAGTACAATTCCATTACGTCCAAAGTAAGAAAAAAGTGTTTGTTTTTTTTAAAAAAAGAAAGTTTTTTTTTTAATCTTTAAATACAAATATATACTTACAAAAATCTCACAAATGTATTATGTACATTAAAAAACATACCAAGTGTCTCCTGTAAGTCCAAGAAGAATCAAAAGAAAATAACAAAGAGGATTATCATTCAGTTTGTCACTAAGCAGTCTGTGTGGGGGACGGGGTGAGACCACATCACACTGTGGTCTCACCCTGTTTACTGTTGGCCAGTCTTGTGTAAAACCTCCTCCAGGAGTTGAGGGTCTTTCCAGACCAGATCCAGAAGCCAGAGGTGATGCCCACAATGAGCGTCATGAGATACTTTATCATGAAGACAGTGAAGTCGGGACTCATGTTGGGGTGGTTCTGGGCCGGGCACGGCACGGCGTACGTCTTGCATGTCTGGCTGATCCACGTCCTCTCCCACTGCTCTCTGAAGGCCTGCTCGTAGAAGTAGCAGGCGATGACGATGGTAGCCGGCACAGTGTACAGCACGCTGAAGATCCCTATCCGCACCATCAGCTTCTCCAGCTTCTCGGTCTTTGTGCCGTCATGCTTCATGATGGTCCGAATACGAAACAGAGACACAAAGCCCGCCAAGAGGAAGGAGGTTCCGATGAATAGATAAACAAACAGTGGCGCGAGGACAAAGCCCCGCAGGGCATCCACGCTGTTGATGCCCACAAAGCAAACCCCGCTCAACACGTCTCCATCCACCTGACCTACAGCTAGAATGGTGATGGTCTTGATGGCGGGCACGGCCCAGGCTGCCAGGTGGAAGTACTGAGAGTTCGCCTCTATGGCCTCGTGGCCCCATTTCATCCCTGCTGCCAGGAACCAGGTGAGAGCCAAGATGACCCACCAGATTGAGCTGGCCATGCTAAAGAAGTAGAGCATCATGAAGAGGATGGTGCAGCCCTCCTTCTTCGTGCCCTGCACCACAGTCCTGATGTCATTGTCAAACCTGTCATTGCAAACCACCTTGTCCTCCAGTAAAAATCCAGCGATGTACGCAATGGACACCATAGTGTAGCAGCCAGAGAGGAAGACAATGGGCCGCTCTGGGTAGCTGAAGCGCTTCATGTCCACCAGGTAGGTCAGCACGGTGAACAACGTGGAAGCACAACACAACACTGACCAGATGCCGATCCATATCCTCGCGAATTTGAGCTCCTCCTCACTGAAATACATCATCCCGTGAGATCTTTTGGGCTCACACGGAGCGCCGCAGTTCTCCTGCCCGAGGAAGCGATAGTTCAGGTAGGGGGGCACCCTGAGCGAGGCCGGACACCTGAACTGACCGTTCGTGGGGTCAGGGAGTGAGCGCTCGGTGGGGTACGGGCCGGGACTGTCAGGCTCTGTGCGGTCCGACATGTTTTGGCCCACGCATAGCTCTCCCGCGCCGTGCACCGGGAAGGACTCGCACGCGAGGCTGTCGGGCCACTGGAAGCCGAACTTGTTCATGAGCGCCTCGCAGCCCTGCCGCGCGCGCTCGCACAGAGAGCGGCACGGCGGCAGCGCCTGCTCCAGCACCGTGCACACGGGAGCATACATGGAGCAGAGGAAGAACTTTAAATCCGGAGAGCACTGCACTTTGACCAGCGGGTAGAACTGATGGACCTCCAGCCCCGCATCCTCCTGGTTGGTATGACCGAGCAAGTTCGGCATGATGGTCTCGTTGTACGCGATGTCCGTACACAGCGGAATGGAAATCGGCTGGCAAAATCCGTGCTCCGGTATAGACATTCCTCGGTCACTGCCGCCGCCGTATTGCCCATTTACTCGAAAAAATCCCCCGTTTAGGCACAAAATAAAAAACAACAAAGTGAAACCCGCACGGATGAGTCTGTTGTAAACCATGGTGAAGAAGGTATCCGCTGCCGCACTTTATATTTGTTGCTGAACTAACTTGCGTTACCTTGCCAGACAGCAGGCTACTTCCTTGACTGCTCTTTGTTGGCGTTTCTTTGCGAGATAAAAGCAGCTTCTTCCAGCGGAATTTCACTGTTCCTTTCCCCCAGGGTCTCAGCGCGCCCAGGTGGAATGAAAATGCGAAAAAACTCCTCAGATTTTAGACACAAACGGGGCTTCTCCGGCTGAAATCCACAAAATAAAGCGTACTCCTCCAGCAAAGGGACAGCTCCTGTCTTCAGTGTGCTCGACACAGTGTCAGTCTGCCGTTCAAACCTGTTCTGCGCTCCCTCACACGTTCCCAGAAAGGTCAAGTCAACCACGATTCAGTAGCACTTCCGGTCAAAACTTTCTAAATACAAGTCCCTAATGCAACACTATACGGACTAGTTTTGAAATCCTTTTGAAAACTCAAATACTTTTCGGCTGTATGCATCTTAATTAGACATCATGAATTCTCTTTAGTAGCATGTGACATACCGCTGTATTCACTGTTTAAACAAAATGTCTGTGCTGCCCTCTTTGCAAGGAGTCCGTTGAAAAAGAAGACTTTTAATTGCGGAAATGTATCTTGTTAAATAAAGGCAAAGAAAATAAGAAAGATGTTGGTGAGTTTTAGAAATATTTTTATAATAATGAAATGAAAGTTAAGAATTATATAAAACAAAATGTTTTAAAACATTAAAATATAGATTAAAAAGTAAATAGTTCTATAACTTAACATGTTTCTTCACATAATTTAGTAAGTGATGTCAATGAATAGCTCCCCAAAGTTTCACCATATAAGGGTCCGGATGTGGCACTAAAAATGCCTTCATTATACTACATTATACCTAGTACTATCAATAACAGTTAAAACTCTGAGTGGAATTACAAAATTAAACTACAGCAGCACTGACATACTTCCTGTTTACCTCTGTCTCACTTTGACTGGCTTTACAGCTCTCTCTCTCTCTCTCTCTCTCTCTCTCTCTCTCTCTCTCTCTCTCTCTCTCTCTCTCTCTCTCTCCCCACCCTCTCTGACAGATGGATGGTGAGAGGGAGGACCTGAATTTTCCCTAATGTTTGCCTGGATTGCAGAGGTTCACTTCAGTTCATCTCTGCACTGATATTGGCATGAATGCAGGATATACAGCTATGCCATCACCTTAAAGGACCATTTCAAATATAAGCTAGTAACTTCTAGATTTCTTTACGTGCTTTTCTTTCACTTCTGGCTTGGTCATAGGTGCACGTTCATTTCTGTATGGTGTGAAAATCAAAGCTGCCTTAATTCTGCCATAATGCAGGTTAATCACAGATTGATTTGAAAGTCTTAAATGTTTTGCATCACAGCAGAGGTGATCCTCAGAGGTGATGTATAATACAAACATGAATGGAAACCAGCCCCCCATATCACTGGGTGGCAGGCTAAAACAAATCTGAGAGGGTTTTTTTGTTTTTTTCTGGAATAAATGCTTTGCATATAATCACCAGCACACATAGAGTATAATGCTGGATGAATAGAGGAGGGAGAAGCCGAATAATTTAAAAATAAAGTGGAGGGCACAGAAGCTGAGAGCTCTCATAGTTGTTATTGGAGTAAATGGTTGAAATAGAACTAAATGCTATTTCAAATAAATAGCATTTATTTTCAATAAATGCTATTTCCAATGGTAGACTGACTTTTTTTTTCACAGCTCAACTACATAAGCTCAGATGGTTACAAAAAGTATATTTTAACTGTTATTTTGATATTACAATTTACCAAATTATTTCATAATCTCAAAACTTCAAACAATTAAAGTTTGTTTTTTCATGAAAACTACATATTTATTCAGTTATCTTGAGAAAAGCAATTACACTCTACGATAACCTGTTATCACAAGAAAAGGCCCGCTGCCCCAAGATAACAAGGTATGAAACTTGTGTTCTCAGGACTGTGGCAGGTGAAGCTTTGGCTACTTTTGGGACTGGTGACACATGATTACACTGACAACGCTGCCTGCCTTAGATGAGCATTGAACTATAATGTAGCTACTGGTAGTTAAATGGTAAATGGGAGTACTATTGTACGTACAAATCAGGGAATGTATGTTCAAGGTTGAAGGAGAACTTTGTACTTGTTTTTTGGCTTTTGTCTCTTTTCTGGATGTGCTTCAGTGTTTATAATTGTCCATCTCTAATTATCTTTTAATCATCCCCTGTGAAATAGAATGGTTCAAATCCTCACAGGGTTCATTCGTGACATGAATTTGAATCTACTCCACTGGAATCAAGCATATGTGATGCATTCCTGCTCTGCACAGACAGTATGCAGTTTCAGAGTATGTTTTGTGTCATTTCCAAGTACCAGTCGAGACATAACTTCCTGTAATCAGCCCTCACACGAAAAATCTGTTTATTACTAAAGAGGGAGACATCAGCCGAAGATGGAAAAATACATAAGATCCCTAATGTAGACAAGATGAGAGCAAGGCTTTCCAACTGGCGCTGTAGTCTGTCTATTAGCAGGAGGAGAGAAGCAAGGGGTGTAAAATGCACACTGACATAGGAATGCTACACTTTCTTCCTTGGGCTTGGAAGAGGAGAGAGGGCTAAGAACTGCAGCCAAACTAATGGTACCAGAGTTTTGGCTTAGGCTCTACGGTACAGCACTATCACTATATACCAGGAAGGACTTGTTGAAAATGTGACCTGCAAATGATCTGTAGAGTTTATGGACCGAATATGAAACTAAACATTCTGTATAATGCATTTATGTTAGTTAATTTCTGCTTTTGCTTCAGTCATGTCTGTATATCTAATGAGCTGGTGACAACGATGCCATGTTCACATCATACCAGAGAGATGGAAGAGTTCCATGTTTACAGCTGGCTAACATTCATGTCATCAGACAACTCACGAAGGTTGTATGATTACAGAGCTGGTCACGTGGACGCAGAATGTGCGGGGTGCGGGGTTCAGGTAAGGCCTGCATCCTTTCATCTGGCTGGCAACTGGAGGCATTTAGAGTATGTTATGATCTGTTAGTACAGCCATAAGACATAGTGGTAATTAAATCTCTTTGACCTCAGAACAAAATTTAAATTTAAATTTTTAAAACAGAATGGAATGCCGTTATTGCCATTGGACATAGTATAATAAAATTTGCTGTGCATCTCTCAAAACGTTCTGTTTTCTCAGCACTAGCTGTGCCCTGACATAGAGTGAGCTGTATGACATGAATGATTTGAATCAATCATTCAGTTGATCTGAATTTGTGATGTCTGATGTTTTCTCACTTCTGGATCAGAACCCTTAAGTTTTTTCTGTCACTTCAGCTCCACACCACTTTTAAGTTCATGTCACTGAGCTGGGAAAATGAACTTGTGGAGATTTGAATCTTAATTGAGTTATAATTCATCACAGTGAATCATCTGTACTTGTACTGTTGTCAGTTATATTACTGTTACATGGTTGTGCAGTTGTAAGCAATTGATTGATGGGCTGATTTGAAAGGCCTGCACTGCATTACGCCATACAAAAAGCAAAAGTTTAACAACAACAACAACAACAAAGGTTTCCGTTGAGCCAATAGCTGCCTGGAAGGTTTGAAAATTAATCTAAAACACTAGGGTCTGCTTTTGAAAATGTTATGTTCGTAATAAAAAGACAGAAACATGCAAAACACTAGCATTGTCCTTTTAAATGTTTCCATGTGTATGATCCTGGAGGAACCAAATAAGGTCCAAAAGCACAGGGAAGTGAAGAACACACCCTGTTACTGTGCTGGTGATCAAGGCAGGACTCTTGGCTTCCCTTGTCTCCGTGAAATTGACGTATCAGAAATTGGACGAGGAACAGAGTAAGACAGGACAGTATTAGATGCTGTAATGCAGCCAGCAGCACCCAGTAGAGATCAGTCAAAGTCAGAGCTCCACAAACACATCTGAAGCATTAATAAATTTTATTTCAGGTAAAACAACATTAAACAACATTTACAGAAGGACATTACATCTTCCATAATAACATTACATACAGGTCGTAACAAATAATGCAACAGCTATTCTACTGTATACTATATTGTTTCACTTGATGAAGTGACTGACGACACTTCTGTTTTCCAAACCACTTGTGAAAATGATGTATTTTCAGTGCCGCATACAAAAAGAAAAAGAAAATGCGAGAGAAGCTTTGTAGAGAAAAATTGCAAACACAGATTCATTGTTCAGCACAGCAAGGATGCATGATGGATCCAACCTATATGCTTTTTCCTGCCCATACCACTTCTGTGCACATGATAAAGAATGCCAAAAATAGATGCCTTCTATTTATATTCATATATGTATATCACATATGATTTCTCTTTGATAGCATTAAGGGGACATCTGCAACCCTGTTTACAAACATAGTGGAAGCATCACTATTTCACTTCATACAAGGTGTACATCAATTTCCACCTTTGCCATTTCTATTGATATTATTTCTCGTTTTTCTTGTCACAGTGCTAAATGTGCAATTCCACCTAGTCTTTCCTTCTCTGGACTCTATTTGAAATATATGAAGAACATTCAAGTTTGAACAGAGCACCTTCAGGAACTCTGCCCACACAGGACTCAAAAATATAAGTTTTTGTACAAGACTGCAGGCTGCCAAAGCTCCACAGAAGTAAGTGTTGAGGGGGAAAGGAAGCAATGTGTGCCACACCAAAAGTGTGCACAAGGAGAAACATCCCAAAAATAATTATTCAGCTGCTAATACTGCCTGCAATCCCTTAAAGCCACATGAGGCTGGGCAATCTTAGCACAGCTCGATGGTATTAACCCTCTTCTGTCACGCCGCTTTACTGGCATTACCCACCCCCTCTCCTCCCCTTTTTTCCACCGCACAATCACAGCCTGGGGATGACACTGAAAAGCCGCGAGATAACTTCAAGTACAGCATTTCTACGAGCTTTCCCCAATCTGTGGTAAAGATTCCAAACGAGGGATGATATTTACATTTGTATGAAGGGCTGGTTTGCTTTCCGTCAGGCAAAGCAAGGTATTTTATATATGTGTGTGTGTGTGTGTTTGTGTGTGTGTGTGTGTATATATATATACACACACACACACACACACACACACACACATATCATTAAGGGCAAAGCAAGTGCATAAAAGTGACCATACAGGCTGGAATGTAGGGCAAACTGATTTTTTCTTTAAAGTGCATTTTCAAAACGCTATTGGGTCGAGTCTGGCCCAATTATTTATTTTGCCTCAGAGCCACTATGGTCTATGGTCAAGGAAGCTGGACTAGAACATGGTAACATGTCAAAGCACTATAAGACAATTCCTTCTTTGACTGCTTTTCCTCCTTTGAATTAGAGGTTCAGATATTTGAAGTTTAACTGAACTCAGTACGTACATGTGCTGCTCATCACACATATTTTGAAAAAGGGTCGCTATAATCATCACTCTCTACAATGACTGTGAAGTGATCCCCTCTCAAGATATTGTGTAAAAGATGGGACAAAATCCAAAATGCATTCCAAAATTCAGTTGATAGTTTGAATCCAAGTTCTCATCCAAATGTAATAAATGTCCCGAAACTGGGCCAGACCTGACCAAATTCATAGAGGCCAAACCGTATTTTATGTGTCATGACAATAGTACATAATTTACAATGATGTGCTTATTTACATCATTGTAAATTATGTACTATCATCATCTTTTCATGGAAGCGCTCTAATATATAAATTTGTTATTGTCAGTGTTTGCCCATAAATAAACGAATGTCTGGCCAGTTACTTTCGTCCGGCGCCAGGACGTAATGTGCACAACAAAATGCATTTCCATCCACTGCTGTTTATGCAAATATTAAGAGTTTCGTGCATCAAGACAAACAGCTGGTGATGCTAACTCCAGTCTGGTGCCATTAATGTCAAACTCAAACAAAAAAAATGTGGAAACCATGATAGAAACATGACATATCTGTTTGTTTCATGTACAATATGAGAGCTTATGCACATCCAGATTTCTTAATTTTTGTTTATTGCACTTTTTGTCGATACATCAACTCATCCACCTCAGCCAAGCATAAAAACTTAATGCTTTGTTTAGACTTTCCTTTAATTTTTTTTCATACTCAAATTTCAAACACACACAGAAACAGGTGGATGGAAACACACTTCAAGTTAGCCAAACCGAGGATTAGGAAGTTAGGAAGTCTTTTTTATTCTTTGATGAAATTCTGTGTTTACCTGGACAATCATTTTTTTCCACTAACTCAGCTGCCCAGCTGTTTCCAAACTGCCAGTTGGTAAGAAGTGTATTTAAAGCCTAGCAGTTGGAAGACAGAAAAGACACAAAGAACGTCTCAACAAAGAACCTTCATTGACAACTTCCAGTTTTCATGTCCAACAACAGGGCATACCATACTAGCCAGGTCCAGCATTGCTTGTTACTTAAGCTTTGCTTTGGTCCACCAGCTCTTCAGAAAAACAGCTTACATGCGACTGCCCTGATGACAAAGATAACAACTTGATTCAGCTAACTGCTGAAGCCTCATTTAGCTCACTGATCTTTGGAATGCATTTTGGCTAAGAACCATGTCTTACACCGCAGTCACTCTATGACAGTATCACTTCATGGCGGAAATGGAGAAGAGGAATGATTACATTTAGTGAACGTTGTTATAAAATAGACATGAAAAATCCAAACCTTTCCTTGAATGTGACAGACTGCAAAGCAAATACCAGCTGGAGGGGGGCATGGAGGGGCAGCAGATTTGTACTGTACTGTAGCTGATAGGACAAGATGGGTACAGGAAATTTATCCTAGCAGGCAATACAACTATATTAGAAATATGTGTGTGCGTGTGTGTGTGTGTGTGTGTGTGTGTGTGTGTGTGTGTGTGTGTGTGTGTGTGTGTGTGTGTGTGTGTGTGTGTGTGTGTTTGAGTGTGTTCAGGAGGCAGTGAAATGGCATTAAGAATGCACAGTTTCCAATTCTCCATGGCATCACATTTACAGCCTCATCTCTTCAGCTAATCAACAGTGCAGTGCCAATATTATTGTTTCAGTCGATTTCAAACTGATTGAGATTGAAGAGGAAGCCATTGTATTGATAGTACTTCACAATTATCACCACACGTCTAAGTTGTAATATTCAGATATTTTCACACAAAACATCAAAAGAAAGACCAAAAATCTGTATAAACATCTTTGCAGATGATACTATGTTATACAGCTGACCTCATCATGGAGTCAGAAAAAGCTCAAAACATTTAGAAAAAGTAGGATGTTGAGGGGCACACATATGGGGGGAGTCTCTGCATGAGAGCAGAGGTTGGTGGTCAAAGGACGGATCAAAGTTAATCACCACCTACAGTACACATACCGTAACCATGCTACCACACACTGCAAGCAGTCATCCCTACACTTGATTAATTTGTCAGATAAGAAAAGCTCCATATCAGTCTTAAAATTTGACTCATGATCTGAACAAAAAGTTACAGTTATTGACATAGATCATCTGTTTCTGATAGAATATTGCAGACCCTGTGATGGTATCAGATAAAGTGAAAGGGCAGATTGTCGTGGGCCAGATCAAACAAATAGGCCACACAGCCTAGTGCAGTGGCGTTTTACCTTTTGTACATTAGCTCATATGCATGGATGGAAGCACCAATGCTTAGCTATTGCCCATGTTTATACACTCACACACACACCTCCATCATACATGCTCACATACAGCTGTTGTCAATTACAGTATTGCGTCTATTTTCTTATGCACATTGGTTGGTGCTGTCCCTGTGGGTTTATGTGTGCACCGTCAACATCTCCAGCAGAGATCATTTACGTTAGAGAGGCTTTTCAGTTGCAACACAAAACTCATATCAAGCAGGGCTGGTTCCATCATGGAGGTCCATTTGAAAAATAAATGAGAAATCTTTTTTCCTTGTATTTTTCTGCAACCAAGGTCTTAGTTTTGCAGTTTTGGCCATCCTTCTTACAGATCATGGTAACATTTTACTCACAAACTTTTATTTTGTGGTGCAAATATTGAAAAGTCCAGTACAATATTTCATTAATTGCACTGGAAATATTTAACCGATGTCTAAACGGTGAAGATGAGGGAAAATGTGAGAATTATTAGATAATGCTTATATTAAAAAAAACTTGATACCAGACTCCAAGATGGCATCCAGCATGTGATGAAATGTCATACTGTTTTTACATGCTGTGTTCCATTGCACATGTGCAATACGTCTCTACAATTGAGCCCAGTTGTCAGTCTCATAGACTTTATACTAAGATGATGTCTCACACATCACGATGTTTGACAAATTTGACTTGACTCAAAATAGAAAGAATAATTAAGAATAATTGACCTTGTAAACAGTGTCCTGTCAACAGTTTTAAAGATGTCTCTTTAATAATAATGTTCAATGGCAAAAATACCCTTTGGACCACTGGGGATATGTTTTATTGCAGTACCTAAATTGGCCACTGGTTGAAAATGGCAGCAAGGCTAAAGCTGGGATTATTTCCTGTGAAGATACATGTAAACATTTCTGCAAATCTGTGCAAAGCAGAGTGTGAAGAAGCCACTGAGCGCACTCACCAATCGCAACATATTGAGTGGCATAGTTGTACTAGTTGATTATACAAGTTGCATTTGCAAGTAGAAAAGAAACAGCCAAGTAAATGTTTCCGAATGATCCCTGTGTACATTCGCTTAGATGCAGTCCAGAAAAGCATGTGTCAGCCTTGACTGGCAGGTTGTATTGAGCTCAATAAAGATATTCTATTCTAATATGTTAATGTAAGCTACTTCCTGGTTCAACTTTGACATGCCGACTTGCTGCACAAACTTTTACAGTGCAGTCCCTAAATCTCAGCAATGCTATTTGTGAGTGAAATACTTTGATAACTGATGGGAATGATGGTCAAAACTGAGAAAATAGGGGTGTGAAAAACATATTTTCTTTGAAAATGTCCAAATGTGCAATCCTAACCCACCCAGACTTGCAAATGAGGAGAGACAGAGAAATATCTGACAAAGATCAGTATGTTAAAATACAGGTACTAACCTCTATTTACTACGATCTACTAGATGTGCGCTTTAGTGTTTAAATCAGATTTGTTGATACCATAATGGTGAGTCACCTGACAAATACCACAGTTAGTCAGCTAACAGGCTAACATTATTTTAACACAAAATCAGTCACATTTACAGGTCAATAATATGACATAATAAGTTCAGCTTTTAAAGACGGTGAAACTCAACCATGTAATAACTGCTGAGTGAACAGAATTGTACATTGAAAATAACAGCAGCTTTTCTCTGCTACCAAAGAAGTGAGGACCTCCAGTATGGCCGCCAGAGGATGTGTTACACCACCTGAAAGCCCTCCATTATTTTTCTTATTGTTGTCTGCGGTTCAAATTAAAGTTGAACCTGGTCAGAGAGAAATGGAAAACAAGCTCTATACGATTTTTTTTCTTTGAATTGACTGCTTTGTTTTTGTTTTATAGATGTACTTTTGCATGTATACATGTCTCCTGTATGTGTTTGTAGAGTTATGTGTCTTGGCAAGAGCAGTATAATGGTGAGAAGATGAAGCAATATTAAAATTGTCCATTATATAGTTTCTAGATGAGTATATCGTACATACAAATATACATTCTTAAATAGGAGGCTAGTTACAAACACAAAACACAATATGTACCAATAGTAAAGTCCTTTTGTTTATACTGTGACAATGATATATGAGTTATTGGAACCTTATAAAAAGTAAACAAAATTTGCAAATGATAGCCTGAAATCTTAGGTACCGCTCATAATGCACACATGCATTCATATCTATTCTCAATGCTCGCTCTCTTTTTCATGCACACGCCACACACGCACACACGTACACTCACGCTCACACATATTGTGAAGGTAATAAATAAAGAGAACTGGGGCTCTTTCATTCGTCTGGATCCTCCATCTCAGCATCTCTGTCTTCATCTTCTTTAACAGCAACCACCTGAAACACAAAGAGACACCAAGACAAACCTGTGAGTGACAGCAGACATGAAAAAAATACTAGAGCAATCACATCTTGTTGCAGCTTGAAATCAACAGTTGGCACAGCAAAGAGCATTATGTGGTAAAGTTCATTAAATGTGCTGTCATTGTGTGAAGGTAAAACAATGAGTGCTTGTTCAGCTGAGCAATTCGTCAGCTGTCACATTTACTCTCTTTAGATTTTCAGTTCTGCTCATGAGTCAGAACACCATGGAACGATGTTCTGAGACATCAGAGAATTATACTGTTGCTATTGTGCTCAGTGACTGTTGAGGCAGATTCTCTGGAAGCAGGTGAGGATGCTGGCCAAGTTGGTTAGCATCCTGAAAAACCTCTACCGCACCCTCCACAACATGCTGGTTGAGAAGAGAAGCGTCTTCAGCTAAAGACTTAAGCTTTGAGTCAGGACATGATTAGCTTAGCTTAGACAAAGACTGGAGGGAGGCAGAAACAGCTAGCCTGGCTGTCTCCAATGTGGAAACATATAGCTACCAACAATGGTTTCAGTTCAATGACAAACTAACTAGTGTAACACTTTCACTGCATGATATCTTGATGGTACAATAGAAACTACCATTACAACAACACTTCAGAAAACATTTTAAGGGTCAGCCAAGGGATAGGGACAAACACGAAGGAGATGAAGACAAAGACAGAAAAGAGGATTGAAGGGGGTGAAGAGGTAGTGGAAGATGACCAACAGGGAGTAGAAGATGAAGAGGAGGAGAAAGAGGGAGTGAAAGATGAAAGGGAAGGACTAGAGGATGGTGAACAAGAGGGAGTAGAGGATAGGGAAGTGGAGAGAACACAAGAGGAAGAGGAGGAGTGGATGAAGAGGAAGAGGGAGCAGAGGAACAAGAGGAGGAGTGAGAAGAAAAAAGAGGAAGAGGAGTAAAGGATGAAGAGGAGTGTGCTGCGGACTAATGAATAATTAATTGCCTCTCTTAGGTCCTGTTCTACCCTGACTTTTCTTCTACCCCCTCATGTATGCCAGGAATCTCAAATGCTGGATGAGCGCCTCGTTTATCTGCTGCTCCTGAAGCTTTCTGGATGCAAGCATACATACATTATGTGTCCATGTACATGCATTTACATGTATTTCTGGACTGAAAGTGCATGAGTATATATAAATAAAATCAGTATCAAATGACTCAAGAGGCAGGTCTAGGTTAATCTGGAACAAGGCCTGGGGCAAAGATGAGCTGCAGCGCTGTTTTCAGCCAGCTTATTCCAATTTAATAAAACATGACTGTATTCAGGAATATGCAACATGTAGTGAAGCTACTATTAACTAAAAAATAAAAGCTGCATTTTTACATTCATTTCACATACATAGGGTCTCTCTTCAAGACAGGACCCATGCCTTAGCAACCTTGAAGTTCTTCTCCTTTCAATTTATATTGTTCTTTATATCAGCAAGCACATTTGTAATCAAAGCAATTACTACACAGAAAACCTTAATGTCTGCCACACCACGGCAGCTTTGTCAGGTTGGCTATGTAGGTTTGAAGTCAGCAGCACTGAAGGAACATTGACGTCCTTGTGATGTATGAATGTGTCAGGTGGGACAAAATGTGTGGAGGAATGATTCTAAAAATGTTCCAGAGAAATAAAGTGAGGTGTGAGGGGCAAGTTAAGATTAACAGTGTGTTAATGCCCTGGTGTGTGGTGTTTTCTATTTCCACCCACGTGTACAGTCATTAAGGTCAACCAGCTGCTATCTGCAGTTTTGTTACTTTATTTTGGTTTTAAATTTGCCTTTATGGTCCTGTACACCCACACAGATGTACACAGGTAAACACACAGGTATTCTGGCTGAGTAGTCACCAGACACCATGTGCTAATAAGAATAATAAAGGTGTAATTTCCCCTGCTCTAAGAGATGTGCCAAAGATGACAGGAGAGTGAAATAGAACATGAACAGAACATGTACATGGCCACTCAGTCTGGTGAAGCGGTCTAGCTCATCTGTTAAGGTCAAGGTCACTGAAGGACTGTTCCTCTGTGTGTGAGGAGAAACAGTAGCCATGTGTGAATGAATGAATGTCATCACTCCTCACTTCACTGTCATCCACTCTACAAGCCAACAAGGCATTCATTGTTTTAAAGGGATTTAATGTGCTAAGAACAGATGTAGGCTTCTGCTCGCCTGGGATCAAAGAGCACCACGAAGATGTGTGTGTGTGTGTGTGTGTGTGTGTGTGTGTGTGTGTCAGGGGGTTCCACTTGGGAAGCAGATGGAGCTGGTGGGTGGGTTTTGTGGGGAGGATTTAGCAGGCGTGGCCAGCTGCTGGCTGTCCTTTAATAGAGACAGTCTCATCCTCCCCCTAAAAATGAAAATCTTAAAATGCTTGGAACAGACACATACACAACAATCGAAAGAGGAGCAAATGGGAAAGAAGGAAATGGGAGAAACACAAGACAACAGAAAAAAGCGATTTACACAGATGTTTGAAGAGATAGCAATATTTTTGCATAAAATCACTGATAACAGTTATTAAATATACACTCCTCCACAACAGTGTCATAGTAGCCCCTAAAACCCAAACTTTCCACTCAATAGTTGCCAAAAATTTTGTCTTGATAAAAACAATATTACATTACATATGAAGTGGGGAGATGCTAAATGTTGATCAGAGACCTTTTGCAGCCCAGGAGCTGCTTCTTTTAAACCACTGATAGCAAAAGTGTTGGGTTGGATGTTCCACTGACAAATATAATATTTTATTATGCGGACGACACTATTATTTGTTATTTTACACCATCCCAGACTGTTTACCTTTTTTTCTTGATATTTTCTTGATATTAATATTTTCAAACAGCAGTACATGCAACGTGCAGCAGAGGCCCACAGCTTGGAGGCAAACCCAGGTCACTGCATTGAGGACACAGCCTTAGTACATTGGGCGCATGGCAATGTTCATCAGTCAGTCCACCAATTTTGTCAAGGCTAAAATTTCTCAACACCTATTGGATGGATTGACAAGACATTTTCTACAAGCATTCATGGTCCCCAGAGGATGAGTCCTACTGACTGGCGATCTTCTTGACTTTTCCTCTAGACCAGTGTTTCTCAACTCTGGTCCTTGGGCCCAACACACCTGATATCAAGCCACTGCAGAGCTTGATGACAAGCTGATCATTTGAATCAGGTGTGGTGGAAGAGGGAAACATCTAAAACATGCAGGGCAGGGGGGCCTGAGGACCAGAGCTAAGAAACACTGGTCTAGATCAACCAGTGTGTTTTTAGTGCTAAATAGCAAATGTTAGCAATGTTACACACTTAACTAAGGACATGGTAAACATATTATCTAGTAAACATGAGCACATTAGCATGGTCAGAGTGAGCATGTTTGTGAGAAGATGTTAGCATTTAGCTCAATGTGCTGCTGTGCCCTAGTACAGCCTAACAAAGCGCTAGCATGGCTAAAGTTACTTTGTCTTGCTAATCTACTATGTATCTGAACAAAAACAGACAAGTCTTCAGTATCCGACTGCCTTTTCTCCTAACAACAAGACTTACTGACACAAGTCTTAACCATGCATGTCTTGAGACAGACAGATTACTGCCATGTTTCACTTGCTCATATCAACTGTAAGACCTGCTCTTTTTCAGGACTGATTATAATCTGCTCTGCTAAAACAAAACTTTTTTTCTTGACTGGACTGCAGTATAAGCCCACACACTAACTTAGAGGACACCACATTTCTCCTGTTTGGTTCAACCCCAGAGGACAGTTTTGGACATATATGGATAAGTATCTCCAAACAAGTTTGGCTTTTTCTTTCAAAACACTGATCTCCAGAGTGGCAGTAAGAAGGGAGACAATGTAATGAAATAACACTCTGCGTGCTGACCTGCAGACACAGCAGGTCATTCATGAACTAAAATTTGACTACTTGTGGAAATCTACTACATGAACTCAGCAATCTCTACCTTCCTCTACACTCTTTATCCTCATCCTCCACCTCCTTTCCCCTCATCCTCCTACCATGCTCTATCAGAACTCATCTCTTCATTCCCAAGTTTCCATCAGGCACTGCTCTGTCTATCATTATCAGGGAAAACACTTGTTGAACCCTTCTTAAGTCTCAGGTGGGCAGCAGGGGGGCTGCAGACACACCTTACCTTTACCTCCACTTCCATAACTTGGATATAGTTGGCTTTCTACCGCAACTCCATTTCTGAAATATGTAAACAATATGTGAGAGTTTCAGTCATTTGCTTCATGGCTCCACACTATTTCTCAAACCAGCTTGGTTGAATCAGACTGACAGACGTGCACCCACTCTGACCATCCACCCATGCCCCCAAAGTTCAGGGATCACGACATCTGACCCCTCCCCCTGCAGGGAGGTCCCGTTATGTCTGATCCTGTTTAATGAACTGAGTCAGACTGCCCTTAAATGTCACTCTCTGAACACCCCGAGCTGGGAAGGCGCTGATGGTTTAATAAGCTGCTTTATTATGGCTCTGTTTGCATGTATGTATAAGTGTATGCGGAATGATTTTAATTTACATAAAGATATTTTTCCATATTTTTATTCAATCTTCCCACTGGAACTTGACTTGTACTTTAAGTACAAGTGATGTTAGGGGGGATGTGGTGTTGTGTTGCCAAGTCTGTGTTGTGCTGCCACTTTCACAACAAACACTCCACTGTCTCTACAGAGTGCTGATAATTAACAGCAGTCCGTCAGAACATCTCAGATGACCGTTTCCACATGCAGTGACACACACAAACACACACAGAGAGTTTCTTCAGCTTGCGGGATGTTTTGACGGTGTCCATTAGTCAAGACGAAACTCAGTGTTTGTATAGTAGAAACCCTTTAATACAGAGGGGACTTAAAGGTGTTTAACAAGGAAATGGCCCTGTTTGATCTGGTTTCTCAGGTAATCCAGTCTGGATTAACTTTTAAAAGTAACAACGTTGGATGCAGACACGTCTGGTTCTCAGCACCTGTAGCCTGCTGCACTATTAAGCCTGGTCATTGTACCAGTGCTGTAATGCCCATCTCTAATGAAACAAAGTAGCCACAAAGAAAGTGACCACAAGGGTGAAAGGAGAGGAAGATGGGAAAAATGCTAGAAAGAGAATTAAAAGTTGCAAAGACTAAACAAGAGTAAAATCACATCTCTGGTATGTTACCTTGTTTTGACCTTTCACTGTAGCATCACCCTGAGTTAATTTGTGCCATCTGAAAATTGGTGTAACACACTGATATTCTACTTCTATTGATGTTCAGTTACTGTGGTGAGCCAATAATGTATAGAGCTTTGGTAATACTGCGTCACTTATTTACTGCATGTGGTTCAGAAAAAAATGCAGTGAAATGTGAAAGCATGCTTGTTGGCCTTTACTGTGAGACTTGCTGAAACTTGTGACCCTTGAAATTTGCGGTTAGCTCATGCTAGTTGTTTTGAAACGTTGCTTTGCGTTGACAAAGGAGTGCAGCTCAGAAAATGGAGATTAACATTACATCTTATGAACTGTGATCTTTTAACAACACTTTTTCATTTGAGTGAAAACACAGTGAAGTGGTTTGGTGAAGAGATACAGAATCAGAGAATTATACTGAGGCTTATGTAATGTAACGACATAATTTTATAAGCCTTCTAAGCAATACAATTAAAATATAAAAACAAGCCTAAATAGAATGTTGAAATAAATAATAGTTTATTGGTGTAAGAATGCAAAATAATGGGTACATCATTTCAAGATAATGGGCCCATAATTTTTTTTTTTTTTTTTTTTTGCAACCACAGCCACAGCAATCATGGTGTATGAGTATGGTGGTGTATGATCTGCTAATGATGCATTCATGAACTTAAAATATGTGTGAACTGGCAAACAAACATAAGACATACTGGCTTTGGTGAATTCCTGTAATCTCAAAATTGAGAACTAAGTTAAGAAGTTAGGGCAAAAACAGTTAATCCACAGTACAATGAATTCAGAGTGTCAGTTAACGCTAATGTCTGTAGCTTTCCCAGCTCATTGCTCTCTGCAGTGACGACGGGTCTGAAGAAAAGGCAGAGTGGCTGTGAAAGTGAAGGCTGCAAATGTCGTGCCTCCTATATATTCTAACGTGTCAACCACACCAAACTCTTAAATACTTAATCCAACCATCTCTAGCCTCAAATAAAATGTACCATTTTTGTCTTGTAATATGACAATAACAAGCATGCTTTATATGTAAAGCTGCATTAATCGTTGTTTCTATATTGACAAAGGATCGACTGACTGTGTAATGTGAGTGAAGCTGCTCAACCCACAGGTTATTATGACCTGACTCTGTAGTTACCATTTTTCCCACTTTCTGTTTTTTTTTAAAGCCTCTAAACTCTGTAAACTTTCAGCAATTTAATTTCCAACAGGAGGCAGCAGTCATGAAAAACCCACTGTGGATCACCTGCTCAGCATGGAACAGCAGGCAGACACAGTTAACAAATAGCTGGTGAACACAGTGGAGCATTTAGCAGCTAAAGAAAGAGATATTTTTGGTAGAGACCAAATCAGAGCTAAAAGGGGCGGAAGTATTGGCCTTACATTCATCAGGTAGATGTAAACACAATGCTGCATGTCTGTTGGGTGTCTTAATAGGACGATTTCTAACAAGTGCAACACGACAACTTTGTAAGGCATTAGTATGTCAGACGTGGTTACAGCTTGTTCTGTGGCCTTAACTTAAAAAGTCATTCATGCCATTTGAAACATTTTAAAGAACAGCCTTCTGGTCTAACAGGCCAATTACAGGGCTTTTACAAATCTGATGGTTCAATAATTTAGCGATGTGAATAGCTATCTGAGATATAGTGTGAAAACTAGACAAATTACTGACCAAAAAGGAAACTGCCATTGATTTACCCTGCTTTCAATGTGAGACAACAAAGAATGAACAGGAGGATTTGCAATGAACTGGTGTACTGGGGAGCAGCTGGTGAACCTCAGGGGCCTCCCGCTACATGAGCAGGAGATTCCACAGAGGCTCTGCCCATTGACCTACACGCTGCTGCATTAGCTGGGAAAGTTGTTTTAGCTTCATGCTCACAGCTTACAGCACTAACACACCATCTCTGAATGGCACCATAGAAGCTGCTTCACTTCTGGACATGGCAGGATAACATGAGCTACATGACCAATTTTGACTTTCCATCTCAAAGCTGATTGCAATATTGTTTATGGATTAAAGATGGCAAAATCTGCAGAATAACTAAGAACAATGTCAACATGCCAAAACCACACCTGTTTAAGTGGACAGGAATGTATATCAAAGTCCTCCCTGACGATTTAAGGGTTTAGCAAATTGTGGGACTGCTGTGTATTTCGGTCTGTGCATGGCTACTCAGTAATGTGGCTGTGAAATAATAGTGGTCCAGATCCAGTTGGTAGGAAAAGGGAAAATGAACACTCAGCTCCACAGCTTGCAGACTTGCCAGCTCTCGGCTCTAATACAAACACTTTCTTCTTTGTTTTTCTTGCCTCAGTTGTCTGGGCCAGAGTCAGTGAATATGAGTCTTTAAAGCATGCATAGACACAATCCCACACACACACACACACACACACACACACACACACACACACAGACACATGCGCGCACACACACACATACACACATACACACACACGCACACACACACACACACACACACACACAATTCTGTACCACCACAGACAGCCTACACTATGCTGCACATTCATGTGTTTCCTATTACCCCATGTCCTGGCAGCACACTCTTTCTGTTCAGTTTCTCCAGAATCAGCAGTTAATAGCATGAATCACATCGCCCAAAATTCTGCACACACAAAGACACCGTGCACTCCCACCTTCACAACTCTTCAAACTTACAACAGACAAACAGTACCTCAGGAGCTTTTGTAAGTGTAAAACTAACGTACAAAAACACTGCTCACATAAATTACACATTCTTATCCCACTGAGTCCTGACTCTGCTAGTGCAGGTGCAAATTATTATGCACACATTCCTGCATGCATTGAGGTCATTGGGTTGAAAGGCAGCTCATCTGCAGTGTTGTCTGCCAATCTCTGCATCGGAGACCTATTTAGATTAGTCACTATAATCATCATTTCACTCCAGGAATGCTCCAAACAAGGTCCTTTCAAGAAATGGAGCAGTGTAGCTGAAGTTAAAGGATATTCTAAGTTTATTATAAGTGGGGTCTTATTTTTGTAGTACGAGCCATGGGTACTAATAACATTTCCAAAGCAAAGACCAGCCACCGGTTATTTTAAATGTCAATCAACACTCCTCATCTGGTGCAGCAGGTGGCCCTTGAATACATTACTGAACATTGTGGACCAGACTTTCTGCTGATAGGGTTCAACCTATTTGAAGCATCTGCTTACAATGTTTTGAAAGTAGCAATCATGCGGATTTTCTGCAAAGGTTTCTTCATAAAAGTCAAAATATTCAGTGTTTTCTGCAGAGTTCATCTACCCTGCCAGGGCAGAGGAGCTTCACATAAGGAAGTTAGAACTTGATGGGACTTTAAAACATTCCCTTGAAAACCAAACCACTGATGTGGAGTGACACTATGACCCATTTTAACTACATGACATGTTAGAATCTCACTTAAAGTGCAGTTAAAGCTAATTCATTACCATTCCTCAACTCAGCTTGTTTTCTGCTGTGTGGAGCTGTGGTGAGGAGTAATGAGTGTACACTGAGGGTCAGAGAATGCCCCGGGTGGAAACGCCTTCATCCACGAACTCACAAACACACCCACTCGCTGGGGTTCGCCAGGTTCCCATTCCATAAATCCTTGTTTGGGGGTATGTTTTTCTTGTCTGGGGCCTGGCTGACTTCCCCCTCACTGGGGTTTATGTAAGGTGATGGAAACACTGAGAGAGGGTGGAGGACACAGATGGGAGGAGGAGGGCATTAGAATGTTACTGGGAAAGGAAAGCAAAGAAGAAAAAGCTTGCTTAATGTATTTGTCAAGTGAAACATTGGTAAGGGAGGGAGGCTTAGACAGACAGTGTAAAGAGAAGAGCAGAGCAGATATCAGACTCAGTTGTAAAGTTATGAGCCATGAGAGGGTGCTGCCTGGCATCTACAGTCAAGGTTTCACTGTTAATGTGATTGGCCACTCTAAATCAGCTGGCCTCCTGCTGGGCCCCACCACAGAGACTACCATCACCCTTCATTAGCTAACTCTGACACTGATTAATCTACACATTGGAACCCTAAATCAGTCCTACCAAAAGGCTTGGATAAGCACACACTTGTTAAAAACTCACCATACAAACATATTGCACACATTTGATTTTATCTTTTAGAAATGTATCATGAAATGTTGTTTCAGTTTTTGAGAACATCATGAGTTCAAAAACATGCCAGAAGCTCTGCAAGGCTATACAAACACAGATACAATGTTTACCACAGTCACTGTCTTTGGCATGTTGAAGTGAAAACTTTCACATAGCTATCCTTAGAGCCATTCTGCTAGTGTGGCTAGGCCTATGCATCTGATTTTTCCTTAAAAAGAAATCTGTACACCTCAATTTCTACTTTTATCTTAGACCTCAATGACTACAATTAAGTATGTAAAACATGGAATTTTACTTAAAATGAAGCTGAACGAATGCACAGAAACAAAAAGTAATATGAGAATATGGGATGCAAGCAAGCTTGTACTCTGTAATTTGTATTAGTAGGTTGCTCATGTAGGTCACATTAGACATCAAGACACAACCACTGCAAACAAGATATTAGATAATGAGTATGATCAGTGTGTAGATCAGTGTATAGAAAAGGAAAATTAAAATGAAAATACTCTATACATTATTCACACGATTCTCTGTAGGAAACTGGTTCACTGCAACTCCTGGGATGTTATGGAAGTCTGTAATATTAACATTAATCACAGTGTTGTTCGCCACTGTCTTGTGGGTTTGAAACAGAGTCATAACTACAAAAGTCTTACATTGTTTCAACTTAGAGTTGACATAAAAAGATCTCTGATATACAGTCATTTCAGTTTAAGTATGTTGAAGTAATAACATGAATATGTGTTTTATTCCCTGTTATAAGCTGTGACTGATTGCATGCCTTTGGAAGCCAAATGGTTGTGAAAAAAGCAGTTTGGAAACTTGGCTTGATTACAAGTTAGGGTGTTTCATTTGAGGGCAGCTAGCTTTGGTGAGCCAGTTGAGCATTTGCCAAACTCATGGTGAAAGGCTCTATTAAATTCATGATCATTCCCAAGACAGCTTCAGTAGCTGTTTCGGGGTGTTTGCAAGTAAAATCTGTGTGTGTCTCTCTCTACACATCAGGCAAATGTGCCAAGAAAAACAGTAGCACGACAAAGTCTAAAGCCCTACTAGCATCCCCTGGAGGCTGCAATGTTCATCACACCCGACATGATTTAAGCGTTGGATGGGTTTGTTAAAACAGTATAAGTCTATAATTCCTTTAAAAATTAAATAGGTTTATCCTCTTGGGAGTGGAAATGGGCTCAGTCAAATACCTGGCAATTAGTTTATGAGATATGTTGTTTTCAAAAACCCAGACTATGGTTTGAGGATGGCTCTAGAAGAAAACTCCTCCATCTTGAAACTGAAAAGGTTCATCCTTTGAGACTCACAAATGTACTAACTAAATTGCATCATAAGCAGCCCTTAGAAATTTTGGCCTGATGGAGGCATTACAGAGAGGACGCATGGTGAACAAAAACAAAAGGGATTCATCCTCAGGGGGTTATGAATATCTGCAGCTAATTTAATAAACGTCTGATCTTTCAAACCTGATATACCACATTACACATGAAGGCCACAGGACTGTCCAAAATGTTATGGGTTCGGGACTCACGAGACTGAACCCATAATTGCTAGCAATTCCTAGCAATCTAAAAACTGAGATTATGGTTAGAAAAAAGTTCATCCATATCCAAACTGAAAAGGGTTCAAACATTTTGCACAAGTGGAAATGTTGTCCTGATCGCTGTGGAAAGGTCTCATGATGAACAAAAATAATAGAATTCATGCATAGTAAATCTCACAGCACTCTGCCTAGTTAGTTTTTAATACTGGTTGGTTACAAGGGGAAATTTTGATTTGGTGGTGGTGTAAGATGACAAGCCAGGGGTCATCTAAATAATTACTATCCTCTGGGGATCATGAAAATGAATACCAAATTTAATGGCAAGTATTGCACAGGCAAAAACAGCTAAAAGGCCAGTAAGTATCTGGGGAACATCTTGCATTTTTTACTAGCCCAAAGACCTCAGGGAAAGCAAGCAACGATGTGTTCTGCCTCATGTAAATGACACCAGACTGCTCCTGCACAAAGCGTTGCTGCATGTCGGTGACTACAATGATCTACTTAATTGGAAGTTTTACCAGAAAAAGCTAAGTAGGCAGCTGTTCCTCTGCACGGCTTGTGTGTACTGACAGCAGCTGCTGAAATTACACTGTCATTGGACTCTATGACAATACAACTGATGGATTATTCATCAGTGGATGACACTGATGAGCTACAAACCTGTGATCACATCCCATCTCCATATCCATCGCTGTGCTCTGATGAACCAGTGGTGGTAGGGCTGATCAATGCTTTTGCTGGCATACATTTATCTTTTCCCACCTCTACATCCATATGGCTTATCCTGCACCTCTCTTCCCCCTCACATTGACCTATATCAATCAATCACCAGTCTATGAACATGGTATCTGGAGGTTTCACAATGTCAAGAAGAATTTTTTCAAGTTTCAAGAAAGTCAAATCGTGACTTTAAGCACTAAAATGAAGGAACAAAGTGGGTAAAAGCATCTTCTTTCTGATGATGTGTCAGACTTATCCAAGCAATATTGAGATAACTTGCTCTACATACAAATGATAGATGGTTGAACAGACTGACCAGCCAGCATTTTCTATCCTTAGGTTCCCGTCAAAAAGGCAAAAAAAAATCTTGTGAGTATAACTACTTACAACATGAGGATTTTAAAATACGCTTGTATCTTCTGCCTACTCTTCATAAAATATTCTAGGGAAGAATTCAGTGCCTCTCTATGACCAGTTAAAACATTAAAGCCTGAACATTGTAGAAACACTGCACAGTTTGATCTCTTTGACAGGCTATTTATATAGCTAGGCTTAAACCCTCACCCAACCGAGGCTCACGATGAAGACATCAACACACCGCAGCTAGCCTAATCTCTCTCAAGATAAATCTGTCATGAAAATGATAGTAGAAAAAGAGATTTGTATTACTTTAAAAGCCTGCTCTCCATCCTGCTTTATCTTTTTCAGTGTCACCAACCATTCCCTGCATCTAGAGATTAAATTCTCATATGTTCAGTGACAACTGGTCTTAAAACAGCATCAGAGGCAAGACAGGAAGGCACACTTTGTCACACACAGGGCAGGTTTGTGAAGTTTGGTGAGAATGCAATAAGTAGTAGTTATATGGAATTTGATTCAAGAACAGAGATCCTTAAAATTCTCTGTTTATGCTGGTTAAGCATAGGACGTGTATGTTGCTGGTTAAAAAGAAAATAACTTTATGTATCTGATGCTGGGAATGTTCTTCCTCTCCACAGGAGAAAACTAAATCAATATCATTGGTTTCTTGTCATATTTTTACCTTCATTATGCATGGGGCAGTGTTTGACTGGGGTTGTAAGTTAATTTCATTGGCTTTTGAACATCAGACATATTGATTTTTAGGGCTTTTTTAGAGTAAAGCTATGAAACTCGTCCCATTCCTTTCTGTAGGACAGTACTACAGTATGTATGAATCAAGAGACTTGGGCTCAGATAGATAAGGCTTTTACTCAGCAGGTAGAAGGTAAGAATCAATGTTAGTACAGTTGAGTTAGTTGAGTTGAACCTAGAGGCCCACATTAGTTTGGCTTATTGTTTTAGAGAACATCAAAACTTGTAATTCTGCTGCTGAAGAAATTCATTAATTCTGACAAGAAGAAAAACAAATAACATCATAAAATATTTATACTGAACTGAAGACTTTACAAATTCAAATTAAGACCAGTTAATATTTCATAAGGCCTGATGAATTTTAATTTAAGAGACTTTTTAAAGATTTGCAGACAATTAATGGCACGGAGAACACTGTATGTTAGAAAATGACCCCCTGCTTGGCATCACTACCAGGCCGGCATTTCTACTTGTACAAACCAAATAGCAGAATCTTTCAAGGGCATATTCATGCTCTCAAGGGGCAATTCACCCAATCTGGTTAAGGGTTGGGCAAATATTGTGTTCATGGTTAAAAGAAACCAATGTTGTCTGCTGGTAGGAGACAGGGGGCACACCTTAGTCTCTGATTATGTTACGTTACGTTCTACACCCAAGCATCGACTCTGACTTCCTCCCTAAGAGATTTTGTGGTGTTTAAACAACATCTTGCTTTTGCTTTTGGTTGTCAGGATAAAGTAAACATTTCGCTTTCAGTGTTTGAGCTAACAACCAATGCTGTCATTTTTCTGATGAGGACAGTTTTGATTCTACAGTTCAAAAACACAATATTTCACAGGAGGAGCATGTAAATACTGGGCGGTTGCATTCTGGGCTCTATAAAACTTTGAAATGATAGAGTGGAGAGCAGACTCCCACTGCAGCCAACAGTTGGGGTTGTATGGCCAAGTGAAGAGCCAAGAGGCCAGTAGGTTAATTTTAGAGCTCTGTGGTGTCACTGGAAGTCTGCTGCTACCCCACTGTTTAGGCTTCTTGCAAGCCTGCTCGAGCGCCACATACACACTCTGCATACATTTCATACATCACTTTCTTCTCAGTTTCAGAACTATGTAATAGGTGGTTGGTCTTGAGAGCTCAACTGAGAGATAGGATAGTTGTGGTGGCGCTCTGGCAGCTGTGGTGTCACTTTCCTGTGAATTACAGTCTGTGTTGAAAAGACTGGGTGTTGCCCACACTGGAACATGAACACTGTATCCGATTCCAAAGAACATTTGTTTGGAAAGCCACCCTGACATTCTGGATTGTTTGGCTGGAGATATCAACGACAAGCCATTGTCCCCGCTTGAAGGAGTGCGTAGAGAAAATATACATAGCACATTTAAAAGCAATTATTCTATGTTTTCAGAGGGTATTTTTATATTTAAAAACAGAAGTACATAGTCGCATTTTATACCAAGTGCTGGACTGAAACAACACTTGCCACTGCAGTACATATTGTGCTTCAAATTCAATCAAGCTTGAACCCAGTAAACAATATGCAAGGATAAGGCAGCCACTGTATATTTTCATTATTACCATTCATGGGCCTGTGAGCATGTACCCAATACTAAATGGGCCATCTAAGCATGTTAGTCTTCCTCCATCACAGTGAAGGGGCTGCTGTTGGTGTCTGTGAAAGCTGCTTTATTGAGGCCTAAACGGCTGCATTTAGTGAGGAAATCAGCTTGAACATACCATTCTATTTCTGTACGTTCTCCTCTCTCCTCCTAATGGGATTATAGGCAAATAGAGACAGAGAGGGCATGGCACATAGAGAAAATTTAGGTATTTAGGCTGTGGGGGAGAATGTGAGTAACAGCCTACATCTGCATAAATTCATGTGCATCTGTCTATTTATTTGCCTGTCTGTTATAATATGTATGTTTGTGGATATGCAAAAAGTGACACCATAGGCTAAGCAAATTGCCATGATATGTATGTAACACATTCATGCACCTCAGAGGATGAACCCTTTTAATTTACAATACTCAATGATGTTTCCTCTAGTACCACCTTTTAGCTCAAAAGTCATCTAGCATCATTAGAAATTGTCCATATAGAGCAATTCTGCACAATTCATGTCAGTGTTCACTGTCAATACAGCAACTACTTGATCCTTTATGTAACAAGCAAGGGTGTGAAGATTGTGAAGATTGAATTACATTTTTAAAAGAAAGGGAAGAAATGCTACATGATAATATTGTTAAATCAAAGAATGCCTTAAAATAGACTGCATTAAATGTCAACATAATACACAATTGTGCCATCAAGCCCTGATGTCCATAAAAACAAATTCAACTTCTATCCTCCTGAGACCCAGTCTATACATTTGTGTCCTCTGTAGTGGACATTTGGTTTTGGTCTATATCTTCTGACTGATTTGAGCTACCCTACTAAGTCCTGGTGTGCTCGGTAGAGGCCATCCTGGCCTTTCCAATGATATCTCATGTGTTTGGGTGGGATGAGGGGAACTTTGTTTTCATGCTGAGACAAAGTAGAGACTGCAGCAAAACACAAATGCCAGGAAAAGAGAAAAGGTAAGTCAAATATTGTTGATATTGTTTTGTTTACGACGGTAATCATATATTTTCTTGTTTATGAACATGTCAGGAATCATAAAATTGGAGTCAGTGTTCAGTTAAACTTTTGGTTAGGAAAAATAATAGCAGTGTTATGAATGTTTAATAATGTCAATTTTGTTCAGTAGTTCAACATATATACAGGCCAAATGTTTAATTTCATTTAAAAATGGACTGACAGTTTTGTTTTCTTGTCAGCCTATTATGATTTCGTTGTGTTATCATAAAATCGTTGTTAGTCCACTACAGTGGACATGCTGTAAAATCTAAACTAAAAATATTTTTACAAAATTCTAAAGTGTGAGTTGTTGTTTTCACTCCAAAGATGCAGGAAATCACAAAAAAAAAAAAAAAAAAAAATTAAATTGAAAGACACTTTTTTCCCTTGGTTCTCAGGAGGCTATAGAAACCACATTGCAGCCCGTGCATACAACTCAATCAGTCATTAATTATATACGTCATCAATTCTAAAGATACAAGTACCTTCTTCAGTGTTAGGGTTTAGGGTTTTGGAATGACATCATGAAGCCATTCTTAAGACTCATGGTGGAACAACAGCTTACAAAGACATTTAATAATGGTTTTTCCTTTCATTTGTCACCTATTTGTATATACATACTCACTCTGATGATAGAGGCTATACAAATTGCATGGTTCTGTGGCTGTACACTGGTGTATTTCAAACAGCTTCACAGCTCTGAGGCACTGTGGTCTGGAGCAGACTAAACAATAACAATAAATGTGTGGTCTGACCATTCAACACCTTTCTCCCACAGGAAAATAATTAAAGTCTACTTTCTCTCATATAGAGAGTGCCAACAAAAGGGCAAAAGACTGCAGCACACTCCACTGAATCTAATCACGCAATCATTAATATCCTTATATGTTTTCCCTAAAGAAAACAAGAGCAGCAACAGAGTTGTTGGATTTACATTAGATTCATGCTCCGTCCTCATTAGATTTTCTCAAGGAGAGAAGAGACTGAGATGGGATAGGGATGGTCATTATAACACACTATGTAATTAGGCAGTCTAACCCCCTCCTCCCCACCAGCTGTACATTCCATAATCCATATTCAAATGCAGCGATGACACAGAAACAGAGTTGTGAAGACCAAAGAGCACCACTGGCACTGTTCAGCACTCGGCCCTGGCCTTGGGGATGTGTTGTGGGGTTTTTGGAAGGATTTGGAAGGGTAGGGACTGTAATTTGAAGGACCACTGGTTTGGATAATGAGCTCTGTGTTCCTCTCTTTTGCAGATAGAAATGCAGACAAACACAAAAACAACCAAATGAGAGACTGCAAAGCTGGACTTGATCCAAATCCACGCTCCTTCTATTTTACTTCCTCTAACTGTACAAGAAACACCATGTTATGACTAAATAGGAAAACATTAAGGCATGTGATTCTTTTATAAATCCTTCATCTTTTGTCCTTATGCAGCTTCTGCAAGAGAGCAGTTCAGCATGCTGCTGTTTGGCCTCCAGTTTATAATTCTGTGTGATGAAGATTTAGTTCAGCATCGCCCCCTCTGGAGAACACTATTGTCAAGTGTATTAATTAGCCTATTTTGTGTAAGTATAACGATCTGCATAGTTTAGTTAATTTACGAGGCATGCATAAGAATGATGGAGGAGGATTGCAGAGGAGGAAATCTGCTTGGGAAATTTGTTTCATATTTACATAATTATTTAGAAGCTCCTGCCGATGCTGAAACTGAAATTTTGGTCTTTAATTTATTCCAAAAGGCTTGTGTTTGCTCAGGGATTGTGCACAGGGACTCAGATGGTTAATCAAGCATATGTATAATTCATTTTCTAAGCATGGGGTCTGGCACTGAGGCTGTTAAGATGAGCTTTTCTAAATGTAATATTTTCACTTTCTCCCTGTGAAGTTGGAACCATATACTCTGAAGACTTGGACTATATCAACAGTGCCCAACCTAAACATCATGTCATAGGAGGACTTTCTGAGGATGACAATATGGATCTACTACTGCCTCCCCCATTCCCCCTCCTACTCCTGCCTCTTGCCTCCTGCCTCCATCTATACACCCCTGCTGAGACCCCCACAAGTCAGTCTGAGGCTGCTTACACAAACAATTAGAAGATATTTTTGGCTTACAAAAAAAAGAAGAAATCATTCAGTAATTGTGCCTTCGGTTAGAGCAGCCACTTTATTTAAAGCTTCCTGCACTGAATCACATACACACACACGCACGCACGCCCGCACGCATGCACGCACGCACGCACGCAAGCACGCACGCACGCAGTAGATGAGCAGAGATTGAAGAGTGAATAATCTCTATGAACCTCACAGTCTATGACAAACCACCAGAGATCCCATTTACACTTAAAAAGACTAATTACCAGGCTGCATTGCAGTGAACAGGCAGACGTACTGTACTGTACACTGGGCTATCACTGATAAGGGTTTGAGGCCAATACTGAAGGTGCTGCTGAGCATCTGCTGATATTCAATAAATAGTATACCTACAAATGCATGCAATTATCGGTGGGTTTACTAAGGGCACATGGACACGGAAGACAGGGGAAAACATTGAAATTTGAATCCCTAAATCAAGAAAATGGTATTATTATTATTATTATTACTATTATTTTTTCCATTGCTGAGGTTAAGGCAGTACTTTCCTATGACCCTGCGTGATGTGATGTAAGGGCACAGAGTGGCACAGCTTGTCATCTTTGGGATGTTTTGGTTCACATGGCTCACACAACCAACATCTCCTAAAAACTATGTTAATATATTACCTATTTGTAATAGCAAATCTCTGATTGTGAAAGTTCATCCTTAACATTAGAACCAGTAATTTCACAAAATGATTTTAACCTGAAGTCCTGAAGGCACCTCATGGACTTCACCTACCAACAGAGTTAGCTCAGTTGTCTAGGGTTTTGATCTCCATCCATATATGACCACCTGTTATCACACCACCAAGGTTTCACACTTGTGTGCAAACTGAACCATCTATGGCTACTAGCTCAATGCCTGCAGTTGAAAGGCTTGGAAAAAGCTTGTGAGTAGACCTTGATGATATGTTTGTATTAACAAAGAGACATTTATTTGGAAGGTATCTGTAAACTGTCAACTGCTAGTGTAAAATGTTTAATACTGAACAAATCTGCTTTCTGGTGCTGTTTGTGTGCTGAGCAGGTAGTGTACAGTGGGTTTTTGAAGCTGTTTCTCTGAAAACAGCTGCTTGTTGCATCTGAAAATGCTCTATGAGAACACTGAGAGTGAACCAGAACAGTAAATTTACAGGCTGGACAGCTAAACAATGAGCTGAATCTCACTTTAAAGCTCCATAAAGCCAAGGGAAGCTGTAGATCCAGCCGATAATACTCTGTAGGTTTATCATGAGAGACACCTTTCACACTGTAACATTTTCACAGTCATTCAACTAAATGCTAAAGCACTTGGCTAACATTTGGGACGTGGTCTCTGTTAAATACTGAGAAAGTCAACACTTACTTCCAACTAGACAGATCATGCTGACTTTATTAATTTTAAGCAAAACCACAACCTGAATTGACCCTTTACTAAACCCCTCCTCCAAACAGCAACTGTCCAATCATAGTCCTGGGTCAAGTCCTATGCTTTGTGTGCCCCATCATCCACCCAGATCCCCTCCATTCATTGTAGCGTCTCTGTCGAACACAGATGATGTGTGATGTCATGTAGCTGTTGATACAGACTGGATCCTCACGCTGATTTCTACAACAAATCAAACTGCTTCATACTGTATCCATCATAACAGAAGTAGGTCACACTGACAGGCTCATATGACAAAATGATAAATAATACAGTAAAATAACTACCATCATGATGAGACATTTTGTGGGTTAGAAACAAGAAACAGGAATATCTTACAGCTGTTTATTATTCATGTCAGCCATCCCAACCATATTTACATTAACTGTAGGTGCTTAATATGGCACCAGAGTAGAAAGTGAAGCAGTGACTTTCAGTGAGCAGAGGTAGCGATGGAGAGTGGGGCAGTACAGAGTAACTGTTAAGCTCTAATCTTTCATTAAAAGAAGCTGAGCGGCTTGAAGGCATAGCATGTGAAAAATGCTAACTATTCTCTCTTCGGATCAGGAAGTCAGCTAAGCAAATAAACAGAGTAATAACATAACAACCGAATCAGATTACCCTAGATGGCGAAAAAAGAGAAAGAGTGTTGTAGGGATAACCAGCTGCTGGTTTTTCCTGAACAGGAGAGAGATGTGATGTCCTGCTGAGAACAGACGTATAGCTGCAACTGGGTAAACACTACAAAGGGTTAATAAGCTGCCAAACACCCCCGGTGCTGGGCTTCACAGGAGTCTGGGCTGTGCTGGGACTGGGAGCAGGGCTGGAGGGGGGAGGACGGGGGGAGGAGGAGGAGGAGGCTGGACCTCCCTGTGTCCCACTGGGAACAAGGGGAGCTCTACCCCACCCTCCTCCCCCAACTACCGCTCTGTCCCAGAGTGCTGGGGCTTTAAGTCCGTCTCCCAGGTAACACACACACACACACACGCACACGCACACGCACACGCACACGCACACACACACACACACACACACACAAAACACACACACACACACACACACACACACACACACACATAGCTGCTGACAGACAGACAGACAGACACACACACACACACATTTGTGCTTCTGTCCTTGTGAGGACACTCATTGACATAAATCTTTCCCCAGTCCCTTACCTTATCCTTAACCATCACAACTAAAGGCCAAACCCTATGCCGAGCCCTAACCTAAACTTAATGCTAACTTAACCCTTTAAACCAGGTCTTAATGCTCAAACAGCCATTTGAAGGTCTGTCTGAGGGTAGCGACCGACCAAAATGTCCTCACTCACAAGGTGACTCCTAAAACTCAAATTGGTTCTCACAAAGATAGCTGTGCAAGCACACAGGCACAGGCACACGCACACGCACACACACACACACACACACACACTTAATAACAGGCCCTGCAGTGCAGAAAGCGTAGGGCCTTGTTAGCCAACAACCAGGCATGAAATCACTGCACCGTACTCCCACCACGATGAGTCAATCCATACCTCCTGTTTCTCTTTGTTCATGTCTGTGTGTGTGTGTGTGTGTGTATGTGTGTGTGCTGAAGATGAGTGTGTTTGCTGGTTTTCCTCCAGGCCACGCAGAGTTCTATCTTTGACTGGGTTGGCTGTCTTTTGTTTAGACTCTACAGCTCAGTTCTAAAACACACCTCATGCTGTGCATCCTAAACACAATATCAGAGGATTAAGTTAACTTTCCCTACTTTAAATGAGAAGGTCTTTATTGAGAACGTTTCCATACACCTGTTACTGTGCACATTTTGAATCTGCACATCAAAAAGCTGAGGGAAAATGTCTGTCATGTAAAAAAATCCATCCACGCCATGTAAATATGATTGTTTTCCCTTGTCATTCATTACGTGTTGTTAGCCTGTTGAGGAGAAAATGAGATTAAAAACCAATCAAAATAAAATAAAATCAGCATATATGACATGCTTCCGCCCTCTTGTTTTATTCTCTTGAACTGTTGGCTAGCTAGCTGCTGTTCCATTAGCTTGTGTATCTCAATGCTGTCTCTGATTGAAGGTTTCCTGTATTGTTTTTTCTGAGAATTGAAACATGTTTGTGGGCTTTACTAACTACACTTTAAGAAACATGAGTATTTATTCTAATAGTTGATTTTAGAATTTGAACCCTTTGTAATTTTGATGGTTAAAGTCCCCTCCACCAATCCTGGTCCAATATTCGACTTACACAAGTGTGATGTGGAAACTTGAAGCCTCCAGTGCACAAACACTGAGAATGGACTTTTCAGTAAAGTAGGAGACGTCACCTGTGAAGCAGCTCAACTTCTGAAACGACACATATTTGAATGATCGTTTCCCCCCAGCCACCGATGCTCTGTTCTAATGTCATTTTGCCAACTTTCCTTGCTCTAATCGCTGCTGTCTACAGTATACATGCACTGTTCAGCCCCATCTATTCTCTGCTAGTGGGTAGTAAATGGTGTTTGTTAAAGGCTGCTGAAAATAAAAATATTCAGTAATGGTACTTGATGATCATTTCAATATTATGACCGCTGTCCAGACAAACACAATGAACATTTGTTATATTGCAGAGTTATCTTGTAGGGCAGAATTTTTGTATTTTTTTTTAACCATCAGTGCTATATTCTTTTTGGGGATAAGGGTGGTGATATTGTATATATTCTTTTATTAGGAACATATCTCATTAAAAGACCCAAACCAATAACGCATGGATCTTACTAACAAGTATTGTGTCTGTATATAAAAGGCTGATAAGTCTTATTCCTCTGTGCCATAGAGCTCTACTGTTGTCCAAAAGCAAAAACACAACAATGAACAACAGTGTTGCACTGTGTGACGTGTTCCTTCATTACCATGAACACACACACTATCGTTTATTTTCACTCAATCCCACACACACACACACACACACACACACACACACACACACACACACACCATCTTGTTGCCCCAAACACTCACTGGTACACCTAATATGTATCAATCGCAGCTAAAACTAGTTGCCTACAAATGCACTATTTCTTCCTGCTTGAGTAATGATGAAAACTACACACCCAGCTGCTTTGTTTTAAGTCTTTTTCTTTTTAAACTTGAGCTTTTTACATTTACATCTCCAGTAGGATTTAATGAGTTTTGGGGCTGAGTCCCACAGACAGGGTATGAAAAGTCAGAAAGTATTAAGAGAGGGACAGATTTTTTGTTTTAGTCTTTTCAGGGCATTTGTTGACAATAAGAAACTAGAATGCCACCAACCTTCTCCTTTTGGAAGAGAACCCAAGAGCTCAGTTTGGTTTTCCATTTCTGCTAACCACTGTGACGCAAAAAGCCTCCACTGAGGCATGCAACACATGAAAATGTTGAAAAATATTCCTGAAAGTAACATTAATGCAATATGGCAGCAATGAAGAGTAATAGGCACTTTTTTCTGTAATACTGTTCTGCTCTCTTGACAACACTCACTTACACTAGCTGATGAAATCTGTTATTTGACAGACTTTTTGGAATAAATAGTCCCATCATTTGGATGGGAACAAACAAGTTGATACCATCCGGATGCAAACACCAACAGCTCATTTCTAGATTCACAATGTCAGACAGAAACACTGCATCAACACATAAACACTTCCTGCTATAGTTCCCTGTTCTGTGCCACTGGAATTCTTTACAGAGCCTAGCGAGGACCAGCAGTTGCTGCATTGAAGCTCTGTGCCGCTTGTTCTCTTCCACTAATCACAAGGTTTTCGGCTGCGGCATTATGCTAACTTACACCGGCAAAGGGGAGGGGCCAAAGGGCTGCTTTGATAAGTCGAGCATGGCGAACATGAATGAGGCAGCGACAGGCGAGGCAAAACACACATTCATTCCTCTCACAATGCCGAGCAGCACTTTTAATTAAACCTTATCCAACATGATGAATAATGCAACAGCTTCCTTGCAATCCACCGTCTCCTTTCTGTTGCTCACCACGCTGTGTTCAACCATCTCACCCAGTCACATGCATACATTAGGCAGAGGAATGGCAGAGAAAAAAGCCTCTGCTGCACAACATAATAAATATACAAAATGTTTTATAGTTATGCCAACAGGGAAAAAAATAATTGCCAGTGCATAAATGAGCGAAATGGTTTGGATTTTCTGATTGTGCAGTACGTATAAAACGTCTTGTTTTGTCACTTTGTTTAGAACGTGTCAGAACCAACATAGTGGGAAGCATGTTGTACAAAGTTTACACGTTGTTGTTCAAAAAGCACTCCCACTTCCAACTGAAAGGCAGGTATAACTTCAGAACTTTATTCAGCCTCTATTTCAAGGGCAAGGGGCTCAGTGTGACGCTCATGGAGACAAAGTCCAACATAACATGTTCCCCATGGGAGAGAGATGGCCTCACCGCATCAGACAAGACCAGCCGCTGAGAAACACATCAGTCCCCCTCTTCTAAACTCATGGACACACTCCTAAAGGGATAGAGAAAGGGGTGGAGGAAGGGTGAGAGGGCTGGGAGGGACGAGGAGGGGGCTGCCGGTCAGAGAGAAAGGCAGCAAAAGGGATATTCAGAGCACTGAGGAGTGAAAGGATTGTATGGGAGAGTGAACCCATTAGAGGGCAGACTGGCTGGGGCATGGGAAGACATGGAGAGGGCTGCAGGGAGGTGCTGGGTTGTATTTAGCCCAGAGAGGATCAGCAGAGGAGGCTTTGCCAGGGAACCTCTGGCCTCAGAGACTCTACTGAACCCAGACAGGCTACAGTTAACCAGGAGGCCTGCAGGAGGGGAAGCTGCAATATACAACATGTTTAAAATCAATGTGTGTACAAGCAAACATTGTGCGTCTAAGAACTGATGTGTTCCTGCATCATTCTTCTGATTCAAGTGTTAGTTTACCCAAACTGTATCTACTCATGCAGACACTTTTGGCTCTCTGGTCCATACCAAAGGTCTGTACCCAAAACTTCTGCTTCAACACCACTACAATGTCATTTCACTGGAACTTTTAAATTATGTTTGGGCTCAATTTTTTGGAGTTTAAGTTAGAGATGAGGTGCCACTGGGAGGCATTCAGGGCATATTATATGCAGTGAATGTGTTGTGTGGGAAGCGACGCAGAAATAAAGCTGGTTGGTCTTCAATCAATGGTGATTTCAAAGCATTTCTCCACCTGCGTGCGTGTGTGTTCGAGAAAAGTGTAGGATGTGAGGTCTATGCAAAGAGCAATGCTTGGACAGGTAGAGTGTAGTTAACAGACAACTGACAACTTCTATAAACGATGTCATAATTTAGTTCAGGAGCAAGCAACAAGCAATTATGATGCAGCATTTTGAGGAGAGTGGTAAGAGGAGTAGAGAGAGCAGAGAGATTGAGGAGGAGGTGGAGGGGGTGGAGAAGCGGGGTGTTTCTTTGGAGAGGAATGTGTTGCTGCAGCAGAGCCAACCAGCCATGGCCGTGTGTTGTACCAGCCAGTAGCACAGCCCTGCACGGCCCTGATAAAGCTCTGCACTGTCAGGCTGCTGGATGAGATAGTTAGGCACCATGCCGGGGGTGGCGGAGTGTGGGGACTGTGGGCAGGTGGGGAAGGACACATTACTGTAAGAGGGCGACTGCAGGCCAGCGCTGAATGGAGAGAGATTTCTGTGCTCAATTTGTTCTTAAATGTGAACACTTTCATGAACAAGTATTCAAAGATTTACTTTTATTTAAAAAAAGTCACTAAGGTCATACAAGTTTTGAACACTCTATTGATGTCGAGCTATTCCATAAAGTCAGGAAACAACCCAACGGACTATGTCTTTCTACAATATATGTGCATGTCAACTTAGGTACGGTGAAGGTCAGGGAAAGATCACAGTCATGGCAATTAAAGCATGGAGAAGGTATGGTTAGCTGTAACCAAGTCAAACACATGGTTAAGGTTAGAGACAGACTGTGGTTACAGTTTTGGAAAAACAGACTGACTGTGGACCCCAGCACGAGAATCAGAAAAGCAACACATTCATTCATCAGCCTGACCTCCACACCTTTCTGCACCTGCCTCGTTTTCTTCTTCTACTGTACACCGACACACACAGCATTCATGTATGTCTGCCAATCACAGTTCTTTCACTATACCAGGAAGCCCAAACTAAAGAGGATAAGAAGAGCAGGACTGTTAGGAGGGTAACTGCAACATCGCTGCTTTGAGTCCAGAGGGGGTCTGTTGTCCTGCATGGGTGTAACACTGAGACCCTGCTGAACCTAATCAATACAGCTAAATTTGAGACCTGAACCCAATCAGTGAGCTGAAGCTATATTTTGACTTTTTGATGCATTGCTGACAGTTAGCTAGCCAGACTAATGCAATGCGTTGGATACACACAACATATGAAAATAACAACACTTGAACAACTTGACAACCCAATACTTTGTCAGCACCTGTAGCTGTACCGGTAGCAGGACTGTCGCCTCTGTTGCATGTCACCTCCCTCTGTACCACTAGCAACTGAAAAAACACCACAGGCCACATGTGGATCAGTGGAAACAAATTCATTCGCTAAAACCCCCCACAAGTGCCGTCTTATAAGGGAGGCAGTGATGAAATACTAAGATACATCAGAAATACTGGTGCTTGATTAATAATAAAACCTCATCACATCCTCTTGGACATATCTGCATAAAAGAATGCACTGATTCCCATTTATTTCTGCTGAGACTTCAATATTTTAAAGACAACTGCAGAGAGGCCGGGGTCAGCCAGGCACAGGGCCTCAATGGAAAGAAGTGTTTAAGTATTCATCAACAGTGCAGAAGTGAAGGCTGACCTATTCTGCTGGCAGAATAAGCACACTTATCTCACTGCAGGGGCAGGTCAACTGAACACAACTTCAAAAGCGTATCAATAGTCATAATATTTCCTTGCACTTTATCTAAACAGGCCAAATGGTGGGGAAGCTTTCCCCCTGCTTTTCCTTTAACACTCCTCGCTTTCATGCACTGACATTCATTTCTTGCCACTCTCTTCCCCTGCAGTGTGGGCTCATGTATACTGGACCCAGTGTTTCCAGGCCGCTCATATACAGGGCTGCAGTGTGCTGTTAACATGCAGACTCCCCGGCGAGTGTATAATTTGTGAGTCATGTCCAATTCGGATCGAGTCGGTCTCCTGCTGACTTCCTGCTTCGGCTTGCTGATGAACGCTGGGAAAACAGATCTGGTACAGTGCAGTCACAAGACCCTCATGCTGTTGCCAACAACCAGTGTGAGATGCTGAAGGCTGAAGAATGACTCTGCTTTTTTGGATTAAAGCTGCAACGTTTTTCATTTTATTCCTCTTAATTTTTCAGTTTTCCCCCAGAGTTTTATTCAAGCCATGGTGGAAAAAGAACATCATTGGAAAGTCTCCATTCACATCTCGGGATAATAAGACATGCACAGTTTTGCAGAGTTATAAATGCAGTAATCCTTCAGAACCAATTCAAGGCTGTAAAGTTCTATGACAACTGAGAAAACTTCCCCAACTACTGATGAGGAGTAAAAGCTCTAGAACAAACAAGTCAGTAGATTTTGTGTTAAAGATGTCTTTGTTTTGCTGTATTCATGGTCAAGAATGAATTGTCAAGACCTCCCATAAATATGTTACCAATTACAGCCCAACCTATATATTGTATAAATGCAAAACTGCATTTCGTTGTCTCTGTGTTGCACTGTGACGATGACAATGGAGTTGAATTTAATCTAACCTAATTACAGGAGAAAAAACAAGTGACTGTGTTGGTGGGGGCATGTTGCTTCAGTTACCACGAGGGAACACGACCCAGAAAAGTTGGTTTGGGTGATAGATCCATCAGTTAGCTTATCAGACACTAAAACAATGCATGGTGGTTTATGATATAAAATGTATCATCATGGCAAAGGTCAAAGGTCAATCATCTGCTCACAGTAGAAAGTCATAAAGCAGGAATGTAGGCTTGCACATATTTTTTACCCTACAACCCTGTGCTGTTTTCCTGGAGCCCTGTGCATGAACGCCAATGGGCCAACACAATGGTCTTGCTGAAATGAATGATGAAGCTTCATTTTAGAACTTAGCACTATCACTTGTCTGAATATAGCCTGAAGGTGCTTTTAGACAGCAAGCAGTCACCTCTGGAGTTTCCAATAGAAACAAGGTGGCAGCCGTACCCTGAATTTAGGAAGCAGTGGTAGCCAAAAGAAGGCACATCTGCCACTCTCACAAACATGTGCTCAACAACTTGCCACCATAGCTTCCCATGTGACCACTGCAACAACATGTGCAGACACACACATAAAACAAAGAAACAAAAACAACAAAAAAAAAAAAAAAATGAGGAAAACAATGTAGAAGCTAATTGTACTTGATCACGTGAGTTCCATGAATTTGCCACCAGCAGAATGAACATATTACTGAAAACAGAAGCAACATCACCTCCAAGTTTGATTACCTGGTCTGGTATAACAGACAATGTTTATGATATTAGTTTAACTTGCTTTAGTAATTGTGCCATTTAGCTAGCAGTTCCCTCCACCAAACTACAGTAGAAGCCACTCTACATAACTACATGATGTGGTTAGAGCAGGTGGAGAGCAGCAGCTCGTAGCGTACGATCAGTACTGGGATCAGATGTAGCTGGAATCCCCAGAGGTACAGTTTCCCATTCAAAATACAGAACACAAACATTGCTGGGTGGCAGATGAAGTGATAAGTGCTCACTCTCTGAATGACGCTACTGGATCATGATATTGCTCAGTTGATTGGTCCATCTGCCCGACACTTTGATCCAAAACAAGATATCTCTTCATGGTTCTAAGAAGATGATGACTTATCTCTCTGGTGACCCCCTGGCATTCATTTTACTGCCTTCATTGGATCAAATTGGTCTTTTCGGTCAAAGACAAAGAATTTCAAATACTCCCAAATTGCTGTTGACCCCCCTTGACTTTTCCTTTAGCTCAGCTGTTCAGCGAAAATTTCACTTGGAAACAGTAACTGTGAAAATCTAATGGACAGATTGCCATGACGTTCACTGAGCACCTTAATGCTGCCCAGAGGACCCGATCCATGTTAAAGATTTCATGACCTTCAGTCTTGTGCCACCCTTCAGTCCAACACTGAACACAAGATCTTGATCTAACGGGCAAACCACCAAGATAACTGCAGAGCACATTAAGGGGATAAACCCTTTTGATTTCGATGACCTTATGACCTTTTCTGACACCACCCTCAGGATAAACTTTACAGCTCGGCCCCACTGGAAATAAGCATCAGTATATCGTTTGCAATAAACACTGGAATCACTCGGGACCACTTGAGGGTCTTCACACTTTGAACGTTGCTAATGAAAGCAGCATATACAGTATTCTCTATAGTGGCAAGATGATTCATATGTATAATCCTCTTCTACATGGTAAACAGGCCCACACGCATGTTCACACACAGACAGAGGCAGACACAAGCACATGCTTGCAAACACACACTTTCTACCTCATACAAAAGCTCTGTTCAGCAGCTACGTGTTCACTGGACAAGAGCTCTTCTGTCCACATGCTACACCCTTCAGATCAGCTTCTCAATCTGATTTTATGGGGAAATATGTACTGCTAAATACAGTGCAGAATTAGTGGGGTCTGGAGGGAAAATCCCATTCTTGCAGGCTGTGAGAGGTAGCCATACATGGCAGGAAGAGGCAGGGCCATTTTCTCTCATGGTAAAACTCAATGTCTCCTGGATAATAAGCATCTAGAAGCTCTGCATATTCATCAGTCCTCTCATCTTCATACCGGTGTGTGCGGCTATGCTTGTGGGTCTGTGTGTGTCTCAACTGCAAGGAAATGATCAAAGTGTGGAATGACCAATATTTAAATTTCCATTTTATCACACAAAAGTAAGAATTAGAAAATGAAAATTCTGAATCGGAATTTTGCTTTTTTCTGACTGCCATAAAAGGATTTAAAAGTCCAAGAGTAATTTCTCTAGTTGAAAAAAAATCTCTCTATGCACAGTATATTTTAAAATATAGAGATTAACATAGAGATTGGACTCAGAATTGGCAGACACTCAGCATGAAATAACTCATTTGGGAACAGGGGCTTAAAAAAAGAATTCCTGTTTGATGATGCCTACTAATTAACCTCACTGATGCAGATCCACTGCTGTTATGCTTGAATAGAAAAATGTCCACTGTTTCAACAAGTACATCGAATGTCTCTCCTTCTCTATGTTCCATTAATCATTTACCTCTTCAAAAAAGTCTGTTTCTAATCTAATGTTTTATTCCATTTCTAGTCTTGACAATTTGTTCTTATGTGTTCAGCTTATGTGGGTTTTAGGGGGGCAAGCACAGGAAGGAGTCCACCTTGCTCTCAATGAAAAGAATACATAACATATAACTGACTGAGTGGCGCCAATCCAAAAACTGCAGGTAGGCATTTGGGGAATAAAACGACAATCCTTGCAGTGCCACCATCAGGCCAAAGTTCCACTGTGCAATAATATAGTTAATTTGGCACATTTGAGTTTCATCAAAATCAAATTCTTTCCCTCCTCATGAACGTAATCTTATTTCCTCCCATATAAGAAATCATCTTTTTAGTGCTTTAACTACAGCTGCAGTTTGACAATCCAAACCGTTTGGCATGACATGCATTTCAAATTGGCTGCAAAAACAGAGAAACATCAGAACCAAGCCACACGTTGTCAGCAAAGACAGTGAGCACAGTTTGGAGTCTTTATACCTATAACCTGAACCGCTGAGCCACGACCTGATGAAGCTGATAGTGACTCTGGGAGATGTTGGTCTATTGGTTTGAATAAGGCCACATATGCTTCATGGCTGTGCAGAGACACTGTTTGAAAACAGTGGAGTGGTGGATATTTTTTACATTTGGCTCAGCACCATTTATCCGATTGTCACCAATTACGTTGTCCTCTCTCACAGACAGTTTGTGCTCTGTAGATCACTTCATCTTTGGGGAAGGAATAACAAAAACACGGCTTTCAGATCTCAGGTCGTCTGCAGCTCTTAACTCTGGTCACACTTAGTCATGTCAGGTATTAAAAATGTGGACATATCCCAAGTTTGGGATTCTGCTTTAGCAGAACTCCAATCGATTGGTGAGCAGAGCATTTTCACTTAAATGCATTAGTGTCAATGCATTATCAGCTGAGGAGGCTTATTAGTTTAGTAGTGCAGTAATAGTTAGGCATTCCAGCTAGATTGTCAAGAACACTAAAGTCATTTACTGGAGATCATCTGTCCCTGAAAAAGCAGCCAGAAAAATCCCAACACAAAGTGGGTCACATCTCGACAAGGCTTTCTGCAGTTATGCTGAAAACTGCTACTACTATTACTACTACTACTACTACTACTACTACTGTACATAGACAAGTCCTAATTTTTACCTATGTGCCATGTACCCGACTGAGTACCTTTTCATTCTCCCCCACAACTGAAGCTTGCAGGTTTATTTCTATAAGGTGATGGTGCTTCCTTCCTCTCTACCACTGTCATTATATATGATGCTAAAGACATGATGGAGGGAAGGAGGCAACATACATAAAGTATATGCATAGAAATTTTGACCATCCCTCTGTGTACCATCTGAGCTCTCCTCATTATCCTCATCCATTATGCTTCAAATCGCAGACTGACAAAGTTAAACTCATTAGCATACTTTATTTGACACTAATTCACTCAGCTGAGACGAGAAGCTCCAGATCTGCTACTGTAGAGGAACTGTTGGCTGCACCACATAAGAAAGAATTGGTTTTTCTTTTCTTTTTGGAGGAGCAAAAAAGGAAGGAGGTACATGTGCAATGCTCATTAGGGAGAGCCATATGGTGGAGGAAAGAGGAGGAGAGGCAAAAAACTGGGAGATGGATAGATGGAGTGAGAAAGGTACGGCGCTTCGTCTGCATCTCTGGAAAACATCCTCCATTGTTGAGATGTCTTTACAGCTGTTTGGAGGCTTCCACCTCACCGCTGTCACATCATTTGCTCCTCTACTAACACACTGTCAGTTTTTTAGTTTTCCTCAGGAGGGTAAATGTGTGCGAGCTGAGTATACATTTTCCACTTCAACAAAGAGCAGAAAGAAACTGAGGGTTTTTCTTCCTGTGTATCTGACTGACTTTATAAGTGAAGATTACACAAGCTGAAACATACAGAAATATATATATCACACTCTTAACGGTACCATGACAAAGTTGTTATGAAGGGGGAAGGATGGGGGGATCAGGGCTGAGAGAAAAGAAGGTGTCATTTTGACTTGAATGGGAGCTTCTGATAATGGGAGTCACTTCTCCTCCTACACGTCGGCCTGATGGCATCTGCTGCCTCCACTGATCAACAAATTATACATGAAATCAATTCCTGCACCTCTGAGAGGGCTCCTCCCTCCCTCCATCCTCCTCCTTCTGTCTCTCCATCTTTTCTTCCCTCTGTCCGGTTTATCATGTCCTAACATTACCACCACACGAGAACACTGATATTGTACTATCCTGAAAAACCACAAGATATATTCATACAACACCTGTGCATTGCGACTATGGCATGTCATGGCTAAGGAATGAGGTTACCACAAATAATGTTAAAAGGGTTGGAATGGTTAAATGCAGGTCTGTGACAGGATACCATCTCTGTTCTCCTGCGTGACAGTCTGACACATAACACGCCCACCCTCACCTTCACACCCTGGTTACAGTGCTTAATTACTGACCTACACTGACTCTGAATGATCGTGAGGTGTGATGTCAGTGAAATGATGCCCTGCTTAGGACTGTGGGAGTATGGTTGGTGTTGGCAAATGACAGAGATCCTGCATGATGATTCGGGAAAGGAGTGAAGAGAGGCTGATAAGAAGTAAAGATGAAAAGAGTGGAGCCTTGCAGCACATTTTAATCAGAACTCCATGGAGCCTTTGAGAAGTTAATATTGAAAGATGCACATACAACATAAATATCTCTTCATAAAAAAAATGACACTTAACTGATGCTTCTACTCCCCACATGTTCACAATTCGTAATGAGAGCCTGCAGTGCAAACATCATGTCTATAAAAGCTGGCTGGAAATGGTAAATGAAGTAAACAGGGGTGGAAAGTGACTGCAGACACATTCTAACAAATTCTGTAGCACTGCAGTTAACATCTACTGCCTTCACCATGGTTTTCTATGAGAATAAGATGAAATGAAAGCCCACACTACTGGCAGGCACTGAAGCTGTAAAGTTATAAGAGGCAGTGGGAGAGTAAAACTGGCTGATTTGACTGAAGGCTCTCCATTTCTCAAGGCTATGCCTCCGGTTATCCTTCCTTCCCCCACCTCCTATTTTCCCCCCTCCGGCTCACAGCAGGGATATACTTTAAATCACTTTGTCCTCTACCTAGAAAAACTTTCTGACAGGTCGTTTTGTGGACGCCACAAATCTATTTCTTCCTGTTACAGAGCCAAAAATATTCTTTTCTGTCCCGCTGACTTTGTAAGTTTTGGACACTGATGGCTTTAGTAGAAAGACACCAGGGTAGAAACACACCAGGGGACAAATAGTGCTTTTACTTTCAAGAGAAATGCCTGCACAGCTGTGAAGGTTCCCTGCATTTCATCCCCCAAAAATGTAGCATGGTCACTAGGATGATACCTTAGGCGAGTATGACTGTGTGTCTGTGTGTGTGTATGTGGTTGGATAAATAGTTGGCACCACCACATTGTGGACACTTCAGTCTAGCTTTGCCTGCAGCTGTTATCTTCAAAGTAACACAGCGATGCTTCAGGGCCGGAGTGTCCTGTTGCCGACCTGTGATGGCTGACTGCACAGACACACTGTAGAAAGGCTGCTGCTTTGTGTGAAGCCCGGCCACGAGACCAGCAGACGCACAGAGAACAGCACTCAACCACATGACATCAGCTGTCACAGCTCGCTACAAAAAAAGACATTTTGGTTTGATTTGGAAAAAGCAAAGCTGTTGATTGCTGTTTGTGAGTCATGCAGGCTAATAGGCAACAAGATGCAGCAGCAGTCTGACTTGAATTAAGGAGAGCAGAGAAACAGCATGCTCTTTCTTTGCCCTCCTCTCTGAAGTGATTTCTTGAGGCCCTGCAAATAATAATGTCATTTCTTCAAAAACAAACAATGAAGTAGCATTTTATGCCATAGCTGCTAAATGTCTGACTACAACACTGAAGACCAGTGTTTGTATTTTGTCTCTTTGGTACCAGGGGATGTTACTCACTCTAGAGTCCTACACCAACATCCATCCACCAATAACACACAACACAAGAGTGTTTGCTTTCACCAGTAGACATCAGAGCTCTAACATATTCATGTTTGGTTGTTGTTTGATTATAGTGTCCATATCCAACTTTAATGTTGACCACATTACATTTTCTCTTAACATAATGGGGAAATGTTGATTTCTGTATCGAGCGAAATGCAAAAAACGACACACCACACCAGTATCACACCAAAGCATGACAGAGGCCAGCCGGTCCAGCTCATCAGTGTCGTGTTTTTGATTCGTCTAGATGTAAAAAGAACACATTCTCATTCTGCAGTCAAGTTAGCAATTAGAAATAAGCAACGTCTGGTTAGACTTTCAAAATAAAGCTTGCTGAGAAACATTCAGGTGATGTTCAGGGATTGGTTGGGTTTAGGCAGTTCAACTCCTTGGTTAGGTTTAGGAGCAGATCGTGGTTTGGCTTACAATAACTACTTCCTGAAACAACACTGACTATTGGCTTCAGGTGGGAAATGAACCCCCGTCTCCTGTGTGAAAGTCCTGTGTATATTTATCCTTCACATTTATCATTATTGCCCCTGTTGGTACTGCACTGTCCCTCTCTCACACACACACACACACACACACACACACACACACACACACACACACACACACACACACACACACACACACACACTCCAAAACGTGACAGACACTCTATTTTCTGGTCAATCAATCAGACTTTACTTGCACAAAACTTTTCACACATAACAATGTAGCACAAAGTGCTTTACAGAATAAAAGCAAGCAATAAGCTTTGGCCTCAGACTGAGCTGTGACAGTGAGAAAATATAGACGGAATTTCTGAGGGACAGGTTGGCCCTGCGTTTTTTTTAGGCATCAAATGACAAAGACATTTTACTCTTCCAAATCGCCAACATTGTGTTTGAGACGAGCTGCACAAATTTGAAGAAAAACGTTTTCTGCTTTCGCTGTAATGAAAGCTAATTGCTACACTCAGGTCACAAACCTGACAATTTGCCTTTGGGAACATTTAGTTCCAGCTTCATTTTCATTCCTCCAGCCTCAGGCAGCAGTACACTGCAGAGGATATTGCATCAGGTCTGAGAATCTAAAAGCCAAACTGTTGAACACCCCTGCAAATGACTGATTTTGTGCTGTTGTTAACACTCGACTGGACAGAACTAGTTTGAAAGAAGTGACCAATCTTCTGACCTACTGACGTGACACTCTACTGTGACTGCTGGGAAGATGCTCGGCTTACACACCTATACCCATCATGGCCCCTTGAAATACCAATAATTTCCACACAAAGCAATAAAAAACAATCATTGCAGTCATGGAGTTTAGCTTTACCCTTTTTCACTTTACACAAACTGAAATCAGCATAACTTTTCTCTCCTGGCCACCAGGGAAGAAAACTCCATAGTACGCTAATATCATAAACATTTGAAATATTATGACCTTGTAAAATAGATAGTGGAAAGTGAAAGTTGTGTTTCTGTCATACTTTGGTCTCAACCAAATCTCGACAAAAATATCAGATTCTTTAGCTGCTAAATGCTCATGTTCACCTGTGTGTCTGTCTGCTGTTTTTCAGCGTTTCTGCAGTGAAAACACGTTGATGAGAATTCTGAGAGTCAACCAAAAATGTGAAGTTGCTTTGAAATGAGGTGAAAGAAGCTAAAATGCTCCGTAAAGCTGAGGTGAACTGCAGAGAAAATTCTGAGTGCGTTTATGAATTCGTCGTCATTCGTTTCATTGTTCATATAAAAATATGGATTTTGCAACTTTAACATCTAAATCCATTATTGTAGTCCAGAAAGAATGACACCAGGGCACACTGCATTAATAATGTCCTAATATCATATCTGAGTATGGATCAGTAACAATGCTTAAAGCCTCTAAAGATTTGCTCTAAAATACAACCAGATTCTTGTTTGGACTGAGGCACTGAGCTGTTGATTTTACCCCTTTCATGTTGCTTTTTGCTCCCTGATTGAATCAATGTTTTATGCTTTGTTATGTATTCTGACTGTGAGCACACTGCGTCCAATTCTTCATACACTCTAGCCTAGAGTAGCAGTGAAGTGTGTTGAAGCTCAGAGACAGGGCAGCTGTCTCCCACTTGTTGTTGGGACTCTGAGTTGAACTGTGTGGTCACTGAGTGGATTGATGGGGGGAGCCATTGCCTACCCTCGGCACCAAGTTGCATCAGCTAATCTTGTGAATAATGCAGAATCATGAATAAACATAAATCAATGCAGTGCAGTACTGTAAAGGAGACCTGCCTTTTTTCCCTTTCCCCCTTTCTTCTCGTCTCCACCCCTGCTCTATTTTTTCAACCCTCTCCTTCTATCTCTTTCTGGCTTTCTCTTTTCTCACCACAAAACACTTTTTTTTTTTATTCCCACTCTGCCAAAATCAAACACTCCCACTATTTCCCCCATCCTCTGTCACTCTCTCTCTGTCCTTTTCTTTTCCTCTCTGGCCACAGCAGTGACAGACATTGTAGTGCTGTAGTGTTGCTGTGTCTCAGTGCGGGCGAGTCAGGCCCGGCCTTCACTCTCAGCTCAATAGCTGCCCGGGTTTCCTCAAAGGCAGCCATCCAGCCAGCACAAAGCCTGCCCACTGGGAATAGACCCACAAAAGAGAAAGGGGCTGCTCGCCTTCTTTGCTCTGCTCCGTCTGAAGCGGCCTGCCTCCACCACCTCCTATAAATAATACAACGCTGCCTCAACAAAAAGAAACCCTGCCCCGCTCCCGCAAGCCTCTGCTTCCATCTCTCCTTTATTCCCTCCCTCCCTCTGTCCTTCCCCTGTTTCCCTTCTCCTCACCTCTTTTACCTCTGATTTTACTAAACCAGAAAGCCAGTACTTTCAAGAACAGGCAGAATCAGTTAAATATCACATGAAATAAATTATGGAATTTCTTCGTGCTCATTCTAATTTGCCATTTTATAAGACGCATGCATTATGATATAGGTAGTGTTAGTGTTAAACGTGTATTTGAACATGTCAAACGTAGCTGGGGTCAGTGGCTTGACCACTTTTTGAAAACACTGCATAATGTAAATCACCATCAACGTGTATGGTTACTGCTATTTTCTTTAACAGCAAAACTACCATAACCACTGGTTAAACCAAATAACACAAACTTCAATGAAGAGGATGATTTCAAAACAGACTGCACTTCAAGTAGGTGGTCACGGTCTGCTGTATGAGGGATTTGCACTCAAATGTGTTACAGAAAATAACAACAGACAGATGGACGGAGGGACAGACAGGAGATCTCTGCTTCTTCGATCTTTCCCTTGTGAGTCCCTCAAATTCATGGACATGGAATACTGAATTGATAGAATATGGCTTTTGCTAGTTACCTAACGAGATGTGGGGGTGCAGCATGAGGACAACAGCCTCTGGTCCACGTCCTACACTTTGGGGGTTGGTCTTACAAAAAGCATCTCAGAAAGCCAAAGGCAACTTTTCAGCTGTTGCATAATGATGTGATATCATACATCAGGCTGCTATGCAATGATTTATGTATTTCCAAAGCTAGTTATTTCATTCTTTTCCCTTACTTACTCACATATTAACCAAATACATCAATATTAGTGTTTCTTCTTTCTAACTGACTAACGGAACTATAAATACTTGGTGGGAAACCCAGATCAAATATGTGCATGAGTCACTGTATGTTTGTGGGAACACATGAATGGCTGTGTGCATGTGTTGGTGTAATTTATCAGTGTATTAATGTGAATGTGTGCACAGGGATTAGGCTGCTATCAGTGAAGCTCTCCCAGCCTGTCAGGCTTTAGGACGAGCCTGGACAAAGAGGCTGATTTCAATGTAAATGCAGCAGCTGAGAGGACACAGCTCTCTCAGTGGGGTGACTTCCACCCTTCACATGTGCACTCACACACACACACTCTCTCTCTCTCTCTCTCTCTCTCTCACACACACACACACACACACACACACACACACACACACACACACACACACACACANCACACACACACACACACACACACACACACACACACACACACACACACAGAAACTCCATGAGCCTTCAGATCAGGGTATGCACACTTCAACATATTCACTGGAATAATAAATACGTGTTATTTAGCCTCCATCTACTCCATGTTTAAGCTTGATTTTATGGAGGAAATGAAACAAGATACGATGCTCAAGATCATCTTGGAACTTAAGACATTATCAGTTGAAGAGCTGGTGTGTCTGGTGGGTCTTTGCACCTGTCAGTAATTATATATATTATGTGGTGCTGTGTTGTGGCCCTGTGCTGGCCCTCACAATCCTGAGTCCATCATTAGTTCAACCACTACCCCATGCCTGGCCTCTGCACCTCTTATTACATGCAAATAGTGCCGCTTTATCTGAGTAGTGAATGAGACCCCCGTCTCTAAAGAATGGGACACCCTCCTCGGCCACTCAAAGCCATTCCTCCATCTATTACTGCATTCTCTGCTTCAATGCAGACAGCACAGATCTCATGGCGTCAGTGTGAAAAGAACGACTGTGGTGGCTGGCGGGATGCAGATAAGTGTTTGGCATGGAGCTGTCAATATGACTGCTTGATGAGCTGAGGAGTTAACGATCACATATGGACAATCTCAGCCTGTTGTGCAATATATAATCCTATTCTAACACTTTTATAGTTATGTTCTGTTTTCTTGTGTTATATCACAACTTCATACTTCACTTTTTAAAACTAATTTGACTTTTAAGATTAAGTTTCAGTACCTTGAAAAGGAAAAAGGTTTCAAAATAACAAACTTTAAATGTTTTATCAGCTCATTAGGTAGAATACATGTTATAAACGAAAAGAAAAAGAAAAGAAATGGAAAACTAGCAACAGACTAATTTAATCTTATCCTTATGCCATATAAAATATTTTGTCTATAGGTCAAAACTTGGAGATCCCATGTCAAAATATTATAGTATAAAATTTTCTGCTTATCTCATCATTTCTTTATTTTGATTTTCTGTGAGTTTTGCCTAAAAAAGATTTCTAACATTTTAATTTATTTTGCTTTTTTAATGAGTTGTGGTGTATAAAAAGGTTTTGTGCAAATGGAGAACTCCTGGAAATCAACTTGCCTTCTGCTCCTTTTTGAAAAACGAGACCTAAGTTTTTTTTTTAATAAGTTTAACTACTTCAACGTCATTAGCACTGAATTTTAATGGCTTTTTTTCCCCACTTTCTTCACACATTTTATAAGAGTCTCTGAATGGTTGCAGCAGCCAAATGTAGGCTAATCCACCGAACCTGGAATCTTGTTAGCATGTTGGTATGCTTTCACCCCTCAAGTAGGAAACAGATACACGTTCTTCCTCTTCTTTTTCAAGGTCAAAACGTAGATCACTATGACACCAGAAACATTTAGCATACACTTCTCCAAAGGGAAGCTGTTCAATAAAAAAACAAAATGAAACAGGACTAAACCAAAAAGTTGATACAGTAGCTCCACACTTCAGACTGAATGCTACTCATTCCTGACAAGACCTTGAGTTTTAAAAGAAAAGGCAAAAATACATTTCTGGGACCTGCAGTAATCATGCTCCACTGAAACAGTTTGGATCATTAAAGTTTCACCTCATGTATGCTTCTCTCTGCTTTCATATCGAGCGTGTGAGTGTGTGGAACTGCATGCTGCTCCGGCTGCATACTGTTTGTGTCTGCTTCTTGCATGGTAATGAGCTCGTACCTGTCAGGCAGTCGTGTGCAGGATGCTGCCTCAGGTCAGTGTTTGCTGCCAGAGGATGCCTTTCCATGACTGTTCCTTCGTGCACACACCTGTATGCTGTCCCCGCTCTCTGTCTGCAGCTTGACATTTGGTACAGTGAAGATAGAAGACACTGCAGGGGGAGAAGACGCAAGCGGATTAGAGGTATGTAGGCTGACAGGAAGGAGAACGTTTCCAAGTGAGTTGTTAAAGATAGAGACGGTTATTAAAAAGTGAATATTTGAATATTTATTTGCAGTGAGAGTCCTTTTAGGTTTCTGTGTTCTTGCCATGAGGAGAAGTGTCTGTAAAACGTATTTTAAATTGCTACATGTGACATTTTTGTTGCCATGTGACATCACATCTGTTCGACCAATCACAGTTGACAGCACTGCTGCTTACACCTAAGCACTTGCACTTAGTATCATCTCATGCAACGTCCTCACTTAGTTCCAGGGACCCCAAAGCGAGGGGAGAACAGTACAAACAAAAGACTGCACCTTACGTTTATCATTATTACTGTCATGTTAAGTTCCTGCAGTGGAAAAAAGGCTTTGACTGCTTTCCGCAGGAATTCTGCTCGACACTTTTAACCAGAAACCTATTGTTATAATCCTGGAAATATAAAAAGCTTCCTCCCTGCTGGTATCAAATGGCATCTGGAGAAATGTACATTTTGTCACCCAGAAAGGAAATATAATCTATACCATCATTGATCACTCTATAACTCATTGATGATAACATTGATGAATTTCTTGATTGATTACATGATAGCAATTTCTGTTCAAATAGTTGCAACCAGGCGGCACAGCAGGTAGTGCGCGTGCCTCACGCAAGAAGGTCACCGGTTCGATCCCCGGGTCAGGCGGGGCCTTTCTGTGTGAAGTTTGCATGTTCTTCCCGTGCATGCGTGGGTTCTCTCCGGGCACTCCGGCTTCCTCCCACAGACCAAAAACATGCTCATGAGGTTAACTGGTGACTCTAAATTGTCCCTAGGTGTGAATGTGAGAGTGAATGGTTGTATGTATGCAATCGGCTGGATAATCGGGGATATAGAAGATGAATGAATGAATGAATATTTGCAACCAGTGACTAATTTAAATAGAGTTACAATGTGGAAGGAGTTATTTCAGGTGTCTCTGGTTCTGGAAGTGAAAGTCCTGCTCATTCTGTTGTCTCCTTGTTTTAAGTGACAAACAGCTGGAGCACTTCCAAATAAGCAGACAAGCATAAAGTTTACTACGACAATACAGTGTTGAATTTGCTACAGCTCTGACTTGCAGAGCTGCCGGGCTTTTTCTCTATAGGCAGGGTTTTCAGACTCTGATGCCATGAGCCCACCATCCAAGTTCTGAAGTAATTTTTTCGCCCAGAATTTCTAAGTGGATTTCTGAACATTTATTCACAATGAACATCAAAGATGATTATACACTGACTGAATCTAAAAACATGTCTATCATGTCTGTGTGTTCAGATTTGACTGAGCGATGACTCCATTCGCCTCCATGAGCTGTCTGTCACAGCCCCTGCTGCTGCACATGCTGACCGTGTTGTTGAGCAGGTCAAACTACAATAATGCTCTTTTACCAGCATGCACCTGTCCCTGTCACCTCACAGGAATTAATAATTCCATGTAAGGACCTCCAGAACCACTGGCTCCTCCTGCTTCACAGCTCTGTTGGCTCATTGTTGTTTTGCCTATATTTCTGGGAAACTATGAGGATAATGGGAATAGTTCATTCTTATTAGGGCAAATGGATTCACACACTTCCTCCATTCTCAGCACATCCTCCTCTCCAATCCTGGAACCTATCAGCTATCTTCTGATGATGATTTCGCCTCCGGGGGCCACGGCAAGCATTTCAGAGCTTCAGATATAACCCGTGGATATTTGGATAACGGATATCTAGGCCAACACTTCCTCTTCCGTGTGCCCGTGATTATTTCAAGTAGGTCTATATGAGGACCCACAGCAGCTCCAGGTCATGGCTATTACATGATAAATCCTGAAAATGGTTATGTTCAGGCACCAGAACTCCTTGGTTAGGGTTTGGAAAAGATCTCAAGGGGTGTGACATGCAGTCTGTGAGACTGCAGATAGACCCATCTCCATTGTTTATAGTCTGATTAACAAATTTGGACGCTTTAGGATTACACTTTGGCTAATCTCCATTAACTGATATTGGGCTATAAATGCAGATATATTTAAAAAATACTAATAAAAAGCTAAATCATTGTTCATTGTTCAATCATTTAGACCTCTAAAATGTGCATGGTCCGTGTCTGATACCCTTTCCTACAGATTCTGCGTTCATATCCAGATGTCTGTTCTCTAAGTAAAGGCAGTGGGTTTTGCCATGAGAGCAGGCGAACTGGAGGACAACTGCTCTGTCTAAACATTTCTTTTGTTCCACTTCAGATTCGTGTAAATCTACATCGAGTCCAGAGAGACAGGGGTTTTCCCAAGGCCTTTGCTCTCACTTCTTACACTGCCAGACACCCACACACACTCAATGAAATCAAATTAAAAATGTCACAATCCAATCCACACAGTAACAGCAACCTCAAGAGCCCTATTGTCTCAATAATTCTGTCATTGTCCCCAGTAATCTGTCTGCATATTGTCTGGATAAATCCATAATACACATGACAATAGAGTGCACAGTTGGCCATAGAAAACACACTGTTCATCCTCACAGGAATTACATCGGCCATTTACTTGAAAGCGTCATCAACTTCTCAGTCATCTATGGCATTTTTTTCTTGGCTATTTTAGCCTTTATTTGGTTTGTTTTGGAGTGCTGGTCGTACTTCATGTTTTAGCCACAGACTGGGTTGCTCCCACACTCTTTCCTGGTTGGAGAACATGATTACCATGCCGCAGTTGTCGCCAAATACTCACAACTGGAGTAATTAGCCAGTTCTTTATCTCCCATTCATTTCTCATTTGCATAATTTTGACACATCCTTCCCCCACAAAAGTGCAAGCGGCAAATCCACACTTGTCTTCCACACACACACAGACGGTACTTAGTGTTTATCCACTCCTGTCCTCATTTTATGAAACTGTTTTAATTCATTCCCATTCTTCCCTCGGTGGCTCTGCTGCTTTGCCTGTGTGTCACATGTACGTGCAGAAAAGAGAGAATTGGAGAGAGAGAGAGAGAGAGAGAGAGAGAGAGAGAGAGAGAGAGAGAGAGAGAGAGAGAGAGAGAAACAGAGAGAGATAAAGGGAAAATCGGAAGAAAGACAGAGCGAGCATGACAAAAATCAAAATGAGCCATCTCTCTTCTCTCCCTGTCTTAGTGACCGCCACTTTCTGATTCTTTTCAGACGTGACAACCTGCTGGGCACTGATAACAGGATTAATAATGCTGAAAAATCCTAATCGGGGGAATTAAAAATGGAATTCTCCCATTAATATTACCACCATGTCAGTGGCAGCACACTCAGGTCTGCTGAGGAGGCTTTTCACTAATGAATAACAGCTTAAGGGATTGGTGATGTATGTATATGTAGCTTGTCAAATAATATGGATATGCAGTCATCTCTGACATACTTTCATGCAATAACCCAATTCTGTAGGATTAATTGAAATATATAACTGTGAAGCTTTGCTGACTCTTACACCCAAAATACACATGGGAAATCAACAGCATTAATAAAAATCTGCTTCTAAATTGAAGATGTGTTGAAAGTTAAGATGCTGTGTGTTTCTGAGGTGCAGTGTTTTCAAAGCTGGGGCTCTTATTTAAAGAGTGCCTCAGTGTGCTGTTGCTCTGGGCGAACAAGCCAGGAAGATGGAAAATCAAACTGAGCGTGTTGCTGCGGCCAGCAGAGGTCCGGCTGGGCTTACTGTCCCAACGGCATCCACATAATAAGACAGGCTTTCTCTGCATGAACAAAAACAACCCCAGGTCACTGCTCGCCGCCTTCTTTGCAGAGAGACAGAGTTGAGGAGGATACTGTATGATCCAGTGGAGCTGAGGGAGCTCAAGAAAAGAGATGAAGAAAAACACAAAGGAGAGAGAGGGAGTGAAAGACAGGGAGAGAGAAGCAGAGAGAGGACAACTTTCTGACAAGGTAACACTAATTTTAAGAAAACAAAAATAGATCTGCACATTTAGAGATATTTTTAGTCTTATTGGATGTAATCAATGTCACGATTACTACTGAGTTCTTGAAACAACTGCTGTTTTTTCTGTTGACTTGCAATTTTTAAACCTTGTTTAATTGCACAACTAAAAAAAGGTCCAGACTATATCAACATTAATATTATATCAACATATGTTATACTGCACTGTTCTACTGTATGCTAACACACACCATGGTACAGTGTTCTATTCTATACCTCTATATATACATTCTGTGACTACAACTTGAGTCCTTCTTTATCTGACATTTGTTTACAAGTTGGCACCACTGAAAGTATGCTGCATTAGTATTACAAGGAATATGTGACAATTCTCATAAGGAACATCTTGTTTTCTATGATTTCTAAGTAGACTTCATTCACAAGAGATGGGATCAGAGACAATGATATTAGAAAGACCATGTAGATAGATAGACCAAATCATCTTTTGTTTTTAGAACCCCCCACATGCACCTGTCTCTTTCCCCTCTCACAATATCTTTGTCTCATGTGTCTCACTCTGTGTCGCCCCCATGGAGAGGTGTGCCTCCCTGTTGAAGTCCTCTGCTGTACCAGAAACACAGAATACCTACAATGTAGATACGATGGACTTTGAGCACCACTCTAAGTGAAGCCCTGCCAAAAGCTGGTTGCCATATTGCAATTTTATGACCCGAGAGCCATTAGGCAGCAGCTCTAATGTGAGCTGCCATCACAGACAGGTGGTGTTAGAGCTTCAGTAACTGGTGTGTTGTGGTACGTACTGTCCTGCAGCTCACAGAGCCGTGGAGGAAGGTTGCTGAAGTATTCGTGGTTCAGCGCTGCCTGGGCTGACAGCCGGTTCTTTGGGAAGCACTGGAGGAACCTGGAGGCCAACTCCTCAGCATGGTCCACATAGCCCAACCTGACACACATAAACACACATTGTCAGAGAGCGAAACAACAGAAATATACACACACTGAATGCAGAATACAGCCAAACAACCTACTTAGACCCAAGGAACCACCCGCGTCTTTTACAACCAAATAAAATATGAGCTACCTTTCATAACATTCATTCATCCCTCTGAGAAAGCAACTCCTTCTCAACACTTTCTCCAATTCACAGGGCTGCTGACAACAAAAAAACAAGCCTTTTAATTATGCTGAGAGTTTGCTGACTCAAGAGGAAAACACTTCCAGACACACACATGCGAAAGAGCACGCACACATGCTCACACCTTTCTTTTTTGAGCTTGCCTCGCACATGGTGACTGGGTCACTGTGAGAAACGGAAAGCGTTCATTAAAGCACAGTGTGTGCATCTGTGTGTGTGTGTGTGTGCGAGTGTGTGTTTGTACTGGGAGCTACTGAACTCCTGAACCAGTCCTACCTAGCAGCGCCGAGGGGGAGAAGAGATTGAAAATAAACGAACAGCAACAAATTCAGTCAGTAATTAGGCATCCACTGCATTAAATAAACATGATGTTATTCAGCACAGCTCGCTGGCCTGCCGCTCGCAGTACTCAGAGTGTCTCTCATGTTCTGCAGGCTTCTCATGGTTGGCTCCCTAGTCAAGCACTCTGACAGCCACTCCCATGGCTCTCAATGGGGATCTCAACTCGACTTATCAGCACAGAGACAGAGGGGGATAAATCTCTGTTCAACTCATCAACGCCACTCAGCAAAGAGGCAGAGATAAAGTTAATGAAGTCCATCAGGGCCTCTTCTTGCCTCTTTCTCATACAGCTGGAGCACTCTATAACTCCGCTGCAAAGTTTAAAGACAAACTAGTCTTTGTGTGAAACTGCACTGATGGAAAAAGGCCTCCTCGATTACTGGTTTTATGATATGGGTTTTTAAGGTCGATGCTGAGCTTTAGTTTGAAGCAGCTGATAGACAGCATTTTGTGCAGCTATTCAATATTTTTAAGCCACACCGGGATGGCTTCTACCACTGGTGGCACAAAATGACGGTGACAGGTTGTTATTGAGTTTCAATACCTAGACATCCTGCACTCTTTGCATTGCACCTAACCTTAAATTCAGCATGCAAGAGGAAGATTTCCTGCTACAGAGAGCACAGTCAGGGCTAACCTCTGTTCCAGGAGCTTCTATAACTGCAATCACTCATTCAGCTTGTATTTCGTATCCATCTGTTACTACAGACATGGCTGAGCTCACTGTGACCCCTCTACTCATGGATTCATGGCCCCTTATGCAGTGAGCAGGAGTACCTTTACTGTCTCTACCATTACTGGGGTGAAATAAATCTTCTAATGATATGTTCTCAGTAACAGTGGGTGTGTCTGTAAGGGAATTTAGTTCGACGCAGGCTTTACTCTGAAGTTTCTCTCCAGGCGTACAGACAAACAGCTACCTGTTTGTGTGGGTGTGAAATCACCTGGATATGAGCATGTTGGCCATGCAAAAGTGTTGATGTGCAGTTGGTGTACATTCCTTCCCGCTATTGCTGTCAGCTAGGCCGAGTGAATAATCACACATCTGCAGTAAGATCGATAGCATCTCCCAAAACTATCAAAGCGCTGCAGGTGATGACACATTCAGGGCACGGGAAAACATTCCTTTTTCATTGGTGCGTGGCGCAGGCTTTTTCATGGTAACCAATCAGGAAAGTAAACCAAGGGCCTGGTAGAGGCGAGGCCCGCACTGTCCCCCAATCACAGCAGAAAGTGGCAGAGCAGTCTCTTTGTTTGAGCGAAGCAGCAACCAGGAGCTGCTTTGGAAGAAAGCCTTTGTGTTTTTAGTCTGAAGACATCCTGCAAGGAGCTTTCATCACGTCTGACTCACTGACGATGAGGGTGTTGTGAGGGCAACCTGGAACTGTACATGGCAAACAGGCCTTAGCATGCAACTATCACACCTGTCAAGTTCTGTATAGTGGTTAACAGCTCTGGATTACGAAAAGCTGATCCCAACATTTCTATTTCATGGCTGCTGAGAGTCAATTATTTATGTCAAAACAAAGAACAAATGTATTCTTATTACATTTGAATGGCGGGGCTTGGAACTGGGAGGTCACAGATCCAATCCCAGGGGATCAGACTGTGACTGTGCGTGAGCAGCTTCCAGGTGTGAATGTGTGTGACTGTGATGAGGGGGTTCCTGCAGAGAGCCTGGTTCTCAGTGAAATTTCAAGGTTTAAGTCAACAAGTGCTCCAGATTAAATGACAAATATGTCGTTTCTCCACGCTCTCAGGAACATCACGTAGTTGTATTTCTGATCCAATGCCTCTGTCAACAGTATGACATCTTTGTTTGTGCCTTTCAAAACTTTTACAGCTCAGTGTTTTATGATGTGACCCCGCTCTGGTTAAGGTTTGGTTTCAACACATAAACCACTTGGTGAGGTTAAGGGGAAGATTGTGGTTTGGGTTAGAATGATTACATGGCTCAGGTTTGTGGACCTTTGTCATTGTGGTGACAATAATAATCATGTGGTTAGCATTAACCTCCGCCCTACCCCACCTCCTCCACAGACTTTGTTGCTCTATAATAATGTCACCTGACTTCCCCCTTTGTTCTCATAAACAATTATTATGGCCACTAGAGGTCTTTGTCACTTGAGCATTAACATGTTGTTTTGGGGCACTTGTGGAAAAGACTGTGAGGACAATCTGACATGACATGTCAGAACAATGTGATGAGCCATTATTTTCATTATCAATTGATCATCTTTTAAATCAGTTATTTAGTCTTTAGAAAACTGGAAAAATGCTCCTCATAAGTACTGAGAGCCCCGGATGACCTCATCAAATTGTTTTGTCCGCAACCAACCCCGCAAAAATGAAAGATATTTAATGTGCACGGATATGAAACAGAGAGAAGCAGCAAAGCACATTTGGGAACCAGAGAAAGTTGTTGCTGATCTTCTCTTGATCTTGATTAATTAACTAATTATTGTAGTACTTAAACACTGTAGTAACTATTACTATATATTACTCTCATTAGTAGCAATAAGAGTAATAAAAATGTATTTGTGCCTATATTATGTCAAATCTGATCAAAAAGCATGATAATTCATCTAAGTTAAATGCTATAGTGATCAGCAATCGTGCAGTGTGTGTGTAATCAAACTGCCTCATTTCCACAATATTAGAGGTGAACGACACAGATTCACAGAGCCAAGAGAGGACAAACTTCTGACCAAACCTGCTTAACCTGCTGAATCTAGTGTGATCACAGTGTTCATAGGAAAAAAAAAAAAAAAAAGTAAAAATCCCATTGATCCAGGGTTCACTTACCACCAAATTCACTGAAATCAGTGGGTACATTTTGGAAAAATATTCAGTCTCTCTTCACTCTCACTTCACTCTTAAGATCATTATGTTTGATTCATAAACAATGCTGAACATAAATATACTTGCTTAAGCAGGTTCTGAGAATCTCATTTGTAACTTACACATCTGTGATCTATAATTTCAAATCATCTTAAATTGGCGTAAGGCATCTGCCTAATGTTTTCCTCTTACATAAAGACCAGAGAAGAAAAGCAAACTTGATGGAAGACGAGATGGTATTGACGGTAGAGGAGACTGAAGCCAGGTAACGTGTACAATTCATGGACTAAACAGTGGCTTGACAAACAAAGCCAAACAGTTTGGGAGAGTGTCACTGCTTCAGTGACTGAGGGCTGAAACACAGAACTGTGACTGATATTACACAGAAATGATCTGACCTTAAACTACAAGGGATGAAAAGAAAAACCATACATAACCGCAGCATTGAGGCAACAGGACGACGGCCTGGCACGCCTCAACCAAGCAATCACTGGAAAAAGTGCATATTGTTCATACAGCTCACGCAAAGTTCACCACATGCTTGGAAGCATATGTTTCCCTGTTTAAGTCATAGTTTTAGAAATAAGGCTACACCACTGGACACATAAGATTATGGCCTGATAGAGAAGTAAACTTGAATGATTTCACCATATATGCTTCTGTAACATCAAAAACTGTGCTCTGAACGATTTACTCCACATCCATCATTCACTTTTTAACAGCCTGACAAAGAAAAACAGCACAGAGAAAAATGACTGACCGAGAACAGAAACAAGAGAGGAGAAGAGGGTGAGCCAACTCCCAGGGCAGAGACAAAGTGAGTGTACAGGTTCATATCAAATTCATCGTTCCCTGGCCTGGGATAAAAGACAGCGGAGAGGAAGTGATGGTCATTAACATTCCACCTCACTTTCTTTCTTCACATTTTTATTTCCTCCTGGACTGGAGCGAGGCCACGAGACTGAGAGGGGACAGACAGGGAGTGGAGGGGAAAATCCACCTCAACTCACATTACCCTGCTCACCATTTGGCATCAAAGGTTTTCAATAGACTTCTTTAAATGTTGGCAAAGTTTTCATATGAGTGCCACTCAAACCTCTCAGCCACGGGTAAACTGGTTGCACTGAAACTTCTATAACCAAGAAACAATCAGCAATGTGAACACAAAGGTCTCTGCAGAAACACAAGGTGGAACACAACTTCTAAACTGAATGGCCAACTATATTTAACATAGTCACCAAGAGTTTCTTCAATGGTAGATCAGGCTAATTTACTCAGGATAAGTACAGCAGTCTTTCATTCAAATATCATCAATAAATCAATCACCAAACCAACAGGATTGCTGTTGAAGTGCTCTGCCCAAAATGTTATCAAAACCTTCCACTAGTCTCGAGGTGGGACTGAAAAATACAACCCCAAATGACTGAGCTGCTGATTCATACAGAGATGGAATTTCTGGCATGTTAAGGTCAGTAATTTGCGGTGTGATTCTTACACTACAGATTACAGACACAGCATACTCCTCTCAGATTCTACTTGGATTAAGGACACAGATGACCTATGTAATCATTATAAATCGCAGGAGGAATCCAGGTATTAGGAGTCCTGAGTGACGAGGGCTTTAGTTAGCAGGGACGGATCTTCGCTGAGGCAGCTATACTTTGTGATTCCAGCTGATTAAACAGCTGGAGTTTTACATAAATCACTCGCCTGGTGCTGCTTTTAAATTCCCTCTGGAAAAGAGACAAACTCCCTTTTGCCCTCTGTGGTCTCTCCTCCAGAAGTATGCCTGCGGCAAACAGTGGCACACATTTGGGGGGGAAACCCGACGATGCCACCGTGCCCTTTCCCCACCATATGCGTCTCATGTCCCACAGCAGAATCACACATGTGTGTGCTGCAGGAAGGGTGCAGGCTAGAGGAAGCATGTGGCTTGCAAACAGTGTGGAAAGAGTGTGTGAGCTGCACTGACAGCGTGTTCATGACCCATGGGAGTTTGGCTTTAAAGACAGACACAAGAATAATAATGTTCCCGTCAGCTACAACAACGTATGACATAACACAATACATATATAGACACACACACACACACACAAACACACACACACACAACGCAAAACCTGTATTTGAACAGTTCACTTACTTATTCCACGCTTGTCTGAGCTTCTTAGCGCTGTACACTGTAAAGCGATCTGTGATGGGGAGACAACAAACCAACAGTTGAGTCATTGAAGTCACACTTGTCGTCTGGTTAATGTGCATTTCTCTTATCACATGAAAGTCACACACATGCTGCTCTGTTCCAAAACACCTTCAGACTGAACTCCTGAATAAGACATATCACATGATAAAAATCTGGCAATTAAATGTTGCATTGGTTGATTGCAAACATTCATATCTTATACCCTAAATTCTCAAGGAGTGACATACAGTACAAGCCTACATAAGACACCGAATTTGATCATACTTTTGTAAGAAGCTTCTTTGTCGTCTGATCTGCTTTAATTAGCAGTTGAGGCTGTTTGCTGTACATGCAGACTCTCCATATTTACCGGTTTTCTTGATGAATTCAAAGTCGTATCAATCTGCTATTCTGCTGTTCTGAGTTTGTTTATTTAAAAGAAATACTGTTTTCATTCACTGAGTGTTGCTTCATTTGGCCTTTTTCCCCCCCCCAATTGCTGCTAATTCATCATCAATAAAACTCATCATTTCCCTTGTATTGAAAGCTTACAGTGGCTCAAAGTGTGAAGATCTGCAGTTTTCTTATTGCGTCTTTGTGTTTCCCTCTCCCCTCTGTCTCCCCTCTGTCTCCTGTCTGTGTGGACATGTCACTGCAGTGCATGGCTGACAGGTTTGGTCTGGCCTCTTCCTCTCATGAGCACACCTGCTCACAATCAGACAACCAAGACTCACCTGCAGTCACCCACAGTCTTTAAGCATCTTTCCACCCAGAATTTGACGATTTCCCTGAGTGTTTTTGCCCTGTTTTTTCCTGTCTGCCTCCCTGACCCTTGCTTGTTTTGTGTTCAGGTGCCTAATCCTCAGCTGCCTCCATCCATGCCTCAGTCTGCGTCTACTGAAAGGACTGGATTCAACACTCATCTGGCCTGTTCCTCCACAGGCACCTCCAAGCTCTGTGATTGTCCTGGATTCATCTGTACACTCACTGCATATTCATTAAAGCTGTTGACTTTTACTAACAGAAAGGGCATGTCCCCTCCATTCCTCGAAGGCTTTTCATTTGACATATACTGTGCGGAAGAAGTGTTTGCAGGAAGAGATGCTAACTTAAATAGAGTTAAATAGAAAATGAAAACGGTATTTCTGCCATATAGTGAAACTCTGTGATGAGTGTGACATGACACTGAGGGAGTTAAGTGCAGTGGAAACATCCATTATAATGGATTTACAAGACAAGCCATCACAGTGCGGGTAATTCCACCTCTCCTCAACATATTTTAACCCAGTGATGGTCAGTATTCAAGCCTCTTCTATGGTTCGAATAGTTAGAGAATTCCCAGTAGGCTCATAATCACAAAAAAACAGAGTGTGCTATAAAGTACTGCTATGCATAACATGAACTTGCATGAAATGTGTATTTGTATTATTCATAAAAACACAAGATTCACCAATATGTGTACGAAAGAAGCCCCTTCAATGTTAATGCCACAAAGACAAAACTAAACTGAGAGCAATGTGGTGATGAGGTTGTTATTTTTGTCATAATAAAATAAAAACAAGAGAGCTGTTATCTTAACATAAATGCATTTTAACACGTCATAGCAGGAGAGGAACAGGTGTAAGTAATAACATTAACGATGTGCTGTTCCACTGAAGTGTATGAGAAAGCCAAGCAAGTGTGACGCCTCATCTTAAAGGAATGTAGCCATAATTAATGTAATTGATTACACCTGATTTTCCTGCTTTCCCATATTAAAATGTCTGCCGGCTGCTTCAACTGCACTGATTTTTACAGATGACTATGGGACATCAGGACAAACCAATTCAAATAGCTGAAATTGCATCGCAATGTGTGTTGCTTTGTATATTATCTTGCCAAATTAAGGAGTGGCTATCATCTCAGAAATGCTGTTGAGTAATATTGTATGAGCTATGCACTTCTGCTCCAAAGCCAGACCACATTAAATTGTTATAATTTTGAGAGGAGTTTGGTGTGACAGTCTCTCCATATTTCCACAGCCATGTTTATTATGCTGTGAGTGTGTGAGGCTCTGCACTGTTCTCTTAATCTCAGCCAAAACTGCCATGTGGACACACAGTCGGGCTGAGCTGCCAGCCGACTGGCCACCACACAAGCTAGCCAGCCACCCAGCGAGCTAGCCCACCTCCCACACTGCCAGCCTAATCCTACTCGCCAACCATTCAACTACCTTTCAATTTGGCCGTTCAGCCTGCCAGCTAGCCAACAGTGGGTCCAGTCACCCAGTTCAGTGCCAGAGCTGGCCTGAACTGGCCACAGCTTCCTCAGTACCAGAGGTGAAGGCTGCCAGCCACAGTACCCAGAAATAGGCAGAGTGGAGGTGAGAGAGAGAGAAATGATCAGCTTGGATGAATGTGATAAACATGAACTTGTTTCAGATGCCAACAAAGCAAAATGTACGCTATTTTCAAGGTCACTGAGGAGTATCCTGCCTATTGTCCATATCCCATCTCCTGGGGTGCTCAAATTAGAATAGTTCTGATTACTTGGGACTTTTACTCATAACATCAAACACCTGACAAACAAGTGAAGATCAAAACTGGATTTCAGCAAAGAGACAAACCATGGTCCGTATAAGCCATCACACTGACTTGTAAAGGCCACTTGGTATAACTGTTTTCTTTAACCTGCCACAATGAGGTACGCAAATTGTTTGTGGTTCGGATTTTCTGTGTGCTTGTCAGGCTGCCTGTTTCAGTAAAGTCTGTATGAATAATAGTTGTCTCCCATTTCCACCTTTTAATTCATGGAGATAAACACCATTTGATTTAATACTGTAAATGATCAGTAGCTGGATGTCTTCTGTTCAGTTACAAAACAAAAACAGAACCATGAGAGCTTCATGGTCTCTGTTCTCTGCTTCAGCTGCGATGTAAAAGCCCGACCTCATACCTACATCACAAAGTAAGACAGCAGAGTAGAGGGAAAGAGCTAAAGTGAGATATGACTGGAAATGAAGAAGTATCTGTGGAACCTTTTCACAACCACAGAAATGTGAAAAATAAGTGGCGCCTCTCCGCTGAGGTCAAGCCACACAGTCGTGTCTCAAATCCAAACTCTGAAGATATACTGCAAATGTTGAGCTGAAAAAAAAAAAAAATTGACGGAAAGTATTATGAAGTATTAGTGAAAACGTAATGAATGACAGCCAGAAGAGTGATACAGCCGCTGCGTTCTGGAAAAGTGTGCAGATAACAGTCAGCTCAGAGGACCTCAGTGCTGTGGAAACTTCGCCTCAGTCACAGGGAGGTTTTTCAGACTGATGCAATACTGCCATCTGCTGCTGGCTGCAGCTTGATCTTACTGTGTCTGTCAAACTGGCCAAAGCGATCTTCTTAGAAATATCAGGCTACTGGAATATTTCAAAGAACTCATCAAGGACTTGGACACAACTGATACTTTCTACAGAGAACAATCTGTTCAGTGAATTGCTCAGATTAATATTCAGTTTTGACAGCAACGTTAGTCTATTTTGTACTATTTTGGCACATCTGAACCTTCATTTTCCTGTGCTCACTAACGAGCTCCACAAGAAGCAAGCAAACAGGAAGGTTAAAACAGGCCCATCACTAATCATTCACAATGCGCCTGTGTTGACTGTACCGTTCTCTGACTGAGCCTGTACTGTCACTCTGAGGCTTTCAGATGCTTTCAGTGCACCATCATGTGGTCAAGATTTACCAGCTCGTGTCTGGTAACGTCTCACTCTCACTGCGTCTGTTGAAAGTCCAGCCATAACAGCATCAGATCTGCAGACATCACATGAACAGATGCAACGCTTGGAGGCTAGAACCAGGCAAAGCTGCCCGTGTGTGTGTGTTTGTGTGTGTGTGTGTGTGTGTGTGTGTGTGTGTGTGTGTGTGTGTGTGTGTGTGTGTGTCTGTGGCTCAGACAGCTGCACAGCTGTTCAACACAGTGTGTGAGAGGCAAACAAGAGCCAACTGTCGCCATGGCCACAGGATGAGAGATTACATTTGTATGTGTTGTGTGTGCATATGACCATGAGAGTCACCCCAGTTGGTCCCTAATTGGCCACTGGAGATAGAAGGCTGGGTCACACAGCTCTGTGATGCCTCACTGCCCTGCACCATCACTCTAACCCTCTTTATGTCCATCTTTGCCTGTCCCCTCTCCTCCACTCCGGCTTGTCTTCCCTCCATAAGATAACACTAATCTGCAGTCCCTCTATTCATGTTCCCTCTAAAAAGCCCTAATGAGCTCCCAGCGGGCATGGCTGCCCTGGCAGAGCTGCCACCCCCACTCCTGCTGCTGCTGAGGCTGCTGCTGCATTAATGGAGTGCAGTGAGCTCTTGGTAGGCTGTCCCATTGGTTCATTTTGATGGTCAGGTTTGGAGTACGGAGTATATAAACAAATGTAATCAGTGGCTCTGGTGCTCAGAGTTGGCAAGCAAGTTGAGGGACAATAGATGCCTCAAAAACTGTGTATGCTGAAGTGTCAGCATGAAACATGTTGGTGTTACTCAGCATTGTGTAGACTGTGCTAGCATGGAGCCTGTAGCTCAGACATTCAACGCTAACCCTTTAGGATACATGTTGAAGAATGAGAATGGAACAGCAGGTACGTCTTTCTAGAGCAGCTATTTTTGCACTAGCACACAACAATGATAAAAGGAGAAATCAACTAATTTACCAATTGTTGAAACATCAATAGCATCATGACAGGTTCCATGTGTGTGTATGATAGTGTTGATTAAGTCCATGCTATCATCTCACACTGTCATACAGAATGACGTGTGGCAGACAGCCCCATGCTAATCACTTAGCATCGCCAATATTATATTCAATAAAAACTGTCTCCATGCTAACACTTTGGCATATACTATGTTGCTGGCTTCTTCCTAACATTTCATCATACACAGTGTGAGAGACAGAAATGTTAGGTCCCATGTCCACATTTGACCATACAGTATAATGTTCATGCTAATACATTATCATACAGAATTCTGACTATTATAATTATTAAAATCTAACTATTATTATTCAGCATGCTTGTTTGTTTTTCTTTGCATGTTCTTTATTTTGGTCTAGGGTTAAGTATGATTCAGTTTAATGGGGGTTAAAGAAGATAGAAGGGCTTACAGCATGAATACAGTGACTATCTATAAAGGTCTGACCTGGTTTGAAGTGAGGCAAAGAGTTAACGCCGGGCCAGGTATCCTCAGATGGGGTGCCAAGGACCTAGAGAAAAAACAAGAATAAGAATATGAGACAGTGAAGATAAACTTCTGAGATATAGTTCACCTTTCTTGTTCAGTGGAGAATCGTGTTTGGGTATTCAGCATGAGAAGGGATCATAAACAAATGATAGGAATGAACATGAGGCATAAAATAATTGAAAACTTCACTGCATCCATTCTTCACAAGCTCAGAGATAATTAAGTTATTTTATTATTATCTATTATAATTTAAAATCCAGTGACCAGTATATAGGCCTATTGAAGAAAATTAGCACTTTTTGTAGAGAGACAGAGAGACCAGCACTGTATAACAAACTTAAAGCTCCAGCATAAAGGCATTCACTGCTTGTGTAATAGTCATGATTAGTACATCTTTCATGGAAAGGCTGGCTGAGTTCTCACGCACACAGCCTCGGTTTATGATGACAAAACACAGAGCAGCGGACATGCCTTCCACATGATCCATCACAGCTAAGAAGCATAATAGTTTCCAGACTTCCCAGTTGTCTCTGGTCTGCTGCACGCTCCTACAGTAGAGGGGCTGCTCAGAGAACTGCTGGATTTCTACTGCAACTTACAGGACAATGATACAAACACTGGCTGGATGTGTGTTGTGGGATCACTGGGATTAATCTGTTTCAGATGGTTCATGCTGGCATGACTGAGAGACAAAGAAAGACATAGAGGAATGAAAGCAAAGGTTGAGGTAATCACAGGGTAGGTTTCCATGACAGAGTATCTAGGCCACATACACAAATAAATCCCAAGTCAGAAAATACTAAATAATGTGGTTAAAGGGGCATGACCGAACTGAAATTTAATGGAAACCAGAGCAATTTACAAAAGGTCAGGGGCTTGATTAGCTTATGTTTGTCTGTTACCGACTCAAATGTTAGTCATAGCTGATGTAATAAGAGATTCCACCACTGGAGGGCAGTAAAGCACCGTGAGCCAGACCTCAGGTCGACTTCAACAAGAGGAGTCAGGACAAAGAGAGATCAACTTGTGAGCTCAGATTCTGGATTTTGTTTTAAAAAGTCACAATATTATCAACATGATCAGTGTTTATAAGTTATATTCCAGTACATACTGACACGGGCTGCAGACAAAATGTAAAGCTAACCACAGGGAAGAGGGTCAAATGACTGACAGAGGGATGCAGTCATTCTTCACTAAGTTATTACCACTGGGTTCTGTTATTAAAGCTCATCTCTATGCGTGCTTTTAAAGACAATAATACGCCAGCAAAGGCAATAGATAAGATTGGGACAAAATACAATGCCTTCATCAACTTTTGCTTAATTAAAAAAAAGTAGGTTCTGGAGAGTTGATACAAATACAGCATATTTTTGTGTGCACTTTATTTAGTTTGTTGCTTTGGGTCGTTTAATATTAAACTTGTGCTTCTGCTCAAATGTAAAAAAAAATAAACAGAAAGTAAATGAGGCTTTGACACAACCTGTGTGGAAAGGTTATGGGAGTGTTCCAGAGGTGACGTCGGGGAATGAGACACATGTGGGTGGATCTCAATCTGGTCCTCAGAGCTGAAGCCGGCCTACATTATTGATGGGAAGGTTCAGTGGCCTTTGAAGTGAAGGGAGGGAGTGCTGGGTGGAAGGTGGGTTTGGGGCTGGGTATGAATGTCAAAGTCTTTATGAGGACATCAGGGGGTGGGGGTGGGGGTGGGGAGCTGCAGCAGCTGAGGGTGAAGGAAAAGAGCTGAAACATCAGTGCACACCCTGACAGCAGCTATCAAACCAGCTCACTTAGTGTATTTGATTAGGCAATGCTGTGTTTTCGGTCTTTTTGCTCTGCACATCTGATTTGAAATAACAATCTGATGACAAGTATAAAATGCTGAGTGCAACACAATAAAGTGCAAAGTTAAAGTTCAAATGATTTATTCATTTTGTCCAGAGACAGAGATCACTAAAATAATGCCAAATATCAGCTACCAGCTTTATCCAGGGGAGCAACATACTTTCAAATAATTCCCCACCATTGCTCTGCTTTTCTTTCCTTTCCTTTCCTGTCAAAATGTTGTTAAGTATCAAGTCACCGTCACTCTGATGTACAATGTGCTTCAGTGTTTTATGCTTTTCAGTACTTCAGTGCTACTGTAGCTTTTACATTTTCAGTATTCAAACTTAAAAAGTAAGTGGACACTCTAATGGTGAGTGTCTGAGTAATAACACAAGCTTTGTGGTCAAGTGGGTCAGTATAATTAGCAGTGATATGTGCAAATTCCTCAAAAGCAGTAGAATTCCTATTCCAAGTATATTGCATATACTGTAAAACTGCTGTGAATATGTGTTGCACATCCTGTTCGCTGATATTGGAAGACGATGTAAAAAAAAAAAAAAAAAAAAAAAAAAATAGAGCTTCTGTACAGGTGGGGTAAAGGTGATCCCGACACATTAAACTGGGCAGCCAGCACTGAGCATCACTTTTTCATTTCTCTTGACTGCACTGTACCGTCTCTTGTTTTGACCGGCAACAAGCGTTGAGCTAATTACTATCATTTTGAAAATCCTGATATGAAACAGTGATGGACACTGTTGGACACACACAATAGCAAATTATGTAATTCCCCAAGGTTTTTTGTCAGTAGTTAGTTATAATGTCACAGCTATTACGCCCGTTAATATCAAACTAGCTATTTGAGTAAGCAGTAGTAGGACTGTGTTTGTGAATTTAACCACATATTATCCCACATCAGATCCTAATGGCTATAATTACATGCCTTCAAAAAAGGCTTTCACTCAATCATCTTAAAGGTATTTTTCTACAATTCTCAACACTCAAGTTCTTACACTGACTGACTGCAGATGCAGAGCTACTCCACAGGTGGAGAGAGCCCACACTTACATTTGAACATTCCTCCATATTTGCCTTTTTTTTTTTCAATGAACTTTATTAGAACAAATCTAAAAGTATGTAGCAAGTAACTAACAAAATACTGTACCCTGTCTACAAAATGCCAGTGGAACAAGGCTGATGAGGTGCGTTTGACAGCTGGTACATGAGCTATAGAAGAAATGTAATGTTTGACTCAGAAACATTTACATAATGTATTGCAACATATTGCACTAATGTGCAACAAATGTGCAACAAATCAATCAATCAATTTGTATTTTATTCCCTTCTATGTCTCTTTTTATATTCCTGATACTATTGCTGCTGCCTGTAACACCCTAATTTCTCATATGGGGGATTAATAAAGTGTTATCTTTTCTTAATTTCTTATGAATAAAGCTGAGAGCAAGAGCACCTGTCATATTCAGCTATTCTGAAGCACACACTTCATCCACAGTAACTGAGGATCCAAATGATCATTTAATAATATTAATTGGAATGATATTAACATGATTATCACTAATGCTGTTCCTCCTGTTGAGAGGACAAGAGAACAAACCTTACGTCACAAAAGAAGAGCTCTACCAGAACCAGACCAAGGAGCAGGCAGACTACTGCCTCTCACACATGAAGCCCTACCTCGACAGCAAGGGCCGCGAGCTGCTGTCGGCTTTCCACTTTGTCGAATTCACCTGCTCGCTCATCGTCAACTGATCCCCCTTACAAGATCCCTTTAATGCGTTTTCAGTGTAAATGATGGACGACAAGATATTCAAAAGTTTCTCTGAAGCTAATATGAGGCTTTAGAAGTCTGAGTTAGACAAATCAACTGTTTGTTTCAATGCAAACAGACTGGAAAAACTGTGATCTTCTCCTTTAAAGTCACACATTTCCTTCATACAAGCATTAGTGGCTGTATAGCAATGTCATGCTACTGTTTGCCTTTTCTTCACGAGCATTAATTCACACTTCTGCCTTCGTTAGATACATGTAAAGATGGGCCATGTTTGACTTTTGAGTGAAATGACTGACGCCGTTGTTTCTTCTTCTCCTCTCTGCATATCCTGCACGGAAAAATCACTTTGCAAGGACAGTGGATTCCAAAGCCGACACAGACAGGGCAACGGAATATGAAACAGCATGTTGAAAGGGAGGACATGGTAATCCATCAGGGAGGGCACGGCTGGGTCAGAATTCATCTCACAATGTGTGCGAGTGAGTGGATGGAGGGTGTGTAGAGAGGACGAGCGATCAGAGAGAGAGAGAGAGAGAGAGAGTTCTGCTACAGAGGAATTCCTGTGAGGTCACAGGTCATGACCCTGAGCTCTGCATGCATATTCTGCTGGACATAGATACTCTGACCCCCCACCAGCTCAGTTACAGACCACCCAGCCAGCCAGACACAAACAGTATGTCTGACCTTCACCCTCATTATATTTATGTTGCCAGAGAGAGAATGAAGAGATTAAAGAGATCTGGGTAGTCAATGCACAGAAAGCAGGTCAGACAGACTCATGACAGTGAACAGACAGACATAAGGAGCCTGATAGCAAACAATGTGACACACATCATTTCCACTCCTTAAGTGACAATGCGTTTCAGGGCATACAGCTCTATTAACTCAGAGGCTGAAAACAATCCTGCAGCCCACCATGATCAGGAACTTGGCTTTGGTTTGGTTAGCCCAAAAACACCGTTGGCCCAAAAGCAAGTGATTTAAATAACCTAAAAATAATAAAGAGACAACTTGAAATTTTGTGTTAAAAGTGGCTTTTAGTATTGCATGTTAACGCAGCAGAGGCTGAGATTTTTATGCTGCATTCATGTATTTGCATATCAGACACATCACAGTTACAAGCCCAGTTTTTCCATGACAGCCTTCTATTTGTAGGGCTGGACAGCTACAACAAACAAATCGAACTCCAAAAATCTCAATAAACTGGAGGCAAAATGGCCACAAATCAATAAATATTGGTGTTTACATCCAAATAGTTGTGTTAAGTGTTAAAAATGAGCTGCACATTGTTTGTTTGTATTTGGTTTGATTTGCAACCAACAACAAATATGTGACAAAAAAAACATTTTTTAAATATTCTGCATGACTGTCTTCCTGTTGTTCCAATTGTACCTACATGGCATGATGCGGCATCAGTCCCTTGTGTGGTTTAAACATAAAAAAGCTGTATCCCACACTTCCCACAATGCAAGCTGAAAGCATCTTTTGAGACCCCCTGCCAAGTAATTGTGTGCCTGTCTTTCCTCCAGAGCCACAGAGGATGTTATATAACTGTTTTCACAGGCTGAGAAGTATCAACCATTGACTAGTAAACTGATATTGACATGTAAAATGAGAGAAATTTCCCTTTGAAGTGTTATAAACTAAAAAAAAAATGCCACAGCGGTGAAAGTATAAGACCTTTCTCGTGACAGTAATTTTGACCTGCAGACAGAAGACATTTTGACTTGTGATAGCAGGAAAAGCATTGTGATTAACAACACTAATGACAGCTGTGTTCCAGTTTTAAGGCCCCTCTGAGTTCTGACAGTAGGACAGCATGCACAGAAAACCTAACTGGAATGCAGCCATTATTCAATGTTTGAATGACACCTGTGTTTTTCCTGCTATTTCATTTCTGCAAGAGGCTTTTATCCAAATCAGCATTGGCTTTAGTATTAAAGTTGAGTATTATTTATTCTAGGCACCGTTGGGGAGGTGCAGGCCTGTCAGTTGTATTTGTTCCCTCAGAGATCAATCTCTTAATCCAAACATAAGTACCAGTACTGACCCCAGTCCCAGCTGTATCCCACCCCTGCCCTGGCTGATCCACATTCCTACCTCTACTCTCTGTCTTTGTCCTAACGCTGACCCCAGCCTTCATCTCCTTCTCTGCTCTAAAAATCCCTGTCCCACCCCTAGCTGCTCTCCAACCCCGTCACAGCCGAGCAGATTGGGGTCACCTCCAGGCAGGGGTCAAACGGATCAGAACCAGAGCCAAGTGGATCAGCTGTCTCCCACTGCGATCGGTGGAATGCGTTCAGTAAGCCTTGTCTATCCTGTCTGGGTTTCAGCAGATGGATGCTCATGTCACTGACACAGCGGCTGTTGGTGAAATGGCATTATTTATCTCCCCAGTAACCTCTTGCTCTCTCCTGAGGGAAGATCAGCTCGCATGTGCACTGGCTTACTCTTCATAGCAGGAATACACTCTAAATAAATAGGGTCTCTGTAGAGAGAAAATGGGAATTTGCACCATGCGTGCCAGCACCATGCAGGACCCTTCTGCTGCTGTAATGAACCCTTTCAGAGTTGGTCTGTGGAGCACTATGTCCTTTTACAAAGGCTCCTTACAGCATCACATTCTCCTCAGCAGAAAATGGATGCAGAATCTTACAGTTTGTTAGGGACCATCTAATGGGTAAGTCTTCTTGTCAAGAAATTCCAGAAAAAGACCAAAACCAACGATGAATATATCTATGAACGAGTATTATGTGTGTATAACCAAAGCCTGTGTCACAGAGCTCTACTGTTGTCCAAAAACTATTAAAAACATGTCATACTGTTGCACTGAGTGACATGTTCCTCCATTACCATGATTTTGACTCAATCCCACACACACCATCCTGCTGCCGGATAGCAAATCTGCCAAAAATAATCCCTAACAAATGCATTGTTTACTCCTGTTGCAGTAGCTTTTGTTAAGAACTACAGCAGCTAGGCAATCACTTAGCCTTTTTTAAACATTAATTCATCAAAATACTTGTGACCTGTTTTTAAGAGCTAAGATCTTTAAAGGTCTTCCTTTGGAACGAGCTGAGAGCCACAGACATGGGGTTTGTTGAACACCAGCCTAAGCCTTGAGTGGTTTTCATTCCTTCTTTTATCAATTTTCCACTAAAGAATGAAAAGCATAGCACATGGTATTACCATACACCCACATGACATGCTCGCAGTGATGATGTTAACATGTTCAGCTGGTAATGTAAATCATAGTCTTAGTTCAGCATGTAAGCATGCTTACATTTGCTAATTTGTACTAAGCACAAAGTACAGTTGTGGTAAATAATGTATTGGAAAGTACTGGATAAATATCGGCCAAATTACAATTTTGACCTGATGATGGCGCTACATGAAAGACCAATTCATCCTGATGAACACAGATGGGACACAGATGTCTGCAAAGAATTTTATTGCAGTCCATCCAATAGCTGTTGGGATATCTCGGTCTGGACCAAAGTGGTGTACCAACTGACCAATGCTGGCATCTATGGAGCCACGCCACGACTGTGCTTATAAACTGACCTTCAGATCATTTTAACCTACTCCAAGCACAGCCCATTATGTTAATGTGATTTTACACATGAACAGAGGTAGCAATATCACAGTATGATATGCGGAATCCTCCCATTTAAGTGACAGTACTGAAGGCCAGGATGGAGTAATTGCCAAAGACGATCACTCTGGTCTTTTTAAAATGCTCTGTGCTGTAGACAACTAACTTCCTGTGCTTCAGGTTTCTAGTGGCCACTGACAGAGCCAAGTTGTCCTTCGGCCATACGTTTTTTTGTATGTGTGCTACTGAAGGTAACAGGAAAGGAAATGGCACAGTTTCATGCACACACAAAGATAATCACAAGGGTATGCTGTATGATAGCATCACGGCAGAAAGTTGAAAGACTTTCCATTGCATTGGAAGGAAACTGACATTGTAATGTGGAGGCAGCATCTTTAGCCATTAATCAGACTGTGCTCTGCTGCATGGCAAAAGGAATATTAATGAAACAGTCCTATACGCAACACGTAAACACCTTAATTACAACAATGCCCAACTCTGATTAATGACCATAATAACATTATTATGATCATGTAAGCTTAACCAGTGTGTAGCTGTAAATAACAAGCCTTATGTATAGAAACATAAGCTTACACATCATCCATGACAGTGTTCATATTTCACCACAAACAGCTATTTCAGTCACACTAAGATAAGGAGGCAGCTCATTGTGTTTTAAGTAGAAACACAAACACACACTTGTACAGCAACACACTCACCTCTGCCTGACAGGCCATTTCCTGCAGATAGACCTGTCCATATTCATATAGTCCCTCCAGTGGATGTAATCTTTTGTGTGGTGACAGCTAGTTAACCAGCTCGCCTGAGCTTGGCTTCATCCACCACAACTTAATTCACACAGACATGCTCAGAGTGTGTGTGTGTGTGTGTGTGTGTGTGTGTGTGTGTGTGTGTGTGTGTGTGTGTGCGTGACAGAGAGCGGTAAAGCGAGACACAAAGCTATGTTAACACCTATCTAAAGAAAAACACAGGGCAGAGCATGCAGACTGTATGTCTGGATACAATCACAGCTGTTTCATTACTAAAGATGCCCGCATGCATCTGAAGCAGACACCCCGACTGAGCAAAAGCATGTATTTACACCTCGCTCACCCCGGCGTGCACATGCAGCTCTGAAGGAATGGTGATAAGCCCAGGAAGTGGCACAGCCTCAAAGCTGTCAAGGATAATAACACTGTGAAGGTGTGTGGTATCAAAAGGAAGCTGGCCCATGAAAAAATCTGGTTAAAGAGCAGAAAAGCTATTTGAGGATTTATTTATTCATCCATTTGCACAGGGGTCTGATTCAATGTTTAATTGTTAATGGGATCATTAGTGATGAGCAGAGGTTTGTGAAGAAAAGTGTTGCAGGTTTCTCTTTTCCCCCTGTGGACTGCACATCGGTGGAAATCCATCAAGATGCAAATTACAACAAATTCTTCGTGTACACCTAACAAAACTCAACCTGCACGCTGATCAAAAACGAGGGAAGGGAATACAAATACTCTACAGGCCATTAATTATCATTGGGCTAATTTCTGCACTGAAAAATACAAAGTACAGTATCTGAAGCTCTAATTAACAGCGAAAAAAGGGAAGAAAAATCATGTGTGCTCTGGACAGGACTGAAATCACCAAATGGCACATGCAATATTCACCCATGTGAATGATGCTTCAGCCCTCATGAGACTATCAAACAATTATCTGATATGTCTGCAATCTGGGTAATAATCTCACCACTGTACTTTGTTTTCTCTTCCAAATATATAAGATTATCCTTGAGGTTTATTTCTAACAGGTTTGATCATCTGACAGCTCGTGTCCTTGTCCAGATGGACAGTGTCACAGCACTCGGAGATGTCAGTTAGCTTACTCAGCAGTTACCTTCAGTTCTGTCTTAACTGATAGCAATGATGGTCAAAAGCATGAAAATCAGACTCAGACTGGAATAAACTGGAATTATCCTTTAACACTGGTGTGCAGGATAACTTCTGGATTCATCAAAGGCTTCTTTATTCTCTTTCAACTTGTCTGTAACTCAGCATTATTGTAATTGAAGGCAATCATAATGGTTCTTTGACTTTAAATAAAGGTTTGAAATGAAATTGAATGGAAGCATCACTGCCCTCTGCCTCCTCCATTATTCTGTATGTGGCAGCTGTCCTGCACTGATGTGGATTGTGCTTGCCGAGATGCCTGCTGTTTGTCCTGCAATTAAAGATGACGGATAAATTAAAGGGGGGAAGCCCATTGATTTTACACATTGTATCAGTGTATAGGTACTATGACATATGTGTAAAATGTTGTTTAAAAGCTTTACTGTCTCCAGATGGAGCTGTGTGAAATCTGATGGCCTCACGTGATGTCACTTGAGTCAGAGTCAGTTGGGGCTGAAGACTATGGGCTCTATTTTCGATTCCGCCGCCAGTGTGGCACAGGCGCGGCGCAAAGTCAGGTCCACTTCGCCGATGGGGCATGGCGGTGCCGGCGCAACTACTCCCCCTTCTCATCTCAGTCCCACCCAGCGGCGCAACTCGGAAGGAGGGAGGGGAGAAGGCGTGGAGTGGGTTTGACACAGCCAAGTCATATCTTCACCAATCACACCAGCTCCTCGCCTCACCTTTAAAAACGCCGCTGGCGAGGCGCATGGCATGTTTCGAGGACGACTGAGCCAACGCAGGAAACTGTCCTCGGCCTCCTCCTCCTCCTCCTCCTCCTCCTCCTCCTCCTCAAAGCAATGATGTACTCCATCTTTGTAGATAACGTTAAGCATTACAATGATAACATTTGTATTTGGAATGAAATGACGTGGGTAATAGCGGACAACGATCATCACTTACGTTTTTTCTGTTTTCGAGTGCTCTGAGATAGATGCAGTATATTTGCTCTGTAGGATGTCACGGCTGTTTCTGGTTGGCACAGCGACGTTAATTGATTAGTCTGCATCCCTGTTTCACCCATGTACATTGGGTCAGGTTGAGTGACCATTACGCGTGCCGAACGCGCTTGCGATGTGGTCAGATGAGATACTGATCAAAATACATAAATTTAGGTCTGACTGTATGTGCTGACTCAGATAGTTGCATTGAATCGTAGCTGTTGCTAATTATTGATCGCAGTGAAATGCCAGACACTGTGGAAACCTGCCTGTGAGGTATTGGTGACGTGAGTGCACGACTCCACCAGTTTACGAAAATCCACTTGCCCAGCGGTGCGCCGCTGGTGCACAGAGTTGTCCAGGTCTGGGGTGGCAAGCTTTCAGCACACTTTTACGCTGCCGGCGTGGACCGAAATGGACTGAAAATCCAAATCCGCCGGCTGATTATGCCGACACCTCCCCCTACTGCGCCACAACACCCATCCTGGCGTACTTCTGTGCACCTCGGTTTACCAAAATACCAAGTGCACTGCACGCCCACTTGCGCTGCACGAAAATACCACTGCACAAGGTGCGCAGCCTGCGCTCCGCCAGCGGCAGGAACAAAAATAGAGCCCAGTAAGTCTGAAAATGAAACAAGCCCCGTCTGAACTGTTGAGCTCAGGTTGAGCCCATCCTCACCAGAAAACAACTGTATAGATTTACTTTGCACAGAGGTTATTACGACCCACATTTACGTTAAATGTCAGGTGGTGACCTCTGGTGGCCACAGTAATTATGACAGGGGAAGGAGAAAGTCAGCTGACGGAGCATAAAGAGCAAGAGGTACGGTTACAAAAATTGCAAAGCTCCTGCTCTTTGCTGCTAACTTTATTCCCACATATATGTAGGAGAGTATACTCTCACACTGCCTCCATGAATCGTGCAATGAACAACAGCTCATGCTTGTTTTTCCACAAGAATGCAAATGCCCCATTACACTGACGGTTTGGCTAACAGGAGAAAAACTCCAGGCCACCTCGTGACATTCCAGCTCTGCGGACGTTGTGCTCAATGTGCCGACTCAACTCCTGGCAGGGTGCCTCTCAAACAGTGATGGAAGCTGACCTTTCTCTTCCTCTCTTCAAACAACATGGCCTTTAAGATGCTTCTGACTCCGCATAATTCATTGATGGTGCCCTTCACATGAGTCTCTGAGGCTGTGCATCCAAACTCTGACCCGTCTGACAGCCCAGCAGCAGACACACAGGGCAGAGCAGGCAGGATGGATGGAAATGTCAACATCAGGCTCACTCTGACAGGTGGGCTAGTTCTGTGATCACACATTGCCTCGCCAAGCCCCAGACCTCCACATTTCCATATTCATCTGTCTCTTCTACCTCTGGCTGACAGCTGAATACACACTAACACAAAACAGAGAATGTGATTTGGATGGGAAAGCTTAGTTTGGCTCATCAGTATTTTCTAGGCAAAGGAAAATATTTATAGTGTTGTGTTATAAAAAGGCACATCAAAAGGTACAAAGGTACATCTGAATAAAAATACCAGGGAAATCAAAATGGGATATCAAAGAACGGTAAGTTAATGTTAAGTTAGGTTCATAGAAGCTTCTGACGTTTGCATGTGAATGTCCTGCATACTGGAAAAGGCTTTTATAAGGCTGTATGAATCTGCAGCACTGACTTCAAAGGAAAACTGTAGGTAATAAACTTTTATAATTTCAATTTTTGTACTTCTGACCAGCCTTCCATTCTTTTGGTGATGATGACAGTATACTCACTAAAGTAATTGTTGATGTCTGAGAACGCTGTGACCTAAAAATAGGTCCAAACATGGAAGAAACATGAGCAGTCAGTCAGGTCAATTCAAACTTTTAGTCGGATTATCTAAACCACTATATTTGAAGGCAAAAGTGAAAGTAAGAGCGCCTGAAATTATGGCAATTATTCCTCAGAAAAAACATGATGCCAGTAATTAGGACTGAGGTAAAAGGTAAAAAATGTTAATTAACATATTAAATGCATCTAAATTAGCATTAGGAATGGTGGTTAAAACAGGAATGTTGGCAAAGCATTCATCTATAAATGAATGAAGGGTGATATAACATTTTTGGTGGCAGCATATTATGTACCACTTAGTGCTGGTTGTTGTGCCTGGAACTTTAAAATAGGGCCCTAAATGTTGTGCAATAGTGTTTTGGAAAAGGTTTCCATGTGTAGAATTAACCAAATTATGTGTTTGTAGGTGTGAAAATTGGTGAAGTCTGTGTAACTTTCACCCAAGTGGGCCCAGGTTTAACAAATCTGCCTTCCCAGACTAGTCATTCCAGGTCGTTACAGAATGCCTCTGTATGGATGTACAGTTAAAACGAATCATTTTTACCTGTACTCTCCTTCAGGTATTCAGGTGTCTGTTTAGCTTTGTATGTAGACATTATGTGCAACTTACTACATTCAGTTCTCAAACAGCGCCATCATGGACCTTTAACAATGAAAGAAAAGAAAAAGAAAAAAAGCCAAGGAAAGCCAAGCAGTGAGCAGCTGAGCCTCATTGACAGTCTGGCTAGCGGTCATCCCACTGTTGGGCCTCTCTCAGCCTATCATGGTGTGTCTCTGTGACTGAGAGGGGAGCTTGGATCACCTGCCCTGGAGGCCTGGAGCCTCTTACAGATGTGTTCAGGAAGCGCCACTTTTCCCTTCTGGCATAAAGACAATCAATAAGAAGCATTTTCTTCACCCGCCTCTCCTTCTGTTGTGCTTCCACGCTTTGTCAGAGACCCCCTGCCTGCAGGGCTTCCTCCACCTCTCCTCATCCCTTCATCCAAAATCCATCCATTCTCAGATGCATATCTTTAGCCTTCAGCCCAGAGGCCAAACCGCAGTGAACATGCTTTGTCTCCATATTTGACTTCTTCCCTGTAATTTTCTACATTAATTATTCAGGCCCTTCCAGCCTATGAACATGAATCCATTAGGTCTGCCTTGCTACATTCTACTTCAATTAAGAGATTGGGGATGAAATTATGTGGGGGGATAGCAGATCAGGTGATTAAAGGATTCATGAGAGTTCAGCCTTAGAATATTTATGCCACCCTACAATCCAGTGCAGAGATACATACAGACATGAAATCACTCAATGAACACTGTACCTTTGTTCACCTGTACAAGTGAGTAATTTTCCAGCCAATACCATGAGATCCTACTGATTTTTCAGCTTTGCAATATGCTGCAAACCCTGTGTTTTATCCCATTTAAAACCACTCTGTTAATGTGACTGCAACATTCACGGAAGCATTTTGAGATAATGCTGTAGGTGCTTTGTGACATGCTGTGATATCCTGCTGGGGGCTGTCCAGGTTGAAACGGACTCTGGCCACAGTTAGACACAGCTGGTCAGCAGCAGTGTCGGTGTATGCTGTGGCATCCAAATGAGACTTAACGTCTATTATCAGGCCTGTGTGTTTGTAGAAAACACACATCATTACACTACCAGCCATGTAAGAAGGATGGAGGCAACGATTCGTGCTGTTAATGCCACATTCTGACCTTACCATTAGCAAGTGGCAACAGAAACCAAGAATCATCGTCCAGGTAACATTTGTGCACCTCACAGAAATATGTTTTGTTTCATAGCTAATACACATAAACAAGTGTAGGAGCCACTGATTTTATTTTGTTGACTGAAACATCATTTGCTGCTGTGTTACTGTACAACGAGCAACACAAGATTACATGGCCGGTAGGTACAACAACATGGCAGACTACAAAGAGGTTTACAAAGCGAGTCTTGTCTCAAAACCTCCTACAGTAACTGCAAACATAATTGTAATGGAAATAGGGTGAAGGGTGATGGAAAATAAAGGCAGACATTCTCCCTGTTTCTTCACTCTTGTTTGTTCAGCTCTGCTGATGGATGCTAGACTGCTTCGACACCAGATCAGAAGCTGGCATTGCTTCGTCTGCTGCTGTCCAGTGTGATCAGCACTTCAGCTGACGGTGCTGTCAGGAGAGACAGTCTGCTACGCGTTAGGATTTCATTAGTCATCTATGACTACGCTTTTTATTTCTTTGACTATGCGGACATGAATGGTTTTCACATTAAAGATGACCATGTTAGATGCCAGTAAAGGCACTAAACTGTAAGTCTGTCAGGTAAAACATCAGCTCTAATCTAAGCTATTGTCGAAGTTTAGGAGGTGCACTGCAGGTGTGCTGTTGTGTAAGGGTGACCTCACCTGATCGATGATAAAACAGCGCTGCATTGGCTGTGACATTGTTTTCCTATGAATTCCCTAAACTGCATGACACAGCATTAAAAACATACCATAATCTCTCTTGGAAAAGTGATACATGTGAGATGTGACCACCAGGTTTCTGAATAGGAATAAAATTAAGATAAAGTTAGCTTAGCTGTCCAAATACACTAGCTGCCAGGCAGACACAGTGGCAGGGGCTATGCTTTGAATCCCAAGTATAGCTATATCAACAGGGCACAAATACACATTTAGTTGTACAACACACAGCAATTGCCCGGGCCTTCTTTTGAAATAAATTCAAATGCATCATACGTCTGCGACTGGAGCTGTTGTTGGTGTTTTTATACCTGTGCTGTGCTTTGCCTCTGGCAGTGTCTGCACAAAACATGACAAAAACAGGAGCGTTACTTCTCAGCAAACAATTTCATGTTGGTCATTGGGGGCCAGGTTCAATATTCAACCACTGACCACCAACTCACACTCAGGACAGGCTCAAAATGTAGATGTCCTTTCACAGCCACGACTGAATGTCAGAGAATATTCAGAGCAGGATCAAAATTAGGCTGTCTTTATGTTCACATGGCTGTTCTTGTGTAAGGTTGATAAGTTTGCGTCATGCTGTTAAATGACCAAGAAAGGCTTTGGAAAAAGAAAAGTATTAGTTTTCCTGAAAGTAAGGTGTTAGTACTGAACCTCAGGTATTGCACTTACACCTCTATCATTACTCAGCTCTGTTCTGCTGTTAGTGGACTGAAAGAAAAGCAGATCCAGCAGCACTGATGAAGGCTGCAGGGTAGGAGGTTTTTTACAATAGCTGCCATCAGAACCCATTCACACACAGTGCACACTGCAGCCTCAGTGACTCACCAGAAATATCCTCTCTAGCTGATCCTGGATGTCCTTCATCCCAGGAAAGGCAGCCACTCCTTGGATCATCTCAATGAAAATGCAGCCCACTCCCCTGGAGGTGAGAGACACACAATAAGGCCTTCCATTCAATACTGGCTGCGGTGCTTGATCGACTTAAAGACCCCTCCAATGAAAATGTAGTTTTTAACCCTGTGAAGATGTCCATATACAAGACAAGACATATCATGAGTGAAATAAGCATTCACCGTCAGCTTTCATACGTGACATATCAGAGGAACACATCCTGCCGATCTGCAGGATGGTGTACAGTGAAATGAGAGCTATCAGAGGAGAAGCTAGGTGCAGCTACCTATTGGTATTTTGCAAGCCAAGTTTCACTGTTTTCAAAAAAGATGGTAGAGACGTGTTTTAGTTTCAGTGGCAAAGATGCTGAAGGAAAAATGGTTAGCCTCCATGCAGTATCAAAGGATCTGAAAATCTGAGGCAGAGGAAACTTGGTTTAGCTGTCGCCATTTTCCAGAGTGCTGTTTTGAAAATTTCACACAAACAGATGGGCTTTGCCACAAAACTTCTATTGAAGCCCGATGTTCCATCCATTTATCCTGGAGACACAGCGAGTATGAGCCAAAGCATTGGTGAGTTTATTTTTCCTGTGTTCCATCCATCGACTGTGTCCAAACAAATCTGCAGTGTGCTCGATAATGTCAGCCAACGTTACCTGGAGATTAAACTGATGACTGACGGGACATTTTTTAATGTCTTGGGGGTGTTTTCACAGAAAGAATTTTATACTTTTAAGTAGTTTCATCACTGCCAGAAGAGAAACTTAAATAATTCTAAGTACAGTGGATTGTTTTAATTTGTCCTGATACCATTTACAGATTTGCTGCCAAACATGACAGAATCCTCATGACTGAAAGACCCAAACGGTTTTTAACAGTGTTTGGTTTGTTCTTTGTATACATCTAAATGCAGTTTATACAACACTAACTGTTTATACACCTTAACAAGCCTCACAGTAAAAGTAATTCTGAAAAGGTATTGATTTGTTTTCTTCCTAGAGGTTGTTAGACTGTAAATGAAGGTTGAAATCAGTAAATCAGTAGATCAGTGCAACCTGTGAGGAGCAAGTCCATTAAAGAGTGAGAACAAAGGACGTGTGTGTGTCTGTGTGTGCGTGTGAGTGTGTGTGCCAAACAAGATTTTAACAGAGTGAGGACATTTTGGCCAAACGGCTGTTTGAAGGTTAAGACTTTGGTTAGAATTAGGTTCATGTTGGGGTTAGACATCTAAATTGTGATGGTTAAGGTTAGGGTAAGGGGCTTGGGAATGCATCATGTCAATGAGTGTCCTCACACAGATAGAAGTAAAAGGTTGTGAATGTGTGTGTGTGTGTGTATGTGTGTGTGTGTGTGTGTGTGCGTGCGCGCGTGCGTGTAAACTGTTGCCAGCGCTCATTTGTCAAAAGGCTATTGTTGCCTGACACTTTCACTTTCTGGCTCAGTGCACATTCCCTCTCTGAGCCGAAACACCAGTAATGTAAGAGAAGAGAGGGAGGGAGGGAGGGAGAGAGAGAGAGAGAGAGGAAGAGAGAGAGAGAGAGAGAGAGAGAGAGAGAGAGAGAGAGAGAGAGAGAGAGAGATTCATGCTAGAAATTCATCCCTTAAAATTTCTATATTCCATCTATTTTGGTGAGACCTCCTGTATCATGGCGACATGGGGATCCATCCATCTCCATGACACAGCTGTAACCTCAGCATCCAGTATTTATACTGGAGCGAACAGAACACCTCTGTTAGCCGAGTATGGACAAAGGTCAGTTTGAAAACAATTCTGTTTCCATCTATAGGGTTATACCTTTATCAGCTGCTGTCAGGCCAGCCATACGGTCTATATCTGATATTGGATAATGATGTGACTGTGTGACTATGTTAAGCAGAAAAGGTGGGCCACCTTAAGTCAAACCTGCATTTTTTCACCTGATTGGCAACATTGGGGCAGCAGAAAAGGTGTCCACTCTCATTTAGCTCTGTCTCAGTCCAAAAAAGCCCCACAGCCATTAAGTTGTGGAGGAAAAAAGCAAAATAACAAGCTGAAAGATGGAAAAAATACCTTGAGGAACTTAAAACTGTAGAGCAAGGAGATTATTTTTTGGGGTTGTCACTATGAGCAGCCATGTGATCTGTTGGCAACATAACAATATCTATTATAGCAGCTTTAAAGAGCTCAAAATAATTCGGCATTTTTAGGGGATATACAAATACGAAGTGTGTTTTCAGTCTGTCATAGATTTCATGAGAACACAAAAAATAATTTGAAGGAAATTCTAAATAAAAGGAAAAGTATTTTGTAACTAAATACTATATACTGTTCATAATATATATATAACACAACCTCAACCCATAAATACTTAACATTTGCTGTCTGTAATCACATCAGTCAGTGATCTGGAAATATTTTCCACTCTGGTTTCAAATCCAGTTAGTCTGAAAACCTCTAGAGAATTCAGGGAATGTGTGAAGCTAGTGGCTGTGGTGAGGCACAGTATCAGTGTACTCTGCTTGCTGTCCAATCATTGAGCCTGCATGGGCTCTCTCCATCACAGTTTCTCTGTTGGTTATCATTTATTCAGAGCAAAGGACAGCCAGAAAACATGTGGTGAAGGCAGACCGTGTTGAAATTTGGTGGAAAAACTGTTGGAAAAAGTCAATAATTACTTTGTTAAATATATATCCCTCATATAATGTGTGAGGGTGTATTTCTGTTCAGTTTGAGTGCATACACATCTGTATGTTTGTGCATATGTATATATACTTATACATGAGCATAACCACACACAGCAGCCTTCAGCTTATACACTGCAGATGGATTGTGATGGGATCTTGTCTTAGACACACTCACATGAAAAACGTTCTATAACACAAAACCACCTTTTTCAACTTCCAGAGAGTGATGATTAAAATACTGTCACATCAGCATGGTGTTGCAAGAGATATGAAAACAAACATGAAATCCAAAGACTAATCAGACTAAGTCTTGTTAACAGCGCTTCTTATTCACTGTTTCAATAATGTATATTACGAATGGAAATGTCCTCTCTCTGATTCTGTTCCTATTGCTCAATGCAATTACTGTCTCACACTGCACACAGAATGTGTCTGGCATAGAGTAGCACTGCTGTTACTGTAATTGCACAGTTTTTGAGATAGTGTGACTGTTGGATCTCAGTAAATCAGTCAGCCGCTGTGGCCAGCTGTGCTCCTTAACTTTTAGCACACAGTAAATTAGCCTCAGTAAATACAGGCCTGTTTGCTTACAGACAGCTAATGAACCCTTTTGATGGCAGCAGACCTGGCTGAGAGGAAAGCCAACAAACACATTTGTAGGATTCACACCACAAAACACATCTGTGGGAGTGACATGGAGTCCATAAATAACAAGATTCCACCAACATGCTGTGTACCAGGAAGAGAGCTGAACATCTCACTCACAGTGACCCAACAAATGGGAGTTCAAGCTGAAATTAGAGAATCAGTTAGGGGATATGATTCATTGTCTCTTTAGCAATATTCTGCATAATTTCTGCCTTCTCAACAAATCCATTAACAGCAATGCACTGATCTCACTACCTGCAGCTATATTTGTCTCATTTCTGACGAGTGCATGGGGACATTTTGCAACAAAGAAGAAAATATTTTGAGCGAACAAAGATCTGATCTGTGCTCAATAAATGATTATCTTCCTATTTTCTTTTACCTCCATAAGCAGACAACAAATAATCTCTCCCCACTTGGTGCACATTCACACCCTTGCACACTTGCTCACAGTGTCCTTTCTGGCTCTGTCAGCATCCCTCCTCTCTGCACCTCCAGGCTTTGCCGCTCAACCTGACAGAGTGTTACAGTGGGCCACAATTTCACATCAGAGAATAAGAACTTCTGATAGTTGGATTATCTGTCAGTAGGTACACGGAGAAGCCCCAGGAGAAGCAGTGGACGGAGACATTCTAGTTTCGCTACAAAATATAATTTATATACTTTTATTTCTTCACTGTGCTCAAAATGTAATATTCGATTCACTGTGTGTGTATCCAAAGTGTCACATATTTCTCTGTGTTATACAGCTCCATTGCCTGAAGTGCTCACTGCTGTTTGAGTAATGTTTGCTAAAAACTAAAATGCACTGCTGTTCTATATTTATGAGCTATTTTTAAAGATTTACATGTTGAGCAGGAACCAGTGGGCTTGGAGCTGAGTAGTGGGGAAGTCAGAAAGTACTGAGAGACAGACCAACATACTGCTGCTTTGATAGTTTCATGGGATTTGTTGACAATAAAAACAACAGAATTACAGCAGCCTTACAATTTAAATTGGAGACGTTCTGCAGCGCAGCCTACCATAACTGAAGCCATACATTAATCTGTGCATGATCACACTTGAGTGATTTCAGCGTTGACTCTGATTGACAGACGCGTGTGAGAGCTGCATCTGGGTGATGTGCTTAGGAAGGTAAAAATAGAGCAGTTTCTTGCCTGTCTTCCATCACATTCTCCCTCCTCTCAGATGGCAGCCTGTAACCTGTAGGCTGCTGTGATGGATGCTTCTCATGGCAGGAAGACAGATCAGCGCAACCTTTTGGTCCTGCAAGAGATGCTTTTTCATGGGAGACTGCTTCCGAAGTGACCAGGGGTGCTGTGTGTATGTGTGTGTGTGTATGTGTGTGTGTGCCTGCAAGAGTGTGACTCTCAGATGGACGGAACAGCACCCTGTGGATTTGCCCACCTGCAAATACCCTTGAAGAAGACACACTACCTCATAGGCCCCCCAAAGCCCTCAACTGTTCTTTAATTGGATGCTGGAGAATGCAGCTGGGGCTCATGGGACGTCCCTGCTGTCTACCTGTCCAGACAGAAGAGGTCACCAAGGCTTGGCTGCGAGTGCAGCAGCAGTATTGTTGTGAGGAAGCTTCAGAGGTGCAGGACACTAGGTGGACAATCACGGGGCTAGAAGGGGAAACGGGTTGCACCACCTCAGATGCATCTAAATTTTCCATTTCCTGTTCGAGCATTTGCTGCAGCTCTGTTCAACTTGATTTAAAATCTTATCTTCTGAAAAAGGCCAGAAGACGAATCAGATATAACTTAATATATATTCAAATATATTCATATATTCAAATTATACAATTCTGGAAAGACTGTCTCAGTTCAATTTTAGGTTGAACATAATTGTCGATAATTCATTTTTTTTTTGTAAAAAGTTGGATCTGTGTTCTTCTGTTTTGATGTTTAGTCATTCTGATTCATTACGGTTATATTTTTGGTTTTCCTGTATCTTTTCTAATTTGATGTGTGAATGCTACACATCAGGCCTATTTCAAACATCGTCAATAATGATTAAACTAATATTATGTTAAAACTGACAAAGAACTAACAGCCAGTAAAATGTGTCTCAAGGCACGGTTATCAGACGCATCGAGTAGTGCTGACCAGTTCTACAATATGCAATCAACAAGATGTACATCATAAAATAAGGCAACAAAAAGACTGTATTAACACCAAAGTTTGGTCTAAAGGTGTCCTGCAGAGCCGCTTCACCCGACCTGTCACTCTTGCATGGATTCAACATTAAAGCAGAATCAGCCAGACCACACTGGTCTCACAAAACATCACATTTATTCTTAAAACTAGGGCTGATGAATCATTTAATATCAAAATCACAATTTGAATTAGTAGAATCTTCAGAAACAGCAAGAGCTGCAGTTTAAATTACATCATAAATGACTTAATAATTTGTAAGAACTGAAAGTTTTAGTTGGCTGATATGACAGCTCTGCTCAGCTGCAGCTAATTAACGTCATTCTGCGAGTTGGCCAAATCTTTCTGCTGTATGTTCTGCTGTTCAGTATATAACCACTGTGCATGCCCATATCTGTGCTTTTTATACCAAGCCAAGAGTTTCTTTGATAAGAACAAGCAGCACTGTATCACAACCGTGAAAAAATAAACACATCATCTGTGGGCCGGGGGTTACTTAAACACAACTTTAATCAAGTTGCATTTAAATAGCTTAAAAAAATAACAATAAGTACATTAATATGCAGTATCTCTATAGTTTTACTTTAGTGTCTTATTCATTTTCTATAGAGGGCAGGAGATCTGTCTGTTGGTTGTATGATAGATTCGGAACAGCAAATTGATGGACCAGTCATATTATCTGAATCTGCGGCACAACTCAACCTCAGCTTTATGCAAATGAGTCCATCTGGTGCGACGCACTGGGCTCATGAGCTTTAGATCCAACTTTCAAAGTAGGCAGCGTGCATCAATATGTATCAAGATTCTGTTACCTCATGTTTTGAGTGTTTTTACTGTATTGTTTTGCTGTAATATGAGAAAGTTCGTGACCCAGCGGCCATGTTGAAAATCGACAAGCCAAAACCAACCACCACCCAACTCATACTACGTCACCCTCCAGCCAGAGCCTCCAGTGGTCCGGTGTGTTCAGATTGAACTGATTTTCATGAGTGTGGTGCGTCGTGCTGAACAGACTTATTTGCATAAAGCTGAAGATGAGTCGTTATTATGCAAATTCAGACACAGCGACTGGTCCATCAACTCACCGTGCTGTATCCATCATGCACCGCACAGCCAGATCTCCTGCTCTCCATAGAAAATGACTATGATCCATCAGCTTAATGTTTGTCAACGCATACAGTGTGTCTGTATTCAAGAGACAATTTATCCACCTTGTTCAAGTGGGAATAACAATCTGGATTACATATATTAACTATGTAGACTCAAAGGTCACTGCCAAGTGTTTTCCATTCCACATCCATTCTCTCACAGAGGAGTCTGAGTCAAGTTGTGAGGTAGTTTTACGATGTGCTCCAATACATGAAAGAGCAGGCCCCAAAATTCAGCAGACAACAACTTTGCTCTTGACTCCCCACTGATCCACTGCTCTACATTATCCATGCTGCTCCTTCATGTCAATACGCACCTCTGACGTTCATTTTTGTGTTTATCAAATAATGGATGACTGAAATTCATGATGTCCATATAAAACACTGTTTCGTCTGACAGATGTGGATGTAAACAACATATCAGTTACATTTCCGTACGCTCATCATTAGCTTTTCAAAGAAAAGTCGTTTCTTTTCCTCGGATGTGACTGACATTTCCACCAGAGACGGAACGCAAAGTAGCGACTTGATGGTTGTTTTTGGACATCTGTCACAGCAGGTTACTTCAGGGGGTCAAATGTATTGACAAGAAACACATGCAGATGATAAAAGTGTATTGATGACCAATGACAGTTGTTGTCATCTTCTTCTTCTGCTGAGTTTTATGGTGGTTGGCATATGAAAGTGTTACATTACTTCCATCGGCTGGATTGTAACAGCTTTGATGTCGCCCATTCTATAACACAGACCCAATTCAGTTGCTTCCTGGTATGCAAAGATGCATTTTGGTGCTGGATGTTATGCATTTCTGACTTAGCCACACGTTTACCTGCGTACCAGTTATGTACACCCCTGCTAATGAGTCTATTGCTGTGCTATTCAAAGGCTGGTAGGAGTTGAGTCAAATGTTAATCACACGTTGCATTTTGGTTGTTGTTTCATAATTATCTGTAAGCTCCATCTTTGCGTGTAAGAAGTGTGAATGCGATTCTGCCTCTTCAGATCCACACTGTCAGTGGGAGGAGGGATACAATAGGTGACCAAAAGAAGCGTGACCAAAGACAAAACTAAAATATGCAATAGATCCAAGGGACAATCTACAGCATATTCAGGAAACACACCCTCAGGTTGGGATGAGCGACAGATAAGTGGGTTTTAATGTGTTTTTGTCTACTTCATGATTTATTTTCTGAGTTCCTTGTGGAAAAAAAGAGTGATCTAGATCTTAATGGGACAACCTGAATAAATCAAGGAGAAATGACACAGAGTGGATGATGAGAGTTTGGGGGGATCTCAGGGTCAGGGGTTAGGAGTACCCACCACATGTCCAGGCAAGTGGAGTAGTCCGTGGATCCCAGCAGGACATCTGGAGGCCGGTACCACAGTGTCACCACCTCGTTGGAGTAAGTATGGCTGGGGACCGACTTGGCCCTGGCCAGGCCTGAGGGGAGCAACACAACAACACTGTCTCAGAAAGCATTATCATTGAATGACCTTCAGCAGGGTTCTGAAAACAAAGCAGGAGTGAGAGAGGAGCAGCCAGATTTCCTGTAGTAAGCACTCTGACATGTGGTCATACACACACAGCAATGTTTAAAATGCACTCAAGATAAACAGGAGATTTTAATGTCCTGTGCGAGGAAATGAAGTCAGTGCAGCATACTGTAAGAATTAGGATACAACATGAAAGTGCAAATTAAGGCACACCTTAGATTTGTGATGAGCACTACAAATAAAAAAAATGGCAAATGAAAAATAAGTGGTTGCAGCAACACAGCAAAAGAACATAAGACAAAAGGCTACAGGTATTGAGACCCATTGGCAGATCTCAGAGGATTTATATCTTCTGCAATATTTAATCTAGTCACAGGTTTCACAGAGAAAAGGACAGTGCCCACAGTAGAGCAGAGGCTTCCAAAGTCTGACAATGGGGGCTCCCATCAGACAGAATCGTGAGAACCATAATCTGGAGGCTGTAAACAGGAAGTGTAACGTTGCCATGGAGTCAGTGAGTTAGCTGTGGGCTACTTGTGTCATATATTTTTACATTCCAGCAAATTGGTACAATTAAAAGTATTCTGAATTTGGAATGTACCCACATATGTATGACAACTCTGACTGGATTACTTTGACATTTGAGAGACTCCCTCAGAGAAAGAGCATGATGCTGCAACAGTCAGGCACTAAGGGTTTTCAAGTGTCACAGCCACTGCTGTGAAAGTCAAGTGAAAATTCCCGAAGTATCACAAACAGTATCAGACAGGATGAGGACACCAGATTAGAAAACTACAATTGCAATTATTTACATTCAGAGCAGAAGTGCACATTACATTCAGTGATGTCAGACTGCACTGAATAACCCTGGAATGCACTTCTACATCACTGCAGCAAGGTGAGAAGTTTAAGCACTGGAGAGTTTCAGTTAAGTTAAATTGCTCATGAAAAGGACATTTATTTTTATTAGAAGAGATTAATATCATCAATAAAAGTCATTGTTTAAACCATGTTATCCAAAAAGTTTTTACCATGAGGAGCTTTTGTCTTTTCCAAATCATTGATGTTCACCTGACAAAGATTTTAATGACTGAAACATTGCCTCATTATATTCTTGGGCGCTTGCAATATTGCTCGCAGCATTGTGTGCAAACTCCTCTTGGCAGACCTGTCTTTGTCCTGACTTCTGCACATTCAACCGCAACAAGCCTGAGATTGCCTTTTCAAATGGAAATCATGATGGAAGACCTTTGAGGTTTCAGTGAGATGCCATGATGTGAATATCAGTCAGAGGAACCCGAAGGACCAAAACTCGTGCTTCCATCGAGTGAATCGGACATTACTGGCCCTTTTTACATTGGAATGCTGTTAATCAACAGTGATGCTACAGCTAGCTTTATGAGAACAAAAAAAACCTCCTCCAGGGTCTCTGAACCCTGTTCTAACATTTATCTATGCGATGACACAAACCCAGGTTAGTTAAGTATCTGGTGACGGTGCTCCCATGGCAGCTAATGGTAGAGCAGAGTGCAGATGCAGCGAGCTTTAATGAGGCTGATGGCATTACCTCTTTGTCTCTTCCCAAGTGGTCGTAGGGCTTAATTAAAGCATTTAGCCTGGTAAAAAAGGACTTCCTGCCCTGATGCTAGTCCCCTGTGTGTGGGAGGAAGAAGGGCAGAGAGGAGAATAAATGAGAGGAGGGAGGGGGTATTTAACATTTCCTTGTGTTGGAACACCCACAGGAGAAAGGAGTTTCAACCGGCATTCATCACAGCCGAGCACTGTAATTTCCACACACTGATCTAACGTGGAATAGACGCCATCAGCCCACTCACACTGAGAGGCTATCATTTCCACTGCAGGCGTCCTGCGTGTGTGTGTGTATCATAAAAGAAAATGCAGCCGTAGGAGGCTGGCCTGTTTGTGACATGGAGAGGTGTTGTAAAAATTCAAATGGAACAATGTCCGGAGAGTCTGGAGGAAATAACACAACATTTCCCAGCATCCCTATTACCAATGCCCAGAAATGAATACCTGTTCAGAGTGATACGGTGACACAGAAACGCAAGATTCGCCCATTTCCACTGCAACCAAGCACTCGCCCCAAAAGCCTTAGGAGCAGTAGCCTCCGCCTGAAATTCAGTTTCTCTGGCTGGATTAAACCACACACCCCCAACCATGGATGTAACCTAATCAGTAAAGTCATATTAACCTTCTGTGCTACAAAACTTTCACACACTCTGCACAAAAAGAACATCAGTTGTCAATCCCCAAACAGAGTTTATTCATGTTTCCATTGGCCAACCACCAAAAGTTTGCACAGTCAAAGTAGAATGAAGGTGAACTCTGACCTGACCCTGAGTCTGTCAGTCACTGAGAGATTACACCCAAACTGGAAACACATTCCTCAGTTTATTTATTCAGCTGAATAGTCTTGGTATGAAGTGCAGTTTAAATGGTGGAGCCTGGCATAAAGCCGCCAGACATTTATCGGATAGAAACACTTTATACTATGAGCTGAATGTCTTAGAAAAATCAATTAATCAACCAATCAACCAATCAATCAACCAACCAACCAATCAATCAACAAAACACATCAATGAGTCACTGAAAGATGTCGACAATCTGTCAGCATAATGAATGCAAGGTTATGATCATGAGTTTTGTTATGATGCATTCTCAATAGCTGTTTTTGTCTTTTCCTTTTCTGTTATGTTGAAACTGTAAAAGATAAATTAAAAAAGTAATCTTGCTTAAAATATTAAACATATGTGTCATACACACACACACACACACACACACACACATATATATATATATATATATATCTATAGATAGATAGATAGATAGATAGATAGATAGATAGATAGATAGATAGATAGATAGATAGATAGATAGATAGATAGATAGAGTTGAGAGCTAGTGCATTCATAATATAGGAAAGTACAAAATGATTATAATTCTTTGGCTATGGATTGATTTTATACCTAAAGCATAAAGGAAGAAGCAGAATAAACAAAAAGTAACAGCATTTCTTTCCAAACAACAAGCTTGTGTAAGATCTTAATCAGCTGTTCCTTCTCCATCTCTCGCTTTACAAACAAAACGTAGAAGTCAAGTTTTCCACCCACAGACAGCTCGGAGGTGACCAGAATGTTTCAGCTCACCGTGCTCATGTGCTACAACTGTGATCTGTTTGTCATTGTTTACTGTTCTCTACTGATTGCTCACCACTGTGTGTGTAAATAAACAATGTTTGGGTTCCTGGGCAAGAAGAGATGGGTTCAAATCCCATTCTGACACGAAGGATTATGGATGTCAACAGTTAACCGTTAATCAGTCAACCACCATGAGCATTTTTGACAGGTTATGCATGTTGATCTATAGGTAATGTGCATAGACATACACATTCACACACATTCTCTCTCACACACACACACACACACACACACACACACACACACACACACACACACAAACGATGCATGCTGGTCCAAGGCCATCACCCACTTGGTGTGCCAAATGATTGAGACCCATACGCAGCCAATTAGAGCTAGTTCAGTACAGTTCAGAGACAGAGTACATTATGCCATCAACAGCTTCTGTGTTTTAACGCAATTCATTAGGCACTTGGACACGAAAAGATGGGAAAATAGGGTCCACTTTGTACAGGACAATGAAATCTTCCAAGACATGTGGACCAGCATGAAAACTCTGACTGGCTGATGCAGTCCAGGGTGCTCCTCCGCTCAAAGCGGTTAATGGGTGGGCTATTAAAAGAGAAACTAACTGAAACTGACATAGCCAGTAAGAAGCAGTTTTGATATTGGTTTAGTTGGTGGCTTCTATGTGTTTGTTCATCTTGATCACCTTCTACATTGTTCTGTAAGTTAGCTGCAACATGATGGTGGCATGGAAGATACCCAGCCTTGACCTTTTGCTTTAAAACCCCAACGTGTTTGACTACAGAGGAGGGTACAGCTTCAAAGACCTGACCTATGGCTTCGGATGCACATACACTGTGACACACTTGTGGACCTTCAGGCACCAGTTTTGGTTCACCCGTTGACTTGCTATCTTGCCCAGGCAGGTAGCTTCTGGGATGAAGGTCACCACTGAATTATAAATCACCATCTCACACACAAAACCTGGGTCACAAAAAATATATGGGAAGAGGTGGGCTGGAAACAGGAGAAGGAAGGACATAGAATAAGAGAAGGACTAAAATAGCCTCTGTCCCCAGGGGAAACAGCCTGCTGTTCTTTTGAAGTTCATCTGGATTTTAAAGGCAGTTTGTAGCATCTGCCTGCTTCTCCTCTTCCTCAGTTGAGAGATGTACTGCATCCTGCAAGAAGGTATTTAAAAGACTTTGGGAAACAATTCCACAGAGACGACTAAAGTACTTGTAAACAAGCTTTGACCCCAACACAAAATGCATTATTTGTAATAGTCACAGGTTTATAGACAGCACAGGGATAATCTGTGCCATTGCATCGAACAGGACGACAGTAACCAGTCCAGAATGGAGGGAGCCAGTTTCATCGTTGGTCTCATTTTGCACAACTCATGTAAAGGAATAGTTTAGTTTTCCATATTTTGTGAATTACGCTTCACTGTCATTATTTTGTACTAACTGGGCTTGCTTCTATGTAGTTCAGTTTTTATGAATATGAGGATGCCTTCTCTATACAAATTTAGCTCTAACCGAAAATGTCCACGTTTAGCTGTAGCTTTTTAAGCGATGAAAGTATAGCAACTACATTCATGTGTTTGAATGTTTGCAAATGAGAAACTTCCACTTGAACTCTGCAATCAGAACACATCAACCCTTCCATCCAAAACAACTGGCTTGAGCATTGCCTGATGGGATGGGATGCACATTGGTTCCGCTATTTTATTTTTTTTTCCATTTTACTTTTTATTTTTAGCAGGAAAAAGCAACATCAAATCTAATCAAGTTTACCTGACGCGCCATCGAAGAACAACTGTGGTATGAGTGTGTGTTGGCATGCACCCATCATCTTCTCATAACATGCATCAGGACACCGTTTTATAGTCACAGCCTAGATGCTGTCTGGAACTGGATATTTTATTCCTGTAATGGTATATTAACCACATTAACACAATGACAGCCATTAGCAGTACACTCTGCTGCTGCTCCATAATGAACAAGAAAACAAAACAAAAAAATAAACAAAGGGGAGGAAGCAGCGTTAATTTCCCTGGTAATATTTCTGACCAATGAGAGAACAGCTTGCTTGTGCATGGCATTTGTTTACAACTTTTGGACCCCCTTTGCATGCTGTTGTGTGACAGACAAATCACAAATACAACAATTCTTTCAACTTAGTGCCTAAATTAGAACAAAGCAAAGAAACCACAAGCCTGAAAACAGCCTTAGTGAGCTTTAAAAGTATAAGTGGGCATTTTTTTCACTTGGACAGAAGCAGGAGAGCTGCTTCCTCCTGGTGCCAGTCTTCATGCTAAACTAGGCCAACGAGTCCAATTCTGTACTTAATAGCAGACATGGAATTGATATCAACTGATATCAATTGAAATTGTTGAAATTTGAGAGGAGTGGGCAGTGGGTCCTCTGTGAGCCTCTCTGACCTTAAAAAGCTCAACCTTAACATTACCAACCTTAACAATGCCTTTCTCAGCACAGGTTCCCAGAGACTTTTACAGGTATCTTTGCTGAAGGCAAACAATCCCAGCTCAAGTCTACAATTTCAAATCCTGATTTATGTATCATTCACAACCGCTCCTGCATCTTTCACTGTGTTTTCATGCACAGAGGTAACTGGAAGAAATCAGGTTAAACCAGGAAATCAGATAATACATTTTAGTACGTGTACTGCACTAACCTAGTTACTGTAAACCCTGGGATTACATGCAGCTTGTCAGAAATCACATTTCTTCCCAGCCTCTTAACATATTTATGGACGAAAAGCTTTTATTTTTTCCAGCATATGAAAGTTGTACAGCATCAGAGGTCTACATGTTATCAGTATTTGAGTTGATTGCAGAAGCTGCTGAGCCTTTTCCACAACGGCAGCTGCATTTTCACAGTAGATACGGGTGATTTCAACACTTACACCATGAATAATTGTTGGAAGACTATGCGTTTGATGAAATGATCATTCCTTTAGTTTTGGATCTATTTAAACTGAAAAACGATTCATCACGCCTGTCCACAAACTCTTGCAGTACGTGTCCATAGGGTGATCGGCACTTTTGTTGTTTTCATGATAGTTAAGAAATCAGTTTAAGGTAGAATATATATATATAATATATATATATTTTAAAACACTCACTGGGCATGGGATTTATAGCAGGTTGTGGCTTCAGCCTTTCCACAATAAACAGATAGCAAACATAATGGTGCATTGCGATGTCACAAAAACACAGAGCTGAAGTTGAGACAGACTCGGCTGCACAGCAAAGCTTCCTTTGGCAGAGTGTTTCTGCTGCATTCACTCAGCTGAAATACACACATTTAATATGGATGAGGACAGAGAAGGTAAATACTGCTCTGCTTGACTGTTGAGTGGAAAAGAACATCATTTCCTAAGAAGGTCAAACTGAAGTGACAGAGTCAGACAGAGAGGCTGAGGTTACATGGAAAAGGACAGCAAACTGTGACTAGATTTCCACAAAGTTCCGTCATCACCACTTTAGCTCTTTGATATAACCTTTTCCACTGAGGATTTCAATACTTATATTTACTTTACATTTGTTCAATTTAAACATGCACATACTTAATTAGTTGGGCTGGACAGTTGGGATTATTTTGTTAAAAGGGAGAAGAACATTTTTTTTTTTTTTTTTATAGGAAATGTGTGCCTCGTTCAGATCCAGCATTCTTTCATGTCTATCTGTGTGTCTGTGTGTCTGTGCAGTACACATGCCATCACCCAGCTCATTATCCAACACAAAGTGGACCCTTAATGAGTTCTACATTATAGTAGTTGACATGAAACCAGTCAGGTCATTAGCTACACACACACCAACAAACATACACATTCCTTCTGCTCGTGTGTTAAACCATACAGTTCATTTCAGTCAGGTCTCACACACACACACACACATCCATTGCCTTGATTCATCTGACGGACTTCAAAATACCATCTGCAACCTCTAAAAATCCACACCCCAGTTACACACAAACACATATGCACCAGCCCACCTGTCCCCGTGCTGAGGCGAGGCGCTGGGTGGAACAGCACACTGGGGAGAGGCAAACAGTCTGCTCCGGGTGCCTGCAACATTCCTCCAGCTCCATTGTCACATTGCTTCACTCCTCACACATCATTATCCCAGCAGCTGTTACTTCACAGCACAGCAACACCAACACACACATCAGTACACATTAGCTATATGGCTACGCTCAGTGACAGCAAAAATAAACTATTGTTCAATTTAGTGCAATCCAACACTTAGGTCCGACAATAAATGCTTTTTGGGCTCAAATTTCGATTTTACTGCAGGTGCCTGCACATCTTTTTCACTAAAGAGACACAAATATGTTGGTATATAGGTTTAGTGTTTCCATTCAAACAAGAAAAAACTTCCATGGTTTGCACAGCAGCCATATTGGGCAAACCTCTGCAATTACAAAATTGCGGTTGGGCTATTGATGATTGGCTCGTTGGTCTGTGGTAACCGTGAGCTAGTGACTCTCTCCCCTGCCTCCTTTGAAAGCACACCAGTAACCAGTCTGATCTTTGTAAAAAGAAGAAAAGTATTGAATTACATACTTGTTGCAGTTGAGTAATGGAATATTAATTGCAACAAGAAGAAGAACAAAAAGAAGAAGAAGCCTTTATTGTCACACCACATAGTACATGTACACACACACGCCATGCTTGGTGAAATTTCCTCTCTGCTTTTGACCCATCCTGGTAGTCCTTCCACCGCGGCAGACCAGGAGCGGTGTGGCTGCCATTCGACCAGCAGGGACTCAGTTTCTTTTTCGTCACCATTGGTCAGGTGGTGATCTTCATGCATGTTTTTTCAGAGGGGGGTTTCATTTTTATGGAGGATCCCCCAGGTGAACACGGGGAGAACATGCAAACTCCACACAGAAAGGCCCCTTTCCTCTCGAGATAAGTGCAGCAGGCACCGAAGGCACGGTGGAGGACACGCCCACAGCGCCCCAGGTGGGAACTGAACCCGGGACCTTTTAGCTGTGAGGCGACAGTGAACAACTATGATAATCAATTAATTATTTTCATAATTTTTCAAGCAAAAACAACTCCCTGGTTCCTGCTTCTCCAATGTGAGGATTTGATGCCTCTTTTATCAAATGATCTATGATAGCAAATGATTAATTTGATGATTTGATTGAATAAAGCAAGCTGAGAAATTGTACTGGGCATTTCATTTATGCACAATTGTGGTTTATGCTAAATGCTAACACCAGCATGCTACCTGCTCAACACACCAGTGTTTAGCAGGTATAATGTTCACCATGTTCACCATTTCCATTAATATGTTACTAACATTTGCCACGAAGGTCTAAACAGAAAGTACAACTGAGGCTAATGAGAGCGTCATTGTATTAGTATGAAGTCATAAACCAAAGTACTGGAGAAATGATGATGCCAGAGGAACAGTCAGTAACCTGATGTGCCAGACGGTTTGTTATACAGAACCATCTGGAAAGTTGTCCTTGGAAACTGTTTGGCACTTTCAAAAATTTGGATGAACCATCTGTCTATCACAGGCTAACTTGAATATAAGATCAACCAAGCATATGATGTAGTTGGACTCCTGTCAAAGCCAGTCAGGAGAACATCTCCCATTAGGAAAAGTGCTATTCTTTCATTTTCCTTAAATGAAGAAATACTCTCCAGTTCTGATATAACTGATGCTATAGCAGCATCTATAACCTCTTCAGGACCTGCCATTGTTGTTGTTGAATGAACAGTTGCTTCTCTCACTATTGTCACACCTAAACCTTGTCTGACGCTGCTAGTAGCTCCTCAATGGAACTACTTTGAGTTCCTTTGATTTGATTGATTGGTCCAAACAACTGTTAGTACAAGTGAATAACTGACAAGACAGATTCATGTAGATCGGAATCAAGCTGCCTTGCAATGTAAAAACAAATCTGATGATTATTAAAATAATCCCAATTCACACTGAAGGGGACATGAATGTCTGTACACATTCCATGGCAAAGGCTGGGTACTGATCAATACTTGCTTTGCTTCAATAGTACTGAGTATCAAAAATGCCTCATCATTCTGTACCAAATTTCAATACTTAAGGTAATACTTTAATGCTTATCTAGACAGACAACTAAATAATCTTTGTGCTGCTTGTTAGCTAGTCAGTGCAGCTAATCTGCATCTTCGCCATATCGTCCACCGGTGCATACTCTCCTCACCCCCACAGGGATGGATAACGTGGAGCCAAGGCGGAGTGTTTCTGACAGCAAACACTGTGTTGCTTACAGACCAACAGGTAAAAGGAGAGACATGTCCTGAAATTGAGACAGTGGATGGTTGTCAGACTCAGGCTAGCTGCTCTTTAGTAATATAGCAAAATCTTGTTTTGGCCCAAAACAAAATGTCGGGTGATCACCAAACTCATTAGGATTCATTGTCCGAGAGCTATTAATGTCTGTACAAAACTTATTGGAAATCCATCTTGCAGTTGATGAGATTATTTCAGTCTGGACCAAAGTACTCGATCGACCGACCGACCGACCACCCATTCTGTGAGAGAGTGCCACTGGCTGACGAGGTCACCAGAGAGACCTGGGACTTTGCTGCTGTTGCAGAAGTCCCTGACTCTTCAAGGAGTGTCCTCATGTACTCACTTCACAAATTGTCTGGAACAGGTTTTCACATGGATCGAGTCCCAAACACACACACAAGTCTGTTTGCGTGGTCATTTCGTGTATGAATGAACCTCTGGCCACTGACTGCAGTGTGTGCTCCAGGTTGGCGATGGACACCAACAACATATGGCCATGCTTCAGTGTTTGAGAGCAAACACAAGCAGACTCTCAGCAGGTTCGCCCAAACTGTGGACACATTAACTCTCTCATCAGGCTTTGAAGTATGTGGGCTGTGAGCAATGCTCATCTGCTGTTTCATCTACTTCTATAATTAAGGGGTTGTCATCAGTATATTGTCTCAAGGCTATGTCATGGTTGTTGTTTGTGAGGACAACGTATGTTTGTTGCCAGAACTTAGACGTGGAGATATATATATATATATATATATATATATATATATTTTTTTTTTTTTTATTAAATGATATTCTATTTTTGCTTTACCAGTTTAATAATGTGTTTAGTCTGTATTTTAGGTATTTGAATTAGGCAGCATTGTGTGACTGGTAATGTAAGAAATGCCTATTCCACTCTTTGGCCGGTTTATATAACATTAACTATTTATAGGTGCCATATGTGTGTGTGAGAGGGAGGGATGCAGTGATTGTAGTCTACAGTTCAACTACACAAACAATACAAATCAGCCCCCACACACTGCTTAAGTTGGCCTCAATTACTTGTGTCCTTGATACGAAACGCAGGATCGTCAAAGCCTCATTTGTGTGAAGGGTGTTTGTGCAGCTCATTAAAAAGTGAGTAAACCCACAGAGGAGCAGAGGGGAGCATCTGAATCAACTCCACAACCAGCAGCAGGGATATGGAGCTCTGGCAACTGAGAACTGATATAGAGCATTTTGAAATAATAGAAACTTACCAGCAGTACGCCCACAAGGTCATTAGAAAGTGTTTTTCCGCTTTGGATCATGAATGTGATTTGCAAATGTGAGCCTGCCTACTGACCATCTGACTTTGATATGTCTTAGGTGGAAGTGGAAATTTTGGGCTGATGGTGGTGGTACAATGGGAAAGATCAAGTGGCTGCCAAAAACAGTAGGATCCATCCTCTGGGAACTAGATACTATGTACTAACAATTTCCTGTAAATTCAGCTGTAAGTATTTGGAATACCTTGTCCTGGACTTAAGACTTGTTCTAGTAAAAGCTTGACCTGGTCAGTGCTAGATCAAAGATCACGAGGTCACCAAAGTCATTAAAGAGCAGCAGCAACCAGGCAGATAATCCTGCAGCCAATTAGTGGTGACTACATTCCCTTACATAGGCACTGCGGGGTCTGGTCCAATTCCAATAGGCCATAGCTGACCACACCCACATAAGATCACAGGTGTGGCAGCACATTCAATAAGATGTTAACACATAAATGATGTTAATGCAGCTACACTAACAACTTTTAATAACACAAGACTTTCTTCCACACATGATTGAGTCTGGAGTTTCTCTTGTTGTTTTTGGCACTTTTTTTTTGTCTTCATTGGATAAAAACGGAAATGGAAAACATTGATCCAAAGCATCATCTTTAGGATCAACATTGAAAAAAGGAGCAACTATGTTTCAACAGCTTCACTGAGTTGAATTTCTTCGTGGAGAAACGTTGTTTTTTCCCCTTGTTCTCAGCTGCATTTAAGAAAAGAGATCGGTAGCATAGTGTGCTGCTGCTCACTAAAAAAACACCTGTAACTAAAAGTGAGTACTCATGACAATAAATAGTGTTTTATATGTGCTTATATATATATGCTGGAGAAAAACATCATAAGATGATTTTTTGCCTTGTATGAAGTGAGGCAGTGATCAACCACGCAGAGACAACGAGGGATGACTTTCCGTTGGACTGCTGAGGACCGACTGTCTCTTAACTCTCCTCCCTCCTCTCCCTGACTATTGCCAAGACAGCTGTTACACTCAGCTATCCCGATCATCATGGAACTGATTGTGTTAAATGGGCATATGATATCATTTCATATCGATCACAGGCCCCTGAACTGAATCTAATTTTTATTAAACCTTTAACTCCCAGTGAGATCACAAAATCTCTTTTCCAAGGGAGCCCTGGCCAAGATAGCAGCATTACAGTGTTTCAAGCCACATTCATGCAACATTAAAAACACACAAAACGAAATATAGGGTATGAACTGGGATTACAGTTGTCAAAAGTTGGCCAAATTGGTAAAGATGTATCATGATGAGAAGTGATTTACACCCCTAGTTGCAACTACGTGACATGCACTTTAACCACTTGGCTACCAAGACACTCCTAAAGTTTCTCTTTCAGTATCATTGTTTGGGAACAATGAATATCCACAATCAATGTCTGTCTTGCTCTGGACCACAGAGCTGGATGGACAAATTGATGGATCAGTCCACCAATACGAAGGCAAAAGCACTGATGAGCACTAAGGGAGGAAAGGAAATCAAGGACTGACAGAAAGAACACTTGCCAGCTCACCCTTAACCCATCTCAACACATTTTACCATTACAGCTGTCCCATATCTATTCCTCTTTGTACCCTCCATCCTGTCACTACACAGCCTCATGCCCACTGAGTATTCTGCCACCTCTTATTGTACCTCTCAGCCCCTCCTTTGTTGACTCTCTGCCTCCGTCTCTCTCATTTACCCCAACCAGCGCCACAGGCCTCAGCTGTCGGCCGTTAGTATTCTTACTGCCAAGGCCCGGGACCACAGGGAGCCCTGGCGGCCACACAATCACACACACACACACACACACACACACACACACACACACACACACACACACACACACACACACACACACACACACACACACTTGAACAGCCTTCACTTTCCTCATCTGGCATCCCTCAGGCAAAGGCTGATTCTGTGTTTTGTGTGTGTTTGTCGATGAGCACAGCTCCAGCGACAGACTAATAGGCCAGGGATTTTCATTCTTGCTCATTTGGTATTTTGTCCATTATTTTCTCCTTCTCATTTCCCTTGCAGTAATGTTTCAGCACTAATACAAGGTTTGCATTATTGATGAAGCTGCCACCTTCCTCCTCCCCCCATCTGTCTGGGCAGAGGAATGGAGGAGTGGAGGATAGGGATGGTGGAGGACAAGAAAGGTTTGAGGGATTTAGTTAATGGATGGATAAAAGAAAGACGGCTGTTGGACTACAGACACTGAGTAGATGGGTGGATGGATGGATGGATGGATGGATGGATGAGTGGAGAAATGGATGGATGGGTGGTAAGATGGATGGTTGATGGATGGGTGGATGAATGAGTGGATGAATGGATGGGTTAACGATGGATGGATGGATGGATGGATGGATGGATGGATGGATGGGTGGATGGATGGGTTAATGATGGGTGGAAGGATGGATGGGCTGTACAGAAGGCTGGATTGTCTGTTTGTCTCCTCCCAGGATGCCAGACAGACCATGTAGGCAGTGTTTACTGAGCATGGATCCAAGCCATATGGTGCCACTTCAGGAGGGGTTCCTAACACACACACAAGCACACACACATACAAGTGTGTGCACGCGCACTCGCACGCACACACGCACACACACCTACTAGGCTTTGGCCAAAATAGATGGGAGCATGCACAAGCACAGTAACTTTGATGGTGGGTGGCTCCTGGATTTTGATGTATGTCTTGTACATCAGTAGATTTTCAGGCACTAAATGAAAGGTTGGGGAAATAAAAGGTCAAGGGGTCAACTAGTTGTCAAGATATTGTGATCTTGACCAAAGTGTTGAACAGATGGATGGACCAACAGACCATCCAAAGCCATCCCAGTGCTGAGGCCAAAAAGTTAATCTCCCAAAATGGCAGGTCTCTCTCCAAGAGTCCCATTATCCTGGGATGAGACTGCAGTCTCCAACATGTTTCCAACATGTAGACTTTACTTGGGTCGGCCGCCCAGATATATTAACAGCTGCCAAAGTATTTCTGAAGGCCCATTTTAGCATTTTTTTAATTGTTTTTTTTATCTGTCTGAGAGAACAGCACCGATTAACTAGTGGACAATCTCCCCTCACTCAGCCCAGCCCATCTCCTGACAACAGCCCACGCCCTGCAGAGAGACAGAGAGACAGTCTCTGGTATGTGGCCCCTTGTAAATGCACTGGTACCTTTCCTGTTTAGGGAAACCTGGCTGGTGCTGATGTCATTTAGTACCACAGTGGTTTCAATCATTTGATAGGCTACATCCTTAACAACAAGCCTCCTTGACACACAGCTCACCTGGTGCTGTGAGAGTGGAATCATGGGAGAAAAACGCCAAAATGACTTTATAACACATACAGCTGACAAAAAAAGTCAACAGAGCAGACGCACAGAGAAACAGGAAGAGGCAGGCAGGGGCACGCCAGTGTGTGCTCAGACCAGAGATGTAGGTGTGTATGTGTATGTGTGTGTGTGTGTGTGTGTGTGTGTGTGTGTGTGTGTGTGTGTGTTTGTGTGTAGGGAAAGTCAAGGTCAGCGGATTAAAGTAGTTTGTGAGATGACACTCAGGTGGACAACTAAGTGGAATTAAAATGGTGAAATAAGAAACGACTTAGTAGAAACAGGGAAATAGGGTAATGTATTCTTTCAGATGTTTTCAATAGACAGATAAGCTCCCACACATACACACGCACACGTTGTTCCACTTGACAGCACCAACAGCATTATTCATCTTCAAGTTTACCTTGAAGATGAATGGCACTCTGTGGGCTCAACATCCCAGATCATGCTATGGAAGTCAGGACATGGTGAGATGATCTTCAACGGTGGCATAGGAAAAGCAGCGGTCACGCCTTACTAGCCTGATATCATGTGGTCTGATCTTGGCCTTACTGTTAGTGTGGAAAACTATCAGTCAGCCTTTAGACAATGGAACATTAAATCATACTAATGACTAGTAATACTAATAATCTAATATTAATCCTAGGTGAGCCTGAACACTTCTACCAGCTCTCTATGTAAGAATGAGCAGACATCTCTATATTTTTGGTTGTTATGTAGAAACAACATCAAATACACTGCTCAAAAAAATGGAACACTTAAATCACAATGAAAAATTATGAACAAATTATTCAAGTTGAAAATCCTTACTGATGTACATTGTATAATTTGTTGAGATCAAAATGATGTAACAATGGTCAATTGAAACCAACATCATCAACCCACTGAGGGCAGGATTCAAAATCACACCGAAAATCAAAGTAAAAAATGGAAATCACAGATTGATCCAACTGGCCCCCTCCTGCCTGCATGCACTCCCCACAATGTCTGGACATGCTCCTGATGAGTCGGCGGATGGTGTCCTGGGGGACACAGCAAACCTTCTTGCGACCACACGTATGGATGGCCATCCTGGAGGAGCTGGACTACCTGTTCAACCTGACTGGGCTGCAGGCCTCATGATATTTAGTAGTGACAAGGACACTAACAGACCTCAAAACTAGAGAAGAATCAGTCAGGAAGGATAAAGAGAGCAAGTGTCTGTGACCACCACATGCAAAACCATTCCCTTTCGGGGGGTTTTGCCTCTCCATTGCACCTGCTGTCACTTTCATTTGCACCAAAGTGGGTGTAATTGAGTCACAATCACTCGTGCTTCCTAAATGGAAAGATTGATATCCCTGAAGTTCAACTGACTTGGTGTTATACTGTGATGATTGCGCGTCCCCTTAATTTTTTGGAGCAGTGCATATACATCATACATCAGGTGGTAGTTACTATGATTCTAACCTGATTTTTTTGTGTTTAGTTGCTGACAGTATTTTTCTTTCTTATCAACTGTGTGGCGAGCTGCTGCATACAATTCCCCTTGCAGGCATAAATCAAGCAGTTTCAAACTGAATGAAAACTGCTCGGTGATACAAACAGAGTCATTGAAGTTACGATGAAGTGGAAGTCAGAGCATCTTTATCCTCAGTCATGTGATGTATCTACCAGGGAAACAGCGCATGACCAGATGGGGGGCTTAAACCAAATCCTTCAGATGTGATCGAAGAATACAACAAGTATCCATCAGGAGGTGGAGGATAAGGAGGAAATGAACAAATCAGACCTCAGCCACAGTCTTCCTCTGCTGGCTACCCAGTGTGGTTTTACATGAGGGATGAGGTTAGCTAGTCATCCCAAATCACAGTTGACTGGCGAAATTTATGTGACCACCCTGGAGCTCAAGATGAGTCATCAAAAATATTTTTAAGTTTTACAGGAAAAGAGAGGGATCGCTAACTAAAAACACACAAAAACGATTTTCGAAAGGAGACATCACTGCCTCGTCTGCCATCATAAGAGAACTGAAGCAAATTCAGCACTACTTCCACATCTCACACACATTCTCAACAGAGCTGAGTGTTTGTGTCTGGACGACTCACCGAAGTCAGCGAGTTTGAGCTCTCCAGTGTCACTGATGAGCAGGTTTTGGGGTTTCAGGTCACGGTGAAGGATGTACCTCTGGTGGATATAGGATAAGCCTCTCAGTAACTGGAACAAGAACAGCTGGAAAACAAAGGGAAAGAAACGTAATGTACAAACAACATGGCAAAGGCAGGTCGGATAAAGAGGGAATATTTTTTATATCACATGCTAGATAAACTACATGAATATCAATACTTCTTTCATAACTGCTCTCCCATTTGTCTACATGTCTCACATTAAACTGAGAAGCTGTTGACTACAGAGATGTGTGGAGCTGTCGGTCAAGGCTGCAGCCATCATTTCCACCACCTGGACTACTGAACACTGATCAAACAGATGAGACATTAAAAGGCCCATCTGATTTCACAGCTGAATTATTGAGAACTGCTGCATTAACAGGCAAGAGTGAAAATAAGTAGTAAATTAAACTGTTTATTCCTGCTTCAAAATGACATCAGCAGGCCTACAGAAGCTGTGGCTTATGATATAGTTTATCAGTTTTGCTTGGTGTGGAGTAGTGTATTGTGGGGGTGTTTCAGAAAGTGAAAAAGCAAAGAGGAAGGTGACAGCAGAAATATATGGAGGTGTGACCGACTTTGCTGAAATCACAGCAAACATATGGAGCTGGGCGGGGCGGCTGCCTCCTTTTCATTTTCTGTGAAGAGCGGAGAATCGATTGCACAGAGTATGACGGGATGGCTGACAGCAGGGGGCAGGAAGGCAGCACATCAAGAAAAAGTTCACATCAGCTAACTTTGACCCAGAGGAGCTGGAATAACACACAATTTCATCTCTCACCAAACAATATATGTTTCCAAGTCCAGTCTCTGCTATGAAGCAGAGGGAAGGTGTTAGCTTGCTGTGTGGAGTTTCTCAGTTATACTGATACAATGATATGGGTTGATTTTTGCAATTCTGTGATTTCAAATATGAAAACTGGATTAAATCAGTATGAGTAATGGGAAAGTGGCCACTTGTAATAATAAAGACACACAGAATTATCATCAAGTCTGCAGTTCCCCTGAGCTTTACAGAGGCCTCTTTTAGCTGACTGTTTTGGTTTTCCGGTTGTCAACTCTACTATCAACCTCATTTCAGTGAAAGATCTCTAGTAAACCCACTGAGCACGACCTGCTCAGCACCAAACAGCAGACAGACACAGTCAAGGACCAGCTGGAGGACACAGTGGAGCCTTTAGCAGCTAAAGAGACCAAAGCAGAGCTAAAAGGAGAGTGAAACTTAAAAAAAGAATAGGAGCACAACTTAAAAAGAATGCTAATATCGACCCTGTCTGCCGTATGTGTAAATAGACTACTTATGAGCACAACAACTTTATAAGGCGATAAAATGTCATTGTTGTGTTTACAGCTTTTTGCACTGCCCACAAGTGGCCAAAAACACATTATGCAGCTTTAATAACATGAGCCAGCAATTAAGATACATCTCCCATGAAATTAAATTGGTATTCGTAGGCATGATATCCACTCATGCCCTCTTTTTACAGCTTGGTAGGTGTAATCCCAGTTGTGCAAAAATGTCTATGCCCTGTTTCTCAGAGCACATTTGACTGGCTTGAGACTGTTGAGCTGATGATGTTTGTGGAAAACTGCAGATCCAAAACAATTACTGTAGTTCTTTACAACAATCTGAGGATTTTAAAGGAAGCAGCTCTAAAGACTGGAGGGTTTCACACACAAATATAACAGCTAATTCATTAAAAAAAAAAAAAAAAAAAAAAGCTCATGAAAATGCATGAATGCACCTTTGCTGACGTGTCATATGAATAAAGATTTACTATAATTGCATTTAAATTTACATTTTTACAGCCAATTATCTTACTGCTCAAATTAAACACAGCTCCCACCCTGCCTACGGAGCTCTTAAACACAAACTGCATTCCCAAAACAAATTTATTCTTTAATATATGCATACTGCACAAAGTGTAGCTTCTGCTGTCTCTATGTATTCCAAAATGAATATCAACAAAATCCTAATATAAGCCTACAGTCAGAGCAGTAAACATTTTGTTTCCCTCCTGAGATGTGGCAGTTCTGCACCCCCCTGCAGACATGTCAGTCAAGGAATAATGAGGCGTGCACGATCCAGCGTTCAATTTTATTCCAATTCCAGCATTCCCCTCTCATTTCTCTCCTCTCACGAACACTATAGTCTCGGCCAATTAAGCTGATTGAAGCACCGTGGAGTCCAATCAGGGACGGGCCCTGTCTGGCATCTGGAGTCACCGGGTCAACAGTTTACTATTCCTGCACTCAGCTTGTGAGAGATGAACTGCGGTGCTGAAAATTAGCATGGGAAATGTGTGTTTACTCATGTATATCAAAACACTCTTCTGAAAAGCCCTCGCCTTGTTAGGAGCGTAACTGCACGGCAATAAAACGAAGAAAAATCACGCTTTTATTCTCTTTAGTCAGCTCTTCCATTCAAACATCAAACCTTTCTTTAAAGTAGCTTATCCTTTTCCTGTTTTGGCTTTGAAACAGCTCAGCTCCATTTGCATTCCAGTATTTGAGTGTGAGCAGTGTGTGGAGGTTCTTCAGACAGATGCTTCTGACTACAATAATAATACTGAATGCCATACTCAAGATGGCCAGTTTTCAACTTAAATTATGTACATAGGTCCAGATGTAGACTCCTGACCACTTACAACAAAAAGGAGGTGTGCATCATCATTCTCCTGACGAGTCAAACAGGCTACTGAGAGGTGAACATTTGGCTGGTTGACACAGACATCTGCTTGCCAGACGAGCTCACCCAAGTATAATAAGTGAGTATGAGATGTCCATCTGTGTAGATGTCTTGAAAGGAACCCTGCAGCTAAAGGTGTGACTGTGCCAATTAACCACTAGAGCGAGCGGGAAAGCAAAGATGGAACAAAGTGGAAAGAAGACTGAAAAAACTACAACAGAACAGGTGAAACATGACACCTGCAGGATGGCTGAAATGGAAAGTGGAAATAAAATATACAGATGCAACAAGAACAGTGGTCACTTATCACTTTCACTCTTTCTGACAATTAAACAGCTTACATTTACACAAAAAAATACTTATAGCTGCATAGAACAACATTATAGTGTGTTCTAAAATATTAACCAAATTTGGACACTACCTAAAACTACTAATGGGAAGACTTAGAGTGTTTGTGTGCCATGACAATAAATAGGTTTTTCAATACCTACTGAAAAACATTTAATTACCGCTTTAAATTACAACTGTTTTTGATGGCATTTTCATGGCCACATGTCAACATGTAGCAGGTCTTTCAGGGTCTCCTGGGTGTATCTTTTGGCAAAGCCTTAACGATGTGACAGCTTTCACATAAATTACAGCACTATTGGGCTTGTACACAAGTAAAAAGCCACTGCAGTAATAGTGGCAGTCTCATTTTAATAATAAACTGAATGGTCCTTAACAAAGAACACACATCAACATGATGATTCATTAATGCTCATGTGGGTCATGTGTGTCAGGGCCACTGGTTATACATCATTCAGCTTTGTCTGATGGCAGTAAATACGACAGCATCCATGGATATAATTCAGCATAGCAATGATGAGGACATTGGAAAATGCTGTGGCACTTCTTTCAAACTCCACACTTCTAGTTGGTATCACAGGTTTTCTGTTAGAAATCTGCAGCCTCCAAGCAAGAGATGAGAAAACTCTGGTGACAGCCTTGACAAGAGACGTTCAGCACTCCTCAGCTGTTCTCACAGGCTGGTGAGTAATCCTCACGAAGATCTTCATATGTACAATCAGTGCAGTGCCCCATTAATGGCTAACTTCACCCTGTCACTAGCTGCAAAGAAACTGATTTTTAAGCTCAGTCAATGGATGTCTCTGACTGCAATGCGCTCTGGGACTTGGCTTCCCTCCCATAATCGAGTACTTTCGACTTTTTGTACTTTTCAATTTTCACAATGCAATGTCTCATCCTGTGTACCACACCAGGATAATTTAATGCCCATCTTATTGTTGGAAATACTCCAGTGGCCATTCTTCACATAAAATTATCTATAGAAAAAGAACTCTGATCCTAAATCAGAATTTAGATTTCTTTTATTGAAGAGAAAAACCCTGCAGAATCTGTGGTGTGTGTCTGTGTGTGTGTGTGTGTGTGTGTGTGTGTGTGTGTGTGTGTGTGTGTGTGTGTGTGTGTGTGTGTGTGTGTGTGTTTGAGAGGGAGAGCCTCTGTTTAATCATGATGCATTATTGGTTCATAACTGCAGGAGAAACAAAGTGTGTGATCGTAGTTAACGCATTCATTAACATAATCTATCACCTGAGGAGTGACCCTACTGCCTGAACAACAATCCATCATCTGCACACCAATAAACACACTGCCATTTTTCTAATGATGAAAGACTCAATGCCATCATACTCAGGGCAAGCAGAACTCTCCATCAAGATAAGCATTATGAAAAAACTGTGTGGATTGGATCGGCTCTGTTATCTATCTGTACGGTGGAGTGAAATGTGGCTCTTTTGTCTGATATTCAATGTGCAGCAAAGCATGAGGCAATGTATCAAAGTGACAGCGGCACACTGGGGTTCTTATAGTTTCACTGGGACAGAAAACAGCACAGCACACAGGAGGAGAGGAAAGACACTGTGTGCTAATGGGATGGTAATATGGAACACACTATAAGCTAACAAGCTTCAAGATACTCAGACATGAGGACTGACTGATTCGGACAAAACAAACAAGTCTAAAAGTGTTAGTCCCGCTAGCAGCAATACAAAAGCGCTGACAGAGAGGACGTACTTATTTGTTTTCATTATTAAAGTCTTATTAGTGATACAAATGATGCATTCATCCACTGGGAAACACAAGCATGCTCAGTAAAATCACACTCTACATAATAGACATTGTCCAGATGATCTACTCCTGTAGATCCGTAGTAGGCAAACAGGGGCCCATGGACCAGATATGGTCCTCCAACAAATACATTTAGCCAAGTTTTCATGTTAAAATTTTCCTGTGGGATGTCACTTTCAGTTAATTTTGCTTTAATTAACCTGATACCTATTAACCGCTAACTAACTGCTTCATTTTTAGGAAATACCTGCCACAATCTTTTTGCTGTTGTTGTGGACACAGGCTAACACACGAGCGTTGAGGCCACATGGCGCCAGCAGCTGCACTTGTCAGCTTCTTGGCGACGTTGTCTGATGAGCAGCACTGGACAGGACTGCATCTCCCAGTCAGCGCTGATGAAGCGACGCGTAGCTGTGACGTAGCTTTCATAGGTGAGAGCTGTCCAGCAGTCGGTGGTCACCGCTAGCTTGTCTGCTCTGACCAGCTTGACTTTTAGCTCATCTGTGTTCTCCTCAAAGTGTTTTTCAGTGCGTTTAGTCACAGTGACTGTCGATGGTATTACGTAGTTAAATTTACTGAACTAGCTCTTTGAATCCCTCACCCTCGACCACTCTGTCTTCATTCTGCACACCTTTTGGATGATGGCCTCGGACCAGCGTGCATCACACTCTCTCCCTCTGGCATTTTTGTATTGTGTGTAACTGGTCAAAAATATTCTCTGTGGTTAAACAATGAGAGCACAATAACTTCTACATAATTTCTCTCTGAAAATAACAATATAAATACAAGCCTTATGTGCATCCCAATAAATCTGACTTCTGAACACGCAATAATAATAATCAGTGATATGTGTCTCATAAACAAACAGACACAGTCAGTGATGGCTTGATGAGCTCGTTATTCAACAACAACAGTACTTCAACCACAAATGAGACAGGTCACTATTTACCACGTGTGGATAACCAAGCAATTACATCTCCAGTCTCAAAGTGCAACAGCTACAATATACAAGTCATTATATGCCAGATGAGTATGAACATCTGCTGCTTTAACTCCACATTAAAGCAAAATGACTAGTAAGGAAAGATGACACCCTAATGCACCCTAATCCTAACTATAAATCAGTTTTATTCTCATGAGAAATAAAATACTCAAAAATAAAATACCCTGAAAACTTTCACTGCGCTGACAAAACTGGCTGAACTTCACTGCTGACCCCTGCAGCAGATGTTTCAGTCTGGCACAAAGTGATGGACCACTTGGAAAAAGTATTTGAAGGTTAGGAGAAGAATGCAGTCAACATCACGCTACGCTAAAATCATGCTACGCCCGCCTTTACTGCACAGAAACAACTGCACAGCCTGACAGGTCCACGTCAGGTAAATGTAAGTCGTTTTAGCCATTTGAACAAAAACAAAGTCATTTTTTGGTGAGGACATTCTTCAACAGACCAAGAAACTGACAAAACATTGTCCCGGTCATCCGTTTCAGCCTGGTGAAATGTAAATGCTCCTCTATGAGCTCAAACTGCACCAATTATAGTTCAGATCATCACAGCAGGATGATTTCAACATTGACGAGGACTCAAAACACAAACTTTTGGATTCATTGACAAATCTCCAAAGCAGTATTCTGCTGAAATGAGCAAAAGTGGTGGAATCAGTGAGGGAGAGCTAAAATGAAGCAGTGTTAAATGGAGTGAAAAGTGTGTACCATCTGCCAGCAGGCATGGAAAGAGCCCTAATCTTTTCCACTAAGCATCTGTACAGCGTTGTCCTTAATGGGCTGAATCAGGAGACAGCATCAACCTGCACTGTGGCAATGGCCACAGAGGATGGTAAAGTTCCAGATATGCCCAGAATTGTCTTTGGCTTATGTTTTAATGAGCAGCTGTGTTGTACTG